>JAVIWB010004137.1:0-531940 GCA_031893035.1 Dermolepida albohirtum | reverse complement strand
TATGACATTTTCGAATTGCGGCCGCCAAGTGTTCATTATTTTTGAAATATTGTTCAATAATGAAGACACGTTTTTCTAACGTGTAACGCTCCATTTTTACTAACCCAAAATTGTCAGCTGTCGAATTGGTTTTTTTTTAGAGTTGCCAACACTTTACTGCACAAGTGGTGACAAATTCAAATCTTGCGTTAATTTTGGGACTCCCATTATATATAAAACTCTTCTGGTCTAAGATGTCAATATTTCATTAGTTCCTCTGTTTGCATCTCCTTTGCACAAAATGTCTAACTTTTCCTATTTCTATCTGTTTCTTTGGCTAAATTTTAGTTCTACTTTTGTTCTTATTTGACTCGCTTACTACTGGTTTGTCGAAAAGGTCATAACATTTTTTTCATGTCGTTCATAAGTCATTTATCAACATATGATAATCGGACAATCATGTATTGGTAAATACTGTTGGAGGGAATTAATAAAAAAAAGACAAAACAGCCCTTTAACACATCAACGTTCGTACTCTGTATACGTACTTCGACAACTAAGTTGTCATCATCAGCAGATTGTGAATTACAGTGTCGCACCTCGATTTGCGGTAATGTTTACATAGAAAAAATCCGCAAACTTATCCAACCAAAACCGTTCATAATTCTTCGTTCATATTTTTACAGGCTTAAAAAACTTGACGGTACACCACGTAAAGAGATTTGAAGAGAACGAAGCAAGTGGATGTCTGAAGGTGTAAAACCTAGTGAGTTTGGTGGGGGTGGTAGTATATACAATAAGATACAATAATTTGGATTTGTGGGTTGCTGAAATTAAACGTAGTCGTACAAGTCTTGAAGACGATCTACGTGAAGGACGTTCAAAAAATGCATCAACATCAGAGATCGTAACAAAAATACAGGATATAGTTTTGGAAGATCGTTTATTAACCGAGAGAGTTCAGTTGTAGCCCCAGGCATCTCATTAGGCAGTGTGATAAATATTTCCGCTGAAGTTTTAGGTTTCGGAAAGTTGTGTGCAAAACGAGCGCCGCATTTGTTTACCATAGAACAAAAACACGTTCGAATGCCACTGTTTCAGCAACATTTGAAGCATCTTAGAAAGAATAAAAATGATTTTGTGCGTCGTTTCATCACTATGAATGAGACTTGGGTCTACCACCATATTCTTCAATCAAAACAAGAGGCTAAGGAGTGGTGTGAACCTGGTACTTCGGCTCTGAAGTGAGTTATGGTCAAGAAATCGGCCAAGAAGGTTTTAGCATCAGTTTTTTTTGAGATGCAAAAGGTATTTTGTTCGTGGATTATCTTCAAACTGGTAAAACAATAAACTCGCATTATTATTGTAACCTTTTGGATCAACTAGATATAAAAATTCGTGAGAAACGACCTGGTTTACAAAAGAAACAATCATTTTTCAAGACAAACGCACACTCTCACACAGCTCAAAAAACCATCGCAAAAATCAGTGAATTAAAGTACGAATTATTGCAACATCCGCAAAACTTATTGAACAACCTGGTAAATGCACTTTATTAAAGCAAAACGCATGCATTAATACAAAGGATTCTAAGAAAGTTTTGCAATATGACGCAACAAGGAATCGTAGGAAGTTGCTTGTTGCTGCATGTTGAGATATTTTCATACGTGCATAGCAACCGCCATGCCATGTCGATGGGTTCAGTTATTTATTAGCAGTGAGAGTGGAAAGCGCTTGCGATCGCATCGTGGTTACGAAATGAGAGGCAGTTTTGCGTTATAATTTCGTACGTAGTTTGAAAATAGACCAGTGCTTCGAAGAAATAGCTCTTGCACTAGGTGATGTTTGTCCATATCGCACAACGATATTCAAGTGATATAGAGAATTCCAAAGGGGAAATTTAACTGTGGAGGATGCTGAAGGGCCGAGAAGGCCGCGAATGTCGGGTACGGGGGAAAACGTTACTACTGTGAAGAAAATGCTTAGCGAGGCCAGGCGAGTGGCCTACCAACAGATAGAGAGTACTTCAGGCCTAAATGCACCAGCAATTCGTTCGATTCTGCATGATCATTTGCACGTGAAGAAACTTTGTTCTCTCTGGGTGCCGCATCGACCGACTGAAGAGCAGATGGCACGACGTGTGACTTGGTGCCGGCAGTTGTTAAAAAAGTTTAATAAGGGACAATCTCGGTATGTGAACAACATCGTGACAGGTGACGAAACTTGGCTGTACTATTACGATGTGCCGACCAAAGCTCAAAATAAAGTTTTGACCTTTGAGGATAGGGACACACCCGTAGTTGTCAGATGATAGCTATATTTTTCAAATCGAGTAGAATTGTGGAATGCGTCATTTTGGACACACAAAAGATAGTCACAGCTAAGTGGTATACTGAGCAGTGCCTGCCTAAAGTCATTGGATCTATGAAGAACATGCGGCCAAACTCAAGAATGGACACCTAGTTCCTACATCACGATAATGCTCCAGCTCACCGCACCAAAGCTTGCACCGAATATTTGACCACGACAGGATTAAAACTTCTCGAGCACCCTCCCTACAGTCCAGATCTTGTTCCCTGCGACTTTGCACTGTTCTCGCATGTGAAAATGAAGCTTGAAGGGGAGCGATTTTCCAGTGATGAGGACCTTCTGCGGACTTGGGACAACGAGTGTGCTTTACTCCCTAGTGAAGCTTGGCAGAACTGGTTAAAGATTGGTTTCGGAGGATGGAGAGGTGTACAAAGCTGTATTAAAAAGTAAAACTTTCCTAGTACCCGTCGTCTTTATTCAGAAAGAGTATTATATAAGGCATTGAAATAAATGAACTTGATAAACTTTTCTATTGCAAAATTTATGTTATGTTTTAAGCTCTAGATCGTTAAACGATGTCTTACCTTTGCTTGCGTTTTAATACGCAATAATATAAATTGATCTAAACCGAAGAAAAGTCTTTATTTAATGCCAGGTATTCAGCTCGATTATACTTTCTCACTTTATATTTAATGACCCGATACAAACGCAACGCACACATAAACGTCTGTCGTTATATTTATGTATTTTTTGCATTTTCATGGGTTTCGAGCTCGTTATAGCACCTCTAACGACCGCTAATATTTATATCGGCGAATCGGCGTATTAATTTATTTTAACCACATAAAAAATGCCGCGTGAGCAAATTGAAAAGACATCGCCATCATTTAGACGCGTTCGTCTCGAATGAAGTTGCCCAAGAACAAAAATGACGAAATAAATGTGCGTCTCCCATTAAATTGTCGAGTAACTCGGAACATTTTAAACTCACCGATATATGATAGGTCTTCTATATGCAAACTGATTTTTTATCCAGATGAATATAATTAGGTGTAAATAACACTAGTTGATATTCACCTAACTTACAAGAAGTAATTGCTTGTTTAAGAAGTGAAGTAATACGTAAAACGAATATGATTAAGAAAGTGATTTAATGTACCAGATTTAACAGTTTATATGTCTTATCTTTACAGTATATTTATTTGTAATTAGATATGATTTAGAAAACGAATTATTGAAAAAAGAATAAAAAATTTGGTAGTTAGAGAATAATCGAAGAACAATTTGATCACTGAAGGTCGATATATACGAAAATTAATGTGGCAACCCCTTGCCACATTAATTTTCGTATTCTGTATACGTATTTCGACAACCAAGTTGTCATCATCAGCAGATAATTAAACAGTGTCGCACCTGGAAAACTACGGCGAAAAATACCCGTACGAAAACAAACTCCGTACGCGATCCTTACCGTCAAAATTACCATTAACGCCATCTGTACTATAAACAGTACGCAACTTCAAGTTAAAATAAAAATTATATTATGTACGAGGGTAGTTTGACAAGTAGTGAGAATGGAAAAGAAAAACGAATTTTTTAAATACAAAATAATTTTTATTTTTCAATATATTCTCCTAAAAGAGCAATACTTTTATTCCAACGGTGCTCCAATGCCCTTATGCCATCTCTAAAATGCGATTACGGAGGGCTTGCAAACTACTCATTTACGAAGATGATAAGCTCGTCGTTAGACGAAAATTTCTTTCCACCTAGTGCCGTTTTCAATTTTGAAAAAAGGTGGAAGTCAGAAGGGCCTAGATCCGGCGAATAAGGCGCATGCGGTACTAATTGGAAATGCAACTCGTGGATTTTAGACATCGCAACTGTGCTGGTATGCGAGGGAGCTTTGTCTTGGTGAAACAGAATCTTTTTCTTTGCCATTCCTGGCCGTTTAGCACGAATCTCAACATTTAAGTTTTGTAGAAGTTCTGCATAATATTGTCCGTTTATTGTGGCACCTTTCTGAAGGTAATTAATGAGCAAAATGCCCTTTGAATCCCAAAAAATTGATGCCATCACCTTGTTTGCCGATAAAGTGGTTTTCGCTTTATTTGGAGGTGCAGAACCACGGTCTAACCATTGTATCGACTGTTGTTTAGTTTCGGGTGTACTGTAGTGTATCCAAGTTACATCGCAAGTAACAAGTCGCCTACAAAAATCAACCGGATTCCGCTTATAAAGGTCCAAACACTCATTGGAAATATGTAAACGAGTGAACTTTTGATCAGTCGTAAGCAATCGCGGCACCCACCTTGCCGAAAGCTTGGAAAGGCCCAATTCTTTCTCTCTCACTTTGAGTCGTCGATCTTGCGTAATAATATTATAGGATTTTGGGTATTCCAGAGCGTGCTTCATCAGCACAGCTTGTTCTACCACGTTTAAATTCATTTACCCATCTACTTATTGTGGCGGATGATGGAGCAGATTCACCTAATGTTTCCCGTAATTCATCTTTTATTTCGGTAGCTTTCATACCCTTAATTACGAAATATTTATTCATCGCACGATACTCTGCTTTTTCCATTTTAACAAAACGACGTGTTGCTTCTTTTTCAATCAGCTGTTAAAAATAAACTAATCAACCGATTTATCTAAATATCGGAATGTAAACATATAAATAGGCAACCTAAATTATAGTGCATTTGTTTTACAAATTAGAGCGTCACCTATGTGTCATTCTCACTACTTGTCCATCTATCCTCGTAGTTTTTCACTCTGACTACAATTTTTACCTGTCAGTAATTGTACATACAACAACCATGTACCAAAAAAAATCATAGTTATAAAATAAAAATGAGGGGAATCCCGGTTTTTGTAAACGATTTATTTCGTATTGGCAGCTGAGTACTTATTCAGTTTATTTTACAAGACTAGGCTCTAGAAAGTGTTAAAAAGTATTTTATTTATTCTGTAACACTACATTTGAATAAAAAATAGATAAAACTGCTTCATTCATATAAAGTTGTTCTCGCTGTAGCATATGAAGTGTTGCTGTACTAACTTTAGTTAACTGGTCGCTTGAGGTAAAATAAAGTAGTACAGTGAAGGCGTATTTATTTGCGTACTATGTTTCCGAATTGAAGCTTTTACTCGTTTTTTGTTTGTTTTATTTTCAATTAGTAACCTTTTGTTAACATTCTTAACGGAAAAATTAATGCAAAAGGTCTAAAATGGCGAACCGATATACTTTTACAGATAACAAAAACTATTTTGGGTTAGAAGAAGTAATACATGACATTATTTGCCGAGATAGTGCAGATGATGCTACTTACGATGTGTTTATGCTGCCACCCAATCCAGACGTTATCACCGATGAGGAGGAAGGTGGAGACGACGACTTGCATGGAAACAAATTACCTCGAAATGTTCCCGGTAATATACAAGTTGTTACTCACAGACATATCATGATCGTTGAAGATCAATGAAGTAGCGATTACGACAAACCTCTCACAACATTCGCTACTTCACGGAATGTGCCGAAGAGAAAAAGATTTGAAGCTAGTACAAGTTGCCAAATTGGAGAAAGTGTGCGCCATTTTATTCAGTTCTTTAGGTAACTCCTGATCAAAAATGTATTGAAGAACGACGTGCTAATGTGTCGGATACCTTGAAAGTACAGCGTGTTTTAAAAAGAATATACATATTACAAAGTCGAAACTATCGATCGCTGCGCCTCGGCTAGGCTATTGGAGAAACGAATACATAGTCTAGTTTATTTAATAGCCGCTAGATATAGGTTGTCTTCTGTTTTTCTTGGTAACCGTCATATGTTTAAAATGGCTACTCCGCAGCAGAAATCATTTTGTGTTCTCGAGTTTGCGAAGTGCAATTCCGTGATTACAGTGCAAAGACGTTTCAGGTTGAGCTACCAAATTGATCCTCCGAATGGGTGGAACATTCGCATATGGTATCCACAGTTTGTAGATACAGGATGTGTATGTAAAGGAAAGGGTCCTGCCCACCCTCTGGTTTCTGAAGAAAATGTTGCGCGAATTCAAACTACTTTCCAACGTAATCCTTCAAAATCAACTCGTCGTGCCAGTCGGGAGTTACAACTACCTACAACAACAAATTGGGCGTGTTTTAAGACGTCAGTTGGTTGTGAAGCCTTACAAGTTACACTTGTTACAAGCTTTAGGTCCTGATGACAAACGGAAACGTGTGACATTTTGTAATGAGATTCGTGATGCTATTGACAATGATAACACTTTCGCACAACGCATCGTGTTCAGTGATGAAGCGACCTTCCATGTTAGTAGTCTGGTAAACAAACACAATGTTCGAATTTGGGGTTACAGAACCCACATGCAGCCATTGAACATGTACGAGACTTGCCTAAAATCAATGTGGTTTGTGCGATATCCCGATCATTTGTTTACGGCCCATTCTTCTTTGATGGAAACACGGTTAACGATCAGCAGTATCTGGCTATGTTACAAAATTGGTTGTTTCCTGTGACTTCTTTCTGTGGGGTTTTGTTAAAGACAACGTTTATGTACCATCATTTCCACAGAACCTGGAAGAGTTGAAGAGAAGAGCAGGACCCGTACTGCCATAACATCAGTGACGAAGGACATGCTTGCTCGAGTATGGGAGGAATTTGAGTATCGATGTGATATTATTCGTGTCGCTGATGGAAGACATATTGAACATCTGTAATCTGAACTTGAGTGGTTCGTAAATATGTGTGTAAAGTTTCATATTCGTATGTCTTAAAGTTTAATAAATGTATGCATTCGAAGCAAGTATATTCTTTTTGAAACACCCTGTATTTTAAGAAAAGTGTTTTAGTACTGGTATTAAAAATTGAATTGGTAAAATTGTTCCTAGTTTTCATTTGGGCGTTAATGGGTTAACTTAAAGGATTCAAAGCAAAATCTGAAATCATCAGTGCTGTGAGAAGGGGGAAGATAAATGTCTGAGTGGAAAAAATGCAATCGTTGAAAGTAAATTTATAAACAACTACATCAACAGACGGAGTTAATATGAGTAAAGTAAGATGTACCAACTAAAGTGACAAACGTTGAAAATCCGTTCCAATAAAAATGTAGAGAAAGGTATAAAAGTTTTATTCTAATAGAATTTGAATGTTATATATAGTATTTGTGAACCGCTGTATACTAAAAAAAATTGCAGTCATAAATAAAGCTTTAATAATCTACCTATTTCTCGTGTTTCAAAATTAATGACTAAATTGCGAGACTTATATGAATAAAGTTTAAATTTATTCTGAGAGATAAATTCTACTTTAATGTTTTGGCAACCTAAGGCAATTTTTTGACGTCATAAAGATGTAACTGATGACGTATTATAATCCGAGACAGAACTCGTGGCCTCTCCAAACAAATACGAATTAAATTATAGTCGAGCAGAAATATTCGCATTTGCTTTATAAATGCAACTATAATCGTGCAACATTTTTCAAACGTATGAAATTGTTTTTCGCATTAACCCTAATTGGGACGCAATAATTTAGAAATCTGTGTGTGTGTAGAATAAATTACGAGAATAGAAAGTGCTGATTTTCCTTATTTACGATTTCCGGGAAAGATCTTGCCTACAGACGTATCGGTTTCGTAATAGTAAAATCAGTCAGGGGCATATTCGGGGTTGGCAGGACAACACCAACCCGGAGGCGTCGCTCGATAGCCCCGGAGTCTGCGCCTTCGGATTAACCCGGGGGCGTACATTGCACGCTTTCGGTTAGGTAAAACGTGGAATAATTCCGCGCCGCAAATACGTGAGGCCCGCAAGAAATTCAACTGTACAAGAAGTGTTCCAGGGTATAATAATTACGATATAGCATTGTAAATGAGGTATAAACAAGTGTTAAACTTGTACACGGAATAAATATCCTGAAGATACACTAATGTTCAAAAGTTCCAGCAAGCATGCGAAGATATAAAATAGCATAAAGATATGGTGATATTCTTAGACTCATTTTACCTTTTGTTCATTTGTGGCGTTTGACTATATGATATTTTGTAAAGTTTAATATATGGTTCATATCTCGTGAATATCATAATTACAGTATTGTGCAAATTAATTTTTCTATTTTGTTTTAGTTTTCTGCATGTGGCAACATTGTTAGGTCAGTTCTGACAGTAGTTTTATGTCAAAAAACATAATCTATATCACTGGGAACACATTACACAGTTATTCAGTCTGTTTTATAGAGTTTGTTCACATATACTCTTTCAAAGTTCAAAATTTGATTTATATTGTGCTTTCACCGGTTTTTCGCGATATGGATATCACGCCCAGAAAACGTGAGAAGATTGTGATATTAAGTGAGCACACTTCAATTACACAGTGAGATATTGCTCAGGAATGTGGTGTTGGTCAAGGAGCAGTAAACAAGATCCTAAAGCAAAAAAAGAATACCGGAATAGTTGAAGTGAAACGAGCGGGAAAATGTGGGAGAAAGAGGAAGACGACACCCCGGGATGTAATTTTTTGGTCAGAAATAGCAAGCTGAACCCAAGAAAAACTAGTTTTGAACTACGAAAAGACTTAATCGGCGCTGGAGTGAAAGTGCATGACTCGACAGGTCGTAGGAGACTTTTAGAGTCTGGAAGAAAAGCCATTCGACCACAGAAGAAGCAACTCCTCACTCAACGAATGACGAAGTAGAGGCTTATTTGGGCCAAGAAACATGCCCGATGGAATGAGGAAGACTGGAGAAAGGTGTTGTTTTCAGACGAGTGACATTTTTTGGTGCAGGGGCAGCGATCAAAACTCGTGAGAAAAAGTGGAGATGGAAAATAGTAACCTAATTAATGTTCACAGTGCATTAAAAGAAAAAGAAAAATGAAAATAAAAATATAAATGAATACAAATATAGTCATACAAACACACACCCATAATTAAGAAAATTAAGAAAGTATCCACCGCAAGGAATCAAAATTTATACCGCAATGGTCCGACAAACCGTTGAAGGCCCGACATCCAACTGCTAATGAGGAATTGAAACCAAATTGGAACTAAATGTTTCGATATAAAAGCAATGGCTATGTCTAGCCGACACTCGCGGTACCATAAAATTAAGCTGAGACAGCAAATGAGCACAATCTATATTTCCTGTAACCAAGTTAAATACAAACTTTATACTGTTTAGTTGACGTCTGACTTCCAAGGACTCCATTCCAAACTTATTTAGAAGAAAAGAGACACATACCTTCGACCCTAAAACACAAAAACCTTAAAAATCTTCTCTGAACTCTTTCAAGTGACAATTTGTGAATCTCATAATAAGGATGCCAGACTAAAGATGCATACTCCAACCTTGAACCTACATACGTCATGTACAGCTGCTTAATCGTAGAAATATGATATACGAGGGAGCGTTTTTATATTCGCGGAATGAGCGGGTTGTAGAGGGGTGAGTAGGCGCATTGGGGGCGTGGCCTGTGCAGCGACTCATGATTAGTATAAATACGAAGTTTCATTGTTATTAGACAGTTAGTCTTTGAGCTATCGTCAACCAAGTAACATAATCAGGAGTGAAAAGTGAAATATGGAAAACATCGAATATCGTGCCGTTATAAAGTTCATTACCAGGCAAGGATAATCAGTCGCGACCATAATGAATGAGATGTCATTGGTTTACGGCGACTCTTGTCCAGGAAAAACCATGGTGTACAAGTGGCATAGTTTATTTAAACAAGGAAGGGAATCCCTTGAAGACGACCCGAGGCCGGGCAGGAGCATTGAGGTGACCACGCCAGCACTTATCCAAAAAGTTGAACAAATTGTACTCGAAGATGCTCGACTAAAGAAGAAACAACTCGCAGAAATGGTTGGAGTATCCGATACAACAATTTTTAAAATCCTACACGATCATCTCGGCATGTCTAAGATCAGCGCAAGATGGGTGCCGAGAATGCTCACGCCGCCTCTTGGACCTCTGTAATGAAGACAAGGATGGTGTATTGAGTGGAATTGTTACTGGAGACGAAACTTGGGTTCATCATTATGAACCTGAGTCCAAACAAGACTCCATGCAGTGGCATAAAAAGGGCACAGCACCTCCCAAGAAATTTAAAGTGTCACAATCAGCTGGGAAACTCATGGCAACGGTATTTTGGGACTCGGAAGGAATATTGTTGATTGATTATATAGATAAAGGTGTTTCTATAACCGGAGAATATTACGCTTCAATATTAGAGCGACTAAAAGAAGCCATTAAAGAGAAAAGACGGGGAAAATTGACAAAAGGTGTTCTGCTTTTGCACGACAACGCGCCCGTCCACAAGAGCCGCGTTGCGTTAGCTGCCCTGCATAAGGTGGGCTTCGAAATTGTGAATCACCCACCCTACAGCCCAGACCTGGCCCCGAGTGATTATTACCTGTTTCCTAAACTGAAAAAAAGCTGCGGGGTAAAAAATTTACTGCCGATGATGAAGTCAAGGAGGCAGTTTCGGCGTATTTTGCAGATAAAGAGAAATCATTTTTTTATGAGGGTATAAATAAATTAATTGAAAGATGTGAAAAATGTATCCGTATTGCAGGTGAATATATTGAAAAAGAAAAATAATTTGATTTTTTTATTTCCACCCCTTGTCCCCCATTCCGCGAATATAAAAACGCTCCCTCGTATGTATATATAATGTCATGAAATTTATGTAAGTTTAAACTTATTGAACCATTTGATGGAAAGAAGAAAACAAATACTTGTGTGAAATATAAAAAACAATAAATAATTACAAGTTATCATTCGAAAATTTGTTGAAAGACATTCCCATTATTTTCTTAACAGAAATATATATTCCGTACAGTAATTGTGTTCAAAAATTACACCTAAATGATACACGATCTCATTATCTAAGAAGCAATTTTCTTCGATAGACTTTTGCGAGCTACATATACGAGCCCATCCCTCCATCCGCTATATTCTTTCGCCGCTGTCATATAATTTTTAATAGTCCGTTTTTATGGCACGCTAAACGAGAAATCAATGAGCTTAGTGAATTATGTCCGGAGCACCATAAACTCATAGAAAGGGTCGTAAAAAGCAGGACGTGTTCATATTCCTGTCTGAGGTAAAACAAACATCCGACTGTACAATAAAATAAATTATTACGAGTATAAAAACTAATTAACTTGTTTTACCATATTATAATTTGTGTAGTTACATTACGCCTCACTTAAAGTAGAACACTTAATTACTTTTCTGAAACTTTTTTAAACGATGCGTTAATTTAAATAAATTTATTCCTTTAGACGGCAAAAATTTTAAATACAAAAATTTAACGAGGGATATCTGGAATAAAACAGGTTGCCAAGATGTCATCAATAGTATCTTCCAGAAAAAAGTTCTTTTCATTCAAGTCTGTTACAGTTTATAAAGTCTTGTGTCATAAAAAGTCGTACAAGCTTAAAAAATTTCTACCCGAAGCAATGTTTTCTTAGTCATTTATCATAAAATACTCTTCTGCGAAGTATGTAACTGACTATAAAAGTATTTTACACAATTAGAGGTACCCCAAAGTGTAACGATTCTATATTTAATGTACATTGGATAACAAGCGCCTCCCTCTGTCGTCCATCATACTGAACGACAAAGCGAGAAACGCATCTATCTCGCTTGTCGATAACTACGTTATACGAGCATATAAGACAGACGCATTGCGTAACGGCTGTTTGCCAATTAAAAGAATGTTAAAAGGAATCATTCTATTATTAATAACACCCTATCTATTCTACTACATATGTTTCACCGATATCACTGATCGTCAGGCAGATTTGTGTTATTAATGAACGATTCCTTGGTAGCATCTATCCTATCATTTCGATACAGAAAAATAATGGACAACAAGCGCCTCCCTCTGTCGTCCACTATACTGAACGACAAAGCGAGAAACGCGTCTATCTCGCTTGTCGATAACTACGTTATTAGAGCGTACAAGACAGACGTATTGCTGTTTGCCAATTAAAAGAATGTTAAAAGGAATCATTCTATTATTAATAACACCCTATCTACTACATATGTTTCACCGATATCACTGATCGTCAGGCAGATTTGTGCGAGTTAATTACATTTTTTGGCTGACATAAAATTTTGAAGTTACTGTCAGCAATAGAAATAGCGACCGGATAATAAAACTGTCAAGGTAAATATATTGTCAAAAATGACAAATTTCACGATGCAATCATCAGATCAGAGGCAACACTAACAGTGTTGCCAGTTCCCGAAATATAAACGGCTACCCTTGTACATATAATACTTTTAATACCTCAACTCTGTCAATGATGAGAATACTTTCCGGATTGGAAAATTATTTTACCGTTGCAGGTAAAGGGCAACATTTGAAAAGTTTAAAAAATAACTTTGTAAGTATTAAAGTGTGCAGTGTTGTAATACTTTTTTAAAGAAATTTTTGAAAGGAATCCAGCGCTTCATATATGCGGTTATAATAAGCATACTTTTCCTCCGTTCCAGTTCGTTTATCACTGTTCTTAATACGCGGCATAACCACAGGTAACTGGTAACAATAAATATTCTCCTTAATAAGGAAAGAGTAATATTTAACACCTCTTTAAAATGCATGCGTAAAACCAATTGCTTTCGGTTCAAGCGTAATTTGTTTATCGGACGAGAGAGTTCTCTACGAGTGCGATAATTGGCTTCGCGATTGCGTGACAGGATAGCGATTTTGCGTATATAAAAACGTTGCACGCGTGAGTTCGTGTTAGAGATAATTAGAATTGATAATTCTCGACTTAATTTTGAAGAATTCGCAAAAACAAATAGTTTGGGATCAGTGAAAAAATGTAATTTTATATAATTATTAAATATTTTATAAATTAAAGAACATTTGACTAAAAAATTGGGAAAATTAATGATTAATAATTCGATTTTAGCAACAATAATAATCCAGCGACTCTCTCAAACTTTAGTGCGAAACCCCTTAGTTTGAAAATCATAGCATTCTATTCATCTTAAAACGAGGAGAGAGCTCTTTAAGTTTGAAAATTTCCGCTATAACCGATACAATAAGGATAAACAGAGTTAAGATAACCAAGAATTTTCCATGGCAAAGGAGTTTGACTTTATTTGAAAGATCACCCATTGCGAATTGAGGACTAGATTATTTTTTATCATTAGTTCATCATTTCAATAGCTAATAAAGGGTGTTTCAAATTTCGCGGTTTTTTTAAAGAATAAATAAAACACATAATTTGCATTCACTTTCGAGAACTTTTTATTGGTACTTGAAGTATCAGTTATGACATTTATATGCGCAAAATAATATCTGCCAATTGGCCTCCTCTTGCAGCTCCACAGACGTCCACTCTTTTGTTAAAATTTTTAATGACATTTTGACATAATTGACGCTCTATCTCACCAATGACACGAATAATTTCATCTTTCAAAGCAGGGATTGATTGTGGATTGTTTTTATAAACCTGACTTTTCACATAACCCCAAAGAAAATAGTCTAACGGTGTCAAATCACATGATCTTGGTGGCCAATTAACATCACCGTTTCTTGAGATTACACGTTCAGGAAATTTTTCTGTCAATAAATCAATTGATTCGTGTGCAAAGTGAGGTGTAGTGGCATCCTGTTGAAACCACATATCCTCTAGATTAATATTCATTAATTCAGGCCATAAAAATTCGGTTATCATCCGATGTTATCGATCACCATTGACAGTTACAGCTTCACCAGCAGCATTTTCAAAGAAGTACGGTTCAATTACACTACCTGACCATAATGCACACCAAACAGTAACTCGTTTAGGATGCGTAGGTTTCTCATGAATAATTCGTGGATTTTCCTCACTCCAGATACGACAATTTTGTTTATTAACATAGCCACCAAGTTCAAAATGTGCCTCATCGGAAAACATTATTTTTTGAGAAAAATCAGCTGGTTGTTCATTGATGAAATTGACAAATGAACGACGTTTTAAGTGATCTAATGGCTTCAGTTCCTGTGTTATTTGAACCTTATATGCCTTCAGAGCTAAATCCTTGTGTAAAATACGCCATATTGTTGATACACTAAGTCCAAATTGTTGTGAACGTCGTCTAAAGAAAATTTCAGGATCTTCAGCAACACTTTCACGAACCAAACCAATATTTTCTTGCGAACGACCACTACGACTGTATTTTTCACTTTTTTGATCTTCGACGGAACCGGTCTCTTCAAATTTTTTAATAATTCGACCAATAGTGCTTTCAGATGGACGATTATGTAAACCATAAAATTCACGTAATTTTCTAAAATCTCTTTTCACAGAACGCTGATTTTCTTAAAATAATTCGGCAATTTGAACGCGCTGTTGTATCGTGTACGAGGCCATTTTTATAAATGTCATGAATCACACTTTTGAGATGTCCACATACCCAGATAACTTCAGTGCGCCATCTATATTTTATTTATTCTTAAAAAAAACACGCAATTTTAAACACTGGCAACACTGTTAGTGTTGCCAGTGTTTCCGACATATAAACAGCTACCCTCGTAATTAACGAAATGGGTAGGTATGTCTTATATGGTATCCCATATATATTGGAAACAGGGCATTCAACGTCAATTTTTAAAACTTCTGTCATTTAATTCCACTACTGGGTCAAATCACGTGGAATTATTCCGAAGATATGGTTTTGTTATGCTGGAATTGAGTTAATTCTGATTATTTATTATCTAAATTACAATTTTATGTGCCGCGACCACCTTGTAGACCACAATTCTGCTTTCGAAACACCTAGAACAAGTTTGACGAAATCTGTGACTGATGTGTACTATGGTGAGCAAAGACTGGATGACGTGTTTTTATAGTATGCACCTTCGATCTCTGACTTCTTACTATTTTATTAGTTCAGCCATATTTTCTTTATATATTTTATTTACCTTTTTGTTGCTTTTATATCATTTACTTCTTTTTAACTGCAGTGAATTGTTTGCTTCGTTACTTTAGAGTTCTGTAAAAGGCACTTATCTGTTGGACTCAGTAAAAAATTATTATTATTATTATTTCTGATTCCATATTCTTTTAATTGCAATTTTGATAGGTTTTCTAAACTATTGTTTCAATTCGTTGTCTACAGTGAAAGTTGTGGTTGGAACAAATTGTTTACTTTGTTACTTTAGAGTCCTGTAAAGGCTGTCTGTTTCACTCAGTAAAGAACTATTATTATTATTTTTATTATTTCCAATTCCATATTGTTTTAATTGTAACTGTAGCAGTTTAAATACAACTTTTGATAGGTTTTAATATATCATTAAAATACAAAAAACAAATGATTGATTGTACTTTGATTAACAAACATGCTATGCCAAATTACTATTTTCTTTCGTTGTCTATAATGGAAGCGTTCCTACTAGTGCCATAATCTACCTAGTCCTGCCATAAATACTGATATAAAGGTTTTTAAGTACAAAAAGAAAACTGCAAGTTGGATTTAAATTATTTTTTGATAGTTTATTTTGGCAATAGTAAGCTACAAAATACAATGCAAATTACTCGAAATGGCAGCCATTTGCCTTAATACAACGCCGAAGTCTGCAGGGCCACTCATCAATCGCTGTACGGACGATATCCATGGGAAAATTGTCGACTGCTTCTGTTAACGCTTGCTTCAATGATTCCAGGTTGCGATGGGATCTTCTACAGACCATGCCCTCTAATATTGACCACAGTTTGTGGTCGAGCGGATTTAGGTCTGGGCTTGCTGACGGCCAATAGTCAGTACTAATAAACTCAGGTACATGATTTTCAAGCCATTGCTGAGTTGTTTTGGCCTTGTGAGCGGGCGCAGAGTCTTATTGGAATATCCATGGTTAGTTTTCGAACATGGTGTAATCCAGGGGCTCCACTACATTGCTTAAAATGACTCGTTGATAGTTTTTGGCCGCTGTTTTAACAACTTTTTCACAAAAAATGCAAGGAAGTGACACCGTCATAGGATACTTCCCACCAAACCATCACTGAAGCAGGAAAATGACCTCGCTGAATTCTTGGCACCACTTCACTGGCTTCCTTGGAGGACCGTGCATACACCCTATCATTCTGCTTGTTAAAAGTTTCTTCCACGGTAAAAATTTTTTCATCAGAAAACAGACTTTTTTTGTAACACTCTTTGCCGTACAACGATATCAGGTGTCTGCATTTTTTCTTCCTATTCTTTTTTAATTCAACGTTAAGGCGCCGTCCTGTTTGTCGTTTGAAAGCTCTAAGTCCTAGGTCTTGTTTAATGATACGGCTCATGGTTCTCGGAGTAATTACCCATTTCACGAGCCATGATTTTCGGTTTGCGGATAGGATGTCGATTGACGCGGGACCTCATAGCATTGACGGCCTGTGGTGTACGAACTATGCGAGGCCTGCCAGATCTTTTACGGTCGATTATATTTCCAGTATCAATGAATAACTTAACAGTACGATACACAAACACACGCGTAATATTTAACGGTTTCAATAAATCAAAAATACGGGCTCTTTCTATTCCACACTTATGAAGTGCAATAACCGCAATACGGCTCTCTTTATCCGACCATTCCATAATGACGACTCACGCTATAGTGAAATTGTTCGGCACTTTTGTAAAGCATGTATCAAATGTCAGAACTGCCAACATAAAATTTTTGCGCTTTCAAGTTATCATCTGCAAAAAGGTGCGTTTACACTTGTATCAATACTTATGGCAGGACTAGGTATTATTTCTATTAGTATGCTAAATACAATTTATGTCAATGTAGAGTGATGTTCCAATAAAAACCGAGACATCGCACTTCTAAATAAATGTTTCTATTTTAACACTACGAGTATATCCATTCCAAAATTTTCTTGTTACTCGATGAATTATTTTCATCACTTTGCATGATCTACCCCCAGCTATGTAAATTGCTTGAGAAAAATATTTTCCTTCCAAAATAATTTAAACAACGAGCGTACCAACGGGTAAGGCTAACAATAATAATAAGTACCTTCCTTTATCTCAGATGAATATCTAGTTAGCATAAACATACTAATTTGTATCTTTGCGTTACAATTTCAAGAAGTTCTTCTTCACTGGAGATTACACGGTGAGAGTTGGTTCACCTCAAGACATAGAATATTTTAAACAGAAAATGCCCCCCACCAATAATAATAACAGCTATAATAACAACAACAACAACCGAAGAACGAGAATAAAAGGAATAATGTGGAAGAGGAAATGTGAGCAGGAGCAAATTATGCAGAGATGGACTTGAAAGTCAAGTTTATATTAATAAAAATATTTTTTAAGGGAATAATTGCCCCTTCTTGGTTATATAAGGTCTAGTAAAAAGAAATCCATTATTTTTGCATTAAATTGAAGGTTTTATTTAGCATAGTTAGAATGATCCGACTTAGGTCAAATGTGCACCGTTTTGTTCGATAATTTGTTGCCCTTTTGAAGGTAATTTCATAATGCCTCTCTCATAGAAACCCTCGTCCCTATTGGCAAAAAACTGGGACAGTCGATTTTCACAAGCTTCTCTTGAGGCGAATTTTTCACCAGCAAAATCATTCGCCATAGACAGGAACAGGTAGTAATCACTTGGTGCTAGGTCCGGACTATAAGGTGGATGCATAAGAACCTCCCAACCAAACTCCCGGAGCTTTTGGCGAGTCACTATCTATGTGTGTGGTCTGGCGTTGTCCTGATGGAACACAATTCCTCTCCTATTGGCCAAAGCTAGCCGCTTCTGGGCGATTGCTTCCTTCAGACGGTTTAATTGTTGACAGTACAGGTCCGAATTAAGAGTTTGGCCGTAGGGAAGCAGCTCATAGTATATAATTCCTTGCCAATCCCACCAAACACACAGCAAAACCTTCCTGACCGTCAAGCCTGGCTTGGCCACCGTTTGCGTCGGCTTACTACGATTCGACCACGACCGTTTTCGCTTGACGTTGTCGTAAGTGATCCACTTTTCATCACCAGTAGCCATCCGCTTCAGAAACGGATCGATTTTGTTGCGATTCAGCAGCGATTCGCAGATGTAAATTCGGTCCATGAGGTTCTTTTGCGTTAACTCGTGTGGCACCCATACATCAAGCTTCTTTTTGTATCCAACCTTATTTAAATGGTTCCAAACGGTTTTTTGTGCAATGTTTAGCTCCTGGGCAATCGAAACAGTGCTTACATGACGGTCGGACTCGACGATTTCCATTATTTTATCGATATTTTCGACAATTGGCCTTCCAGAGCGTGGTGCATCTTTGACATCAAGATTACCGGAACGGAATCGACGAAACCAAAATTGCGCATGATTGACTGTTACAGTATCAGGACCATAAACACTATTCACATTTTTAGCCGCCTGGCTTGCGTTTTCGCCTTTATCGAAGAAAAACTGTAAAATATGGCGTATTTTAACGTTGCTGGTGTCCATCTTTGACGCGCGCTCAAGCAATATTAAGTCAAGTAATTACAAAACTGTCTGAGAAGTTCGTTTAGTACGAAATCTTATCTTTCGAACGCCATCTAGCGGAACGCGATCGCACTTATACAACGCGAGATACAGATTACTAAAGCCATCTATTGGAAAAATAATGGATTTCTTTTTAGTAGACCTTATATAACGCCGCGTACACAACATTCCCAATATTAATAATGAAATATTTATATTTAATTTTGACATAACTTATAAAAGAGCTTATACCGTGCATTGATTTTACCTCGCTACGAAAACTATACCACCTTATATTCGGGTCTAGCTGCCGAATACCGATCGGAATGTAAAGTGGTGATTTATTGAAAACTGGACGGAAGTAGCAAAGGAAAGGAAAAACTTAAAAAAAGACTATAGTCTGAAGAAGTCTGGTTACAGCCTTTATATATTTATTGTTTCATTTGCGTAACGAAAAGAAGAAGTAAAACTTATTAAGACATTTTGTTTTATTTTAGAAATACTTTTGGGATTCTCTAGTTCTTGGTTTCTCAACCTGATTTCGACGCGGTTGGCACCACTGTCCTAACTCATTTAAAGACATAATGAGATATTTTACATTCAGGAACAAATAGTAATATTTCTCGGATTTTTATGTTTCAAATTTCACGTTTTATTCCTTTCAGATTAATAGGAATTTTACCTTTCAACATAGCTGTTTGGAAATGTTGTGTAGCGCATATGCAATCGATTAGGCTTTATTTTGCTGCAACCATCAGGCTGCTTAGTTCAAAGTATCTCTAAAGTGCCTAATAAACGCTTCCTAAACGAATCTTTAAAATACTAATCAATTTAAAATATTAATATTGCACTTTTAAGATTTAGATCAAGATCTTTGAATGTCGTATCATTTCAGTTCTTATAAAAAGCCTTCGTTGGGCGATAGGTGATAGAAATATTATTTTACAGAGTAGAAATACTTTTTAAGGGCGAGGTTATATTTTGTAGTTTAGAACCATGAGCGCGTAAATGTTTATGAGGTAGCTTTTGATGTATTCATTTCAATCACATTGAACTGTTGAGGAATAATTAACATTTATTTTTTAGGGCAAGTAAGTAGTAAATACGTTATCTGCTTCTGGGTTTCCGGGCTGGAACCGCGTCACTAGTATATCTGCCGACGTTTCGTACCCATTTGTATGGGACATCTTCAGGGCTGAACTACTGCACTGAAACGTCGGCAGATATACTAGTGACGCGGTTCCAGCCCGGAAACCCAGAAGCAGATAGCATGGACCACGACCACGGAAGTCTACGTACCAAATTAGTAAATACGTTTTCTGTCTAAATAAAAAAAAATCCATTAAATGAAATTTTATTAGGTAATTTTACTTAACTAGTAGAGGCACTAAGTAAGTTTGGAAATGGAGATCGGTTTTTTTCTGATTTTAATTTACAAGGTTTTCCAATAAGAGCGATATGATTTCTTTAAAAAAAAACACACTTATTGTTAAGAAAATTCAAAAGTTTTTTATTTAATGTGAAGTACAATCGATACAATTAAGTTCTAAATAAAACGTCGTTCAAATGGCCTCCACGACTTCTTCTGCAGGAACGAATTCGATGAACCCAATTTTCGAGCACTTTTTCCACTAAATCTAGTCGTATGTCATGAATGGCACGTTCAATATTGACTTGTAGAGCTTGAAGAGAGTCTGGTTTATTTCGATAGACCAATGACTTTAAATAACCCCACAAGAAATAGTCTAATGGTGTTAAATCACAACTTCTTGGAGGCCATTCAATATCACAATTTCTTGAAATAATCGAATCTCCAACCTTTTCTCGCAATAATTCTATTGTTGCATTTGCTGTGTGGTACGTAGCCCCGTCTTCTTGGAACCAAATGTTGTCAAGATCAACTTCTTCCAATGTCGGCCATAAAAAGTTCGTTATCATCAATCTATACCGCTCCCCATTGACAGTAACGATGTTACCAGCTTCATTTTGAAAGAAGTACGGACCGATAATTCCACCATACCAAAAACCACACCAGGCTGTCAATTTAGGTGAATATAATGGTTTTTCATAAATAATTTGTGGATTTTCTTCGCACCAGAATCGACAGTTTTGTTTATTTATCACACCATCCAGATGAAAGTGAGGCTCATCAGAGAAGATGATTTTCTTAAAAAAATCGTTATCGTTTTCAAATTGTTCCAATGCAAAATCAGCAAATTCACGACGTTTATGGTGGGCCAATGGTTTCAGTTCTTGGGTGAGAGCAATTTTATCAGGATGCAAACCCAAATCCTTTCTCAAAATCCGCCAGGTTGTGGTTTGAGACAGTCGCAATTGTTGAGAACGTCTTGGAATCGACAAATTACGGTCATCAGTAACACTTGCCTCAACGGCAGCAATATTAGCGTTACTTCGAGCGGTTCTTTGTCTTATTGACACTTGAAAATTATGTAAAGAAAATATAACCTCAAAATTTTTAACAATTCGACGAATAGCGAGCACACTTGGCCGATTATTACGACCATAAAATGGCAAAAGCGCACGAAAAGTTGCAATTGGCAAACGATTATTTTGATAATAAAACTGAATAATTTGTAAACGTTGTTCTTACGTATGTCTCTCCATGATGAAATTGTAAACATTACTGAATACAATGAAAAACAAATGACAGATCATGACATATTACAAATGGCCGAAATGTCACTTCAAAATCATATCATCCTTACTGGAAAACCTTATACTTGCTGTGCAATAAATTAAAATCAGAAGAAAACCGATCCTCCCTTCATTTGTGCTTCTCCGTAAGTATTACAGAAAAACATAACATGCTTAAAAACAAATAAATTGAAGATCGGTTTTCTTCTGTTTTTAATTTATTTGGTGTGCAATAAATTACAATCAGAGAAAAACTGATCTTCCCGTCATTTGTCCTTCTGCTTCGTATAATCATTAAGCACATTACTTTTTCTTCGGTATTTAAAGTGAATAAGAAATTTGATTTTGGGCCATTCAAAATCGATAATCCGTCCCCGTCGAGGCGGGCGTTCAAACGCCGCGAAGTGCACACAAGTGAACCGAACATGATAGCCCCAATATTAAGCACCGCAGAACAACCTACAATATTTTATAATAAAGCTACCACCCCCGCGGCTGGCGGTCGCGTGTAGAACCGTACACAGGCTTCTCTGCAATCTCCCAGTCGGCATGATGGCCTCTGGCCCTCGTGAGCCGAAGAAACAGACAGTGCCTGTTGTACAGCAGACCACGAATGTCCCCTCGAGCCAAGCCATTGCGCCTTGCATTCTTATTTATATATTGTGTGGTACGTAGGAATGTGAAGAAATACATCGCACAATGTCTACTACTGATGTGCATGTTGCAGTATTGGTATTAATCTACATGGGCATCTTGCTTTATAGGAAGAATAACAGCTTTCTGGTGACAAAATGAGATCCATATGTTAGTATTGGATATATCATTACTTCGAAAGCGTTTTTCAAAAAGAAAATTATGTATAATAAAGAGTTTATATTTTGTAGCGAACACATATTACATCCAAATGGGCATCATTCTTTAATGGTGAAGGTAGAAGGGTATAAAAGAGTGTACATAAGCATAAGTCTATTGAATATTATCGAATACTCCACCAAATAACTAGAACAATCCTATTTTAATGAGGCGTGTACAGCTATCTATTGGTGGGAGATTGATTTATGAATTGGTAATGGCAAATACTGTTCAGATACTGTGGTAAGATTATAAACGTGTGTAAGTTCACAGAAATCATTATATGAAAGTATGCATTTTCTGGAGATTGAAAACTTATGAAACAGCGAATTATATCAATATAGAGATATAGCACAGATTACAGAACAAAATCTTCAAGTTTATTGTAAATGTTTATTTTCTTTTCTTTGAGGGGACCTGGTTGGAAATATTTCTTTCATTTTTGTTTTTCTTAGCTTTTATTTTGGTTGATATAAATAAGTATTTAGTGTAATTATTGTTTATATTGTGTACCACACTCTACTTTATAATTAATTAATTTTGTTACCTCTTATTTGGCTTACTGCTGTTGGACAAATAAAAAGCGAAACTCCTCAGTCTATTGTCTAGAAGGTTTTCAATTAACCCTCATATCTATGGGTTTGAGGTCGAACTGTATACGGCTAATATTGTATGGTTTCATTATTCATCACAAAATAGTATTTATTACAAGTTTTATGATGTTTTGTCTGCTCATTTGAAGGTTGTTATCATAGCTGCAATTGTGTCTATCGAGTGACAGTTTATTGTTGATTAATAAATTTTCTGACAATTGTTGTTGTTTTTGTAATGATGGCTCTTTGAATATAAACTACCGTTCATAAGTATTTGGGCACCCATAAATTTAGAAGAAATGATTAAAAGCACTAGTGAAAAAATGAAAATATATTTATTACATGTACATACATAACTAATTACAGTATCTGGCAGTAGAATTACATATTATATTTAAATTTTCGATTCATCTATGTGACCTCCTTTGTTTTTTATAATGGCAGCACATAATCGCGGCATTCTTGCAATTAGTTTTGCTAATGTATCCGGTGTTATGCGGACCCAAGCTTCCTGCAGTTTCCTCCACAAATCAGCCTCCGATGTTGGTACTGCTTTCCGGACCTCCCGATCAAGTTCCTCCCACAATAACTCTATTGGATTTAGATCGGGGCTTTGGGGAGGCCATTTCATAACTTCGATGGATCCTTCCGCTTCCAAGAGTTGCAAATAGTCTTTGCATATTTTGGATGTGTGCTGTGGGTCATTATCCTGCTGGAATACAAAATTTCTATCCAAAAGTCTTAATCCTGAAGCAATAGCGTTGGTCTCCAAAATGTTTCGATACTGCTCTTTCCTTAGTATTCCCTCAATTTTCACAATATCACCCACGACCGTACCACCAAAACAACCCCAGATCATCACGGAACCACCGCCATGTTTAACCGTAGGCACAATACATTGCTCTGCCGCACGCTCACCTGTAGATCTTCGAACGAAAACACGTCTTCTGGACCCGAAAATTTCGAACTTTGACTCATCGGTCCACAAGACTTTATTCCACTGTTCAACTGTCCAATGTTGGTGTTCACGAGCCCAGTTTAAGCGTTTCCGCTTACTCTGTTTGCGCAATAACGGTTTTTTCATTGCAATTCGTCCGTACAAACCTGCTTTGTACAAGCGGCGTTTGACCGTTTATTGACTTTGGACGGTCTGCATTGATTTCTGCAGCGATTTCTGGGGCTATTTTCCGTCGATTTCTTTTGCTTGTGATCACTATTGCACGATCCTCAGCAGAAGTTGTCGCTCTGGGTCTCCCACTCCGTGATTTATTGAGAACACTGCCACTTTCTCGGTATTTTTTGACGACATAGTCTACGGAAGTATTATTTAATTTTAATTGTTTCGCAATTTGCCGGTTGCTTTTGCCATCTTGATGGTGCGCAATTATAAGAGAACGCGTTTTAATGTCCATCTCTTTTCTTTTTGGCATATTTAACTATCTTAACAACACTACTAGCACAGGAATATCTCACAACGATAACAGAAACGTAACTGAGGGCAATTTCAAAAATCTAACATGAAACTCGCCCGAGGTCATTAAAACATCATTACTAAACTTATCCTTCAGTATCCTTCACAGAAAGATAATTACAAGAACTTGGAGAAACTTTTATTGCGCTAATCCCCAGGTAGTCCCAATAACAAATTTTTTGTAGATTTAATATTTTCCTTATACCTATCCAATATTACAAGAATGAATTTCCTAGAAGCTATGCTGTTCAAATAATTTTATAAAATATGGGTGCCCAAATACTTATGAACGGTAGTGTATGTTTGTATGTGAATTTAAATGGAGAAATTGTTATGTTGTAATACCTATTACTGATATCACAATCGGTACTAGTGTTACTGTTTCTTGATTTCAAAGCTGGTTGTCAACCTCTTCAACAATTCTGCCGTTTTTACTTTTACATGTTCAACAGACTGAAAATGTGTTCCCCTTAATACGCTTTTCACTTTTGGGATCATATAGAAGATATATGGCGAGATATGGCGAATACGGAGGATGATGAAGCATAGCAATGCTCTTGTTCGCTAAAAACTGCTTCACAGACAGGGTATTGTGAGCTGCCATATTTAATTTATTATACGAAAATATGTCTTACTGTTTCTTCGTTAATGTTTATCATATCGACAATCATTCGAATACTCAGATGCCTATCTTTCCGCAGAATTTCATTAATTTTCTAAACGTTCCTTTCAGTTCTTGAAGCCACAGGTCGACCAAGACGTTTATCATCTTCGACCTCTTCCCTACCTTTAGAAAATCATTTGTGTCATTCAAAAACTCGCGCACGTGACATAACATTACCACCAAACATCTCCTTTAACATTTGTAAACATTCTGTTGGCAATTTTTCTATTTTAACGAGGAATTTCAGGTTAATTCACTGCTCGATGTATGTCAACCATTATCAGGGCTCTACTAAGTAACAGCGTCCTCTACAATTAAAACTCGAAAGTAAACTAAAGCAGACAAGGAGACGAAATTACGGATTGTTGCTTAGGAAGTGTCAAGGCCAATGACATTCCAATTACAGCCTCGCCCGATGCGGCTAGGCGATGGAATATTTAATTGTCATACCTCGTATAGGGTGTTAGCTTTCATGAGCTGATGGTTGATTGCAATATTTTGTACACCCTCATTTCATGTTCTATGGCTTTTTTAAATTGATGACATTGTCTGCAATTGTCATTTGCAAAACGTTCTTTAATTATGTATTTTCTGTAGTTCTTTTAATGGTTATTTCATCGTGTATTGCTAATATAAATTCCTTTGTTTCTGGAAACAATTGTCCCATTTTTAGTCAATGGTATGATAATTTTTATCTATGATTGTTTTGCATGATATTGTAATTAGTGCTGTGTAGTGTTTTTCCGGACCATTTTTCTTGTCGTTTTCGTGTTATTATTTGAATTTTTTTTATTACGTTCTCTCATTTTAGATTAAATAGTGTATGTATATTTGTTGTCTGTTAATACGGTTGCCTGGTTTATGTATGAACGTGTTTTTCTTATGAAAGTATTTTCTTAGATTTTGTGTCGTGTTGTGTAATACTTGTGTATCCATCATACCTGTCTTCTTCTTTTCTGACTGTAGTGATATGTTCTATGTAGGAATTAAAATGTAGCATACTATATTTTTAACCTTTTCATATTAAGATGATTCATTTCTTCTAGTTTTAAGTTGAGCCAGTTAATTATGCTGAAAGAGTGCAAGAGAACTAGTACTGCATATGCATAATTGCTTTAAATATATTTCTGGAGTTAAGCTTTGACTTCAATATAAATGTTAGTTTTTGTTCTGTCGCTGGTTGCCCAAATTATTTTGCCCAATTTTAGTCATTAGCAAAAAGCTCAGAGGTTATAAAGTCGATAATATTGTTAATAAGCATAATAAATAGTAGCGGTTCAGAGTTCGAACCTTAAGGAACGTCTGAAGAATCCCTGTATTCATCGGAGGTGTACTAAATGTAGGTCACATTGAAAATGGTATAAAGAACATGCTGAATCGAAGTGAACTAAATTTAAACAGAATAAACAGAGCGAGAAAGCGATCAAGACGATCAAGGGCTTTTGGAAAGTAAATAAACAACACATCCACACTTCAGACAAGAATTATGTAAAGTGCTCCGACAATTCCTTTCACATTAACTTCATTAGGCATTTAATGATGATAATTTTCGTAACTGAAGAAACTTCTATGCGCGTGCTACTCCAAAACGAATTGTAAATCTGTGATTTTTTAAAAAATATAGCCTAGAGGGGCTAGTTTCATATTGAGACATAAGTATCTTACACTGTAATATATAGACAAAAAAATTTTGAAAACAGAGCCGTTCTTTCTAATGGGTGTCCCAAAATTAACGCAAGATTTGAATTTGTCGCCATTTGTGCAGTAAAGTGTTGGCAACCCTAAAAAAAACAATCCGATAGCTGGCAGTTTAGGGTTAGTAAAAATGGAGGGATGCACGATAGAACAACGTGTCTTCATTTTCGAACAATATTTCAAAAATAATGAAAGCTTGGCGGCCGCAGTTCGAAAATTTCATACCAAATATGGTCGGAATAGTGTTTTAACTTCGTCAACTGTGAAGAGATTAATTGAAAAATTCAGGGAGACTGGATCCGTTGGAGACGCCAAACACACTGGTCGTCCAAAAACAAGCTGTTCAAATGTCAATATCGAAGCAGTGCATGAGAGTGTCGGTGACAATCCAGGAACCTCGATTTGGCGTCGTGGACAAGAATTGCAAATTTCAAGAAGCTGTCTACAGCGTATACTCACTAAAGATCTGTGTCTCCATGCTTACAAAATTCAATTAACACAACAACTGAAGCCTAATGACTATGCACAGTGAAGAGAGTTGGTTGAATGGATTATTGAATATCAACAAATGGATGCTGATTTTTCGAGCAAAATCATTCTAAGCGATGAAGCACATTTTCACCGTGATGGCTTTGTTGTTGACCCACATGTGATTGTCGAAAAACAAATGCATCCTCGCATCCACAACGTGTCACTGTTTGGTGTGGATTTTGGGCTGGAGGCAAAATTGGACCATACTTTTTGAAAATAAGGCTGGTCAAACAGTGACTGTTACTGATGCTCGATATCGCGACATGATAACACAGTTCTTTCTGCCGAAATTGGATGATATTGATGTGGCCAATATGTGGTTTCAACAAGACGGTGCCACGTACCATACAGCCTGTGAAACAATTTAATTACTGCATGAGACATTTCCAGGTGGTGTACTCTCTCGTTTCCGTGATCAGAATTGGCCCCCTAGATCGTGTGATTTAACACTATTAGATTTCTTTTTACGGTGTTATTTGAAATCACAGGTTTATGCCAACAAACCCACGACCACCCGTGCATTAAAGGAGGAGATTCAACGCTGCATCAACGAAACTCAGCCACATTTATGCATAATGGTCATGGAAAATTTGGACAAACGGGTGCGTATGTGGATGCAAAGCCGTGGAGGCCATTTGCCTGATGTGTTATTCCATAAATAACCCTATCCTATGTAGTTTATGATTCAATAAAAAAATAATCAAAAGACTAAAACTGTGTTTTCTATTTGATTCAAACCTTGCGTTAATTTTGGGACACGCTTTACTAAGGAAGCGATCTATACTGAAATGCTAACAGTAATTTTGCTCAATATTCATTGTTTTCACCTTGGCTACATTCGTGCTAGTCTCTGACTGTTTTGATATACTTACCCCACCCACTCTTTCTTGTTATTATTACAATGTGCCTGTAATTTTATTCAGCAGAAAAATTGATATTTAAGTAAATGACCACGTAACCATTAATTGCAATTTCATAGTTATTATCAGTGCCATTAATGATAAATCATGCGGAAAGAGATAAATAATTATGTGTAAAACACACTATAATTTAAATCATGTAATTAAGTCTTCTAGTAGATTACTACCCACCACTCTTGTATTCTTAGAAGCACCACACTACATGTGATTAATAATCAAGGAAAATAGAAATAAGAAAGAATAGAAAGTATTTGTTATGCTATAATACATACTTAAGAACTATATTTTTAAAGATGTAATATGCGAGTTTCCTAAGTAGTTACAACAAAAAAAACCCGAAGCGACTATATAATTGATGTAACAGGAAAAACTTGGCTGCATTAAAAATAATATGCGTGGGTATATAAACACCTAATTGCTGGTGTTGATTTATAATTACCATAATTTTTTAATCGTTCGTTCAACGAGGACACACTATGTAATTGTTCATAGAATTGAATGAAGAGGAGTTTCAAACTGTTATTATAACAGTTTTACGGAAAAAGGAAATTTTATTCTTGTATAATCTGTAATTTCAAATAATTATTTATGATGTCATCACCAGTAGTAAATTCTCTGAATACGACATACGAGGATGGATCAGTAATTATTGGGCATCGACAAAAAAACGCAAAACTTTTTGGTAAAAATATTATTTCGTTTTTTAACTCATTCTCTCCGCAACAAAATATTCGAAATATAAAGGGTGTTCCAAACTTCGCGGTTTTTTTTAAGAATAAATAAAATATAGATGGCGCACTGAATTTGTCTGGGTATGTGTTGAAAAAGTGTGATGTATGATATTTATAAAAATGGCTTCGTACACAGTACAACAACGCGTTCAAATTGTTGAATTATTTTATGAAAATCAGCGCAGAAATTTTTAATTAATTTCTGTGTATTTAATTAACGATGGAATAGCAGAAAATAATATAATTTTTATAAAATTGCCCATCGTGAAAAACTTAATTATAGGTTTATATATAATTATAGACATCATAATAACCGAACTGCGGGTTTTCAAATAAATATTAGATCTCTTCCATAATGCGATTCGTGGCGTGTTAAAGGACTTGAAGTTACAGTGCCTGGTGGCTTAGTTGGCAAAGCAGTCGTCTAGAAAACGGCAGATAGAGTGCAGTAGTTCAGCCCTGAAGATGTCCCATATAAATGGGTACGAAACGTCGGCAGATATACTAGTGACGCGGTTCCAGCCCGGAAACCCAGAAGCAGATGGCAGATAGAGGTTCGAGTCCTTCTCCAGCGCAGAAATTTTTAATTAATTTCTGTGTATTTAATTAACGATGGAATAGCAGAAGATAATATAATTTTCAGATGATTATTATTATTAACGTTCTTTGAAGAAGCATTATTCTATTCGTTAGAAAATTATTAAATACTACTATACGAGGGTAATTTGACAAGTAGTGAGAATGGAAAAGAAAATCGAATTTTTTAAATACAAAATAATTTTTATTTTTCAATATATTCTCCTAAAAGAGCAATACATTTATTCCAACGGTGTTCCAATGTCCTTATGCCATCTCTAAAATGCGATTCCGGAAGGCTTGCAAAATACTCATTTACGAAGATGATCAGCTCGTCGTTAGACGAAAATTTCTTTCCACCTAGTGCCGTTTTCAATTTTGGAAAAAGGTGGCAGTCGGAAGGGGCTAGATCCGGCGAATAAGGCGCATGCGATACTAATTGGAAATGGAATTCGTGGATTTCGGACATAGCAACTGTGCTGGTATGCGAGGGAGGGTTGTCTTGGTGAAACAGAATCTTTTTCTTTGACATTCCTGGCCGTTTGGCACGAATCTCAACATTTAATTTTTGTAGAAGTTCTGCATAATATTGTGCGTTTATTGTGGCATCTTTCTGAAGGTAATCAATGAGCAAAATGCCCTTTGAATCCCAAAAAGTTGATGCCATCACCTTGTTTGCCGATAAAGTGGTTTTCGCTTTCTTTGGAGGTGCAGAACCACGTTCAAACCATTATTTCGACTGTTGTTTAGTTTCAGTTGTACTGTAGTGTATCCAAGTTTCATCGCAAGTAACAAATCGCCTACAAAAGTCAACCGGATTCCGCTTATAAAGGTCCAAACACTCATTGGAAATGCGCAAACGACTGATCAAAATTTCAGTCTGAACTTTTGATCAGTCGTAAGCAACCGCGGCACCCATCTTTCCGAAAGCTTGGGAAGGCCCAATTTTTTCGTTAAAATGTGGTGTACGCGTTCTGTTGAAATGTTTACCATGTCTGCTATCTCTCTCACTTTGAGTCGTCGATCTTGTGTAATAATATTATGGATTTTATAATCATTTCCTTAGAAGTCACGATTTTGGATGCTCCAGAGCGCGCTTCATCAACACAGCTTGTTATACCACGTTTAAATTCATTTACCCATCTACTTATTGTGGCGAATGATGGAGCAGATTCACCTAATGTTTCCCGTAACTCATCTTTTATTTCGGTAGCTTTCATACCCTTAATTACGAAGTATTTAATCACTGCACGATACTCTGCTGTTTCCATTTTAACAAAACGATGTGTTGCTTCTTTTTCAATCAGCTGTCAAAAATAAACTAATCATCCGATTTATCTAAATATCGGAATGTAAACATTTAAATAGTCAACCTAAATTATAGTGCATTTGTTTTACCAATTAGAGCGCCACCTATGTGTCATTCTCACTACTTTTCAAACTATCCTAGTAATATTTGCTGATTTAATTATGGACAGAGGATTGTTACATGAAATAATTTAATGTAATGGTGATACGGATATCTATAATTTTTTAGTGTTTAACACTTGCAGCCAATAAAAAGTATAAAGTGTTACTGCCTCATATAAGGCAGTAACACTTTATTTGATTTCAATACAAAAAACATGTGCCGGTACATGCAGTACTGGTATACACCAGCTGCATAAAAATGCCTATCAATTATATCGCATATATAATTTTCTTGGCAAAAGCAAATTGCAAACAATTAATACATATTCTATGTCGATCGTCCAATTGCATCGATCCTGGACTGACGATATTTCCGATCGCAGAATGTACGCGCAGTCTGCCGCCGCCATCGCTGTATCGCGTAATATCAGATCATTTCGGCGTAACTCGTATTGGCTGTATAATTTGAGACAATTTGCTTATGCCACGGAGAGTCATGTAGGTGTGGTTCACTTGGAAAATGTTAAATTCGTGACAACCAGTAATGATTAATTAATAGACACGTTAGAATGCATTACTCACTGGTATAGCGGTGAATAAATATTGACAAATAGAAGGTAAATAATCACTATGAGATAATGAATTATACTTGGCGAAATCAATTAGTTTCAGATAAAAAGTTCGTGTGCGATTTTACATTTCCTTTGTCGGTATTCATTGACAAAAGAGTATATCTTACAGTAAACTCCATATAAGAGATTTATGAATGTTTACTGTATACTAATTGTATTATAATAAGTTTATTTGTCTAGTTAAATAATAAATTTAATTCAGAAAAGTTTTTTTAAAAAAAATCAAATCGATTTCATCTTTTTTAGGTCACTGAATGTTGATATATAACCCCTTGCAACAATAATTTTCTTTTTTTTCTACTTACTGTACACAGTGTATGTTTTGGCTTTCAGCGGACGGATCGCGTGCGGAATTTGTTTTCGTACGGGTATTTTTTACCGTAGTTGTCCAGATGCGACACTCTTTAATTATCTGCTGATGATGACAACTTAGTTGTCGAAATACGTGTCCAGAAAACGAAAATTATTGTGGCAAGGGGTTATATATCAACCTTCAGTGATCAAGTGAATCAACCACAGGCTCCACTAAAATTACATTCATCTTTTTTAATTTAGACATAGCCCAAGCGAAAGCTTGACGAAAGTCAAAGTTTAAAATGAAGTTTTAATATGCAAAGTAAAAACATGTTATCAAAACAATATTCCGAAATAATAGAATCTTATCAAAACAAATGTTTCGTGTTAAGCAAGAAAAAGAATATTCTAGCATGCGAGATGTTAAGGGAAGAGTGCCCCAAGGCAGTATTTTAGGACCTATTCTATAAATTTGTTCCACAGACACGGGATGTTACAATTGCTGCCTTTGTCGATGACACAGAAAACCCTTCGAACTTCGAGAAACCATTATTGTTACTCACTAGTAAAAGATTAGAGAAACGTACTAACGAAGTAATTTCGAGGATAGTGCCTAAATACATTGATCAACTTTCAGCTCTCAACAGACCAAGAGATTTAATCACTTAAGGTTATATAACCCTTTTCCACATTAATTTTCGTATTCTGTATACGTATTTCGACAATTAAGTTACCATCATCAGCAGAGAATTAAACGGTGTCGCACCTAGACTACTGCGGCAAAAATCCGCACTAAACAAAATTCCGTACATGATCTGTACCGGCGAAAGTCGAAAGTGTGCGTTTTGGTTCGAAAACGCCCTCAGGCGCGACACCGTTTAATTATCTGCTGATGATGACAACTTAGTTGTCGAAATACGTATACGGAATACGAAAATTAATGTGGAAAGGGGTTATATAGCAACCTTCAGTGATTAAGTTAATCAATCACAGGCTCCATCAAAATTACCTACCAGACCAAGATATAATTTTATTGACTGATAGTGCCGCAACTACGTTACTTATGAGTTGCTCTCTTGTGTGCGTAGTAACTTAATATATGTAGCATGTACACTTACCTGTTATTCAGAGATAAATGATTTAACTGTAACAAAAAACGTTTTTCTTAAATCTCCTAAACGAATTCGAGAATTTCACAGGCAGTGGGTCTGCGTTCCTCAATCATCATAGCTGTTGGCTACGGGCAGCGTTTTCAACGAATAAAGAGTGTAATTAATTATTACAATTTAATCCGAAAGAAGCCACTGCGATTAAAGAAAGTCAGAAAACATTTGAAAGTGCTCAAGTGTTTACAGATTTACAACTATTTATAATTACAAAGAAATATTCGTGGCAATAAGAAAATTATAAAATCCTTTATTGTCGTTATAGTGGAATGCCTACAAGTACTGGACAATGTACGGCCACAGTTTGAACTTCTGAAATGATGAAAAAATCATCTACTTATAGAAAAGTTACTCTTATCTATGAATTATAACGGTTCTTTTATTGCGATCATTTAGAATCTTCGCACACCTATTTCACGGTACGATTCTAAACAGTTCAGGATATTTTGACTATTTTCTTTTTCAATCTGTTTTGGAGAACACGTTTTTTCGATAAATTTGGCTAATTGTTTTTTTCTTTATGTACAATGGTGGTCCAAGAAGCACCCGACCCAACAAAGAAAACATATGATGTAGCAATTCATTAATTTTGGCCATTGCAATAACGGATTTGTGAGCTAGTGCATTGTCTTGATGAAACAACACTTTCTTCTTAGTCAAATGCGGCCGTTTTTGCTTGATTTCCTCGCTCAAACGTTGCAATAAGTTCGCATAATACTGGCCGTTGATAGGTTTTCCTTTTTCAAGATAGTTATCGAAATTGTTCCACGCGCATCCCAAAAAACCGATGCCATGACTTTGCCTGCAATGGTCTTCGCCTTCTTTGGAGCCTGTTCTCTATTTCGAATCCACTGTTTTGATTGTTCTTTTGTCTCCAGTGTGATGCGATGGACCAATGTTTCATTCATGGTTATAAAATTTCGCAAAAATTCTGCTTTATTGCTGTGAAACTTCGCTAAACATTCAATTGAAACATCTTCTCGACACTGTTTTTGCTCGAGTGTGAGCGAACACGGCACCCATCTTGCACACAGCTTTCTTATGTCGAAATTTTCAGATAATATGCGATGTACCGCACTTTTTGAAATGCCTACTGTGTCTGCTAGCTCGCGCACTTTCAGTCGACGATCATCCAGAACCGCTTTGTGGATTTTCATCACCATTTTTGAAGTCGTCACCTCATTTGGTCGACCACTGCGATGCTCGTCTTGACAGCTTGTATGGCCTCGTTTAAACTCTGCTACCCAATATTTCATTGTTGTAAACTAAAGAGCAGACTCACCCAGAATAGAATCCAGTTCAGCTTTTATATCGATTGGGCTTAGGCCTTTCAAATAAAAGTATTGTATCACGTAACGATGATCAATTTTCTCCATTTTTACAAATTCACTGAAAACGTTCACTATTGATGGCTGCCAAACAAATACTAAACAACGTGGCCTCTTCAAACTTGAAACATATGCTCTATAGATTGTGTACTTTCTAATACATTGATATTTTTCAAACAACTTCCGCCATCTCTAAGTCAGGCCAAGTACTTATGGAACCATCCTCATAGTGTCGCGCATATTGCCAGATATGTGTGTACTTTTACAACTCAACTTTGTAAAAATATCAAATGCTTATTTTTCACAAACACTTGATACTATGAAGAGGGTTTACAGAATTCGTTGTAAATTTATGGATCATAATAGAGAAATCCCTTATAAAAATGGGAGATAAAATTGTAAGATTCGATGCTAAAATATCTAGTAAATTTTTTTGTAGTTGTAAATAATAATAGTTTTCATATTGTTATTTGAGATTATTAGAGTTTTTCAACGTTGCTAAATGCAATGTTCATATTTAATGTTATTCAACATTAACTGGGTGTACGAACACCTTTGTGACTGACTGTATTGTATTTAACAATGCTACTGTGTAAGTTTTTCCTTTGTATAACTCCAAATGAGTGTAATTGCCTTTTAAATTATCACCATTAATAAGCAGGTCAATAAAATAATTAGTAAATATTGATTTTAACATTAGTAATTTCCCTTTTTTACCAATCTCTGTGTAGCATTACTAATATTACGGTGAGGCAATAAATAACACTTTTAAGGATTAATTAGTTTAAATGGAAATTAAGTAGCTTCAGGCGTTTCTGTGCTCATTCAACGTTAAACTGTACCATGTGATTAACGTGTATGAATGAGAAAGAAATACGTAAAATGCGAAAAGACACATTTATTTATTAGTAGCCGGGCATAAATAATATTAGTTAATTCTGTATGGAGACAAGCAATAAAACAATACACCTGAACATAACTACTCTGCATGTGTTTTTTATCATGTGCTTTTTACATCACTACCACTATTTTCATTGTACCTTTTATGAGCTATGAAAGTATTTAAATAATTTGTTATTAATAAAGAGTATATTGGAGTTCTAATTATTTAAAAAATTGTTAGTTTTTTTCCTTTTTAACATACGCTAAATGCGCCAAGACAACTACATTAAAATTAGTCTAAAGAATTAAAAAAAAATAATTTTGCTCAAGAAATTAAAGTTAATGACTATACTATACTACGAGGATAGTTTGACAAGTAGTGAGAATGACACATAGGTGGCGCTCTAATTGGTAAAACAAATGCACTGTAATTCAAGTTGCCTGTTTATATGTTTACATTCCGATATTTAGATACATCGGTTGATTAGTTTATTTTTGACAGGTGATTGAAAAAGAAGCAATACGTCGTTTTGTTAAAATAGCAGAGTATCGTGCGGTGATTAAATACTTCGTAATTAAAGGTATGAAAGCTACCGAAATAAAAGATGAGTTACTGGAAACATTAGGTGAATCTGCTCCATCATCCGCCACAATAAGTAAACGCGTAAATGAATTTAAACGTGGTAGAACAAGCTGTGTTGATGAAGTGCGCTCTGGAGCGCCCAAAATCGTGACTTCTAAGGAAATGATTATAAAAATCCATAATATTATTACGCAAGATCGACGACTCAAAGTGAGAGAGATAGCAGACATGGTAAACATTTCAACAGAACGCGTACACCATATTTTAACGAAAGAATTGGGCCTTTCCAAGCTTTCGGCAAGATGGGTGTCGCGATTGCTTACGACTGATCAAAGGTTCACTCGTTTGCGCAATTTCAATGAGTGTTTGGACCTTTATAGGCGGAATCCGGTTGATTTTTGTAGGCGATTTGTTACTTGCGATGAAACTTGGATACATTACAGTACACCCGAAACTAAACAACAGTCGAAACAAAGGTTAGAACGTGGTTCTGCACCTCCAAAGAAAGCGAAAACCACTTTATCGGCAAACAAGGTGATGGCATCAATTTTTTGGGATTCAAAGGGCATTTTGCTCATTGATTACCTTCAGAAAGGTGCCACAATAAACGGACAATATTATGCAGAACTTCTACAAAAATTGAATGTTGAGATTCGTGCTAAACGGCCAGGAATGGCAAAGAAAAAGATTTTTTTTCACCAAGACAACGCTCCCTCGCATACCAGCACAGTTGCGATGTCCAAAATCCACGAGTTGCATTTCTAATTAGTACTGCATGCGCCTTATTCGCCGGATCTAGCCCCTTCCGACTTCCACCTTGTTCCAAAATTGAAAACGGCACTAGGTGGAAAGAAATATTCGTCTAACGACGAGCTTGTCTTCTTCGTAAATGAGTATTTTGCAAGCCTTCCGGAATCGCATTTTAGAGATGGCATAAGGGCATTGGAGAACCGTTGAAATAAATGTATTGCTCTTTTAGGAGAATATATTGAAAAATAAAAATTATTTTGTATTTAAAAAATTCGTTTTTCTTTTCCATTCTCACTACTTGTCAAACTACCCATGTATGTATCGTAGAAAAAGATATTTAAAGAGCAGATTACTTTCGCAGGTTGGGAGACATAATGTACATAGTTAAGCAGGACGATTTAGGAAGTTAGATTTAAGGATAACATAGTAAGGTTAGGACATTCAGTGTAGTGCCACAAGCAGAACACCGGATTTTAGATTAATTATTGTCAATTTAATTAAGTTTTATTAAATAAAAGGTACAAACTGTTCAAGAATGTTTTCCAAATATGGATTTGTTAGTAGCAAATACTAAGAAAGTGTTTCTTAAATCATCCAAAACGAATTCGAAAATTTTACAGGCGGAGCCCCAGTGTTCTCGAACCACCACAGTCAATCATGGCGTCTATAGATCCTTGATCTATTTATAAAGATATTTTAATTATGCGTGTCTTACATAGTAGACGTCGAATTGTCTTTTTTAAGATATAAGAATATTTTCCATCACAGCGGACGTTGGTCACAAAGACAAATGAAGAAACATGCCTAATGATGCAAACTTCACCAAAGTTTCAGAAATTTTAAATTTATTTTTCTTTATTTTATGTATCGTCGATTGTTAACGTTCGTTTCACTCACATTTGATTATCGGTACGTAGATATGCACTTACTACAACCGTTAAGTTATTATTAATTAGAGAAATTTAAAAATTTTCTGTATTGTACCAGGATTCGAACCTGTATCGACCGTTCTCTAGACTGTTGCTTTGCCCAGTTGAATTATCAAGCAATTCAGTTCCGAGTCTCATAATATGGCATAAATTACATAGAACAAATATAACTGTTTTAACACGCAGTCGAGCGTTGATGATTCCTTCGTCATAATTCTCCAAGTTCTTACTTTATTAAAACGGTGTTTTTTCTTACATTAGCAAATAAGGATGAGTTTTACAATCTTCGTTTGTACTTTTCTCAAAATAGTGTCGCTTTGATTTTAATTTTGTGAGGTATAATCTTGACGTATTACTTACTTTTTTTTATTTGTTTCGATTAGCGTACTTTATTTAATGAATAATCATCATACTCGTCATCATACTCGTCATCATCTCGTCATCATCAATAATCATCATCTCGTCCAGCGAGGCAGACGCGCTCTCGCTTTGTCGTTCAATACAGTAGACGAGCGAGGGAGGTATGATGATTATTCATAATTTTTCTGTATCGAAATGATATGATAGACGCTACCAAGGAATCGTTCATTAACACATATCTGCCTGACGATCCGTGATGTCGGTGAAACATATGTAGTAGATAGTGTGTTATTAATAATAGAACGATTCCTTTTAACATTGTTTTACTTTATTTAACTTCAAAATACCAAATTATTTGCTTTATTTTGCCTTTATTAAATAATCTAAAATTAATGCAACGGTTTTACTAAATAATTAAAGCAGTTAATATTATGTTCACAATAAATATATAAAGTAATCAGTCTTATAGTAAAATGTACATAAATCGATTATAAAACATAGTTCTACACTGTTTTTGTATCCCTAAATTTAATAAAGGAAAAATCAAGTTCAGAGCGATTCTCCCTTTGGCAAACGCTGATCCTCTTTATTCCTGTGTCGAGAGTTCACTTACATAGAGGTGCTTGTTGCATCAAGTTAATTGAATGCTAAGAACACTCTCTCCGTATTAATTCAGATCAATGATCAAAGTGGTCGTCTGCTATCATTTCCAGCAGAACAAAGCTTTCTCTACCAAACGCTACACCTTGGTGCCTTCAAGGTAGGGAAAAGTAATATTTAGATAGTATCCTATACTATACGTATTAAATGGTTATTTATATGTTGTATATACAGGCATCTACAACGAGAAATTTAACAAATACGTTCTTTACATAACGAAACAATCAAAAGCTGAGTTAATTAAAGCGTTTTTGTTATGAAATGGAATATAATTTTTTTAGGTAATTTTAAAAGCACGGATATTAAACCTTACTATTGAATACCAGTAAATGGATATTTATTTGGTGTGTTTTGTGAATGTCAAGTAGAAAGTGAGCATTTCTTTTCCTAATTAAGACAAAATTGGCGTTACTAAACGAAAAGAAACCCGAAGAAATGATGGAGGATGGAAAACATAAAAAGTTAAAGTTAAAAGACATAGAAGTAAAGACTTAAAACCAAAAAGACTTGGAAGTGACGTTGAAAGAAAATTTCAACTTTTCGGCAAGAAAGCAAGATTTGAATATATGAAGAAAACTGCCTGACAAGATATACGAGGGCGGTCTGAAAAGTTTCCGATCTAACAAAGATACAAGGCATTTTTTCTTAAAATTTATATTTATTTTTCTACATAGTCTCTTTGTCACTCTACACATTTCTCCCAGAGATGTTCTCATCTCTTTTACCCGTCCAAATAGTACCCGGTGTTTTTCTCTGCAAAATAATTGTTCACGAAGGTGATTGCCTCCTCATTTGACGAAAATCTCTGTCCTCCGAGCGCAATTTTTAGATGAGGGAACAAAAAGAAGTCGCTTGGGGCTAGATTCGGTGAATAAGGCGGATGGTCAAGTAGTTCAAACCGGAATTCATGGATTTTCGCCATGGTTTGAGACGGCGCGTTGTCTTGGTGAAACAGGATTTTCTTTTTCTGCAAATGTGTCCGTTTTTCTACAATTTCTGCCTTTAGCTTGTCAAGTAATGGTGTGTTTGAGCACATATAGAAAAGGAAATAATGTAATTGCGGATTTAAATTATGCATCAGTTATTAAGAATAATATATTTTCAATGTAAATTACCAACCTTAATCTTTATCAAGATTCTTTTGAAGTTTGCAATCCCCGTTTCTTTAGAAATAAACGTAAAATTTTAGGTGTCTACATGACGTTAGGAAACATACCTGTCATTTATATTAGGCAGACCAAATTCAGTTAGAAGCCTTTATGGTATACATAAAAAGCAAATGAAGATTTTGATTTCTCGAAGATGCCGAAGGTACTTTTAGAAGATATAAAGAATTTAGAAACTGGAGATAATGTTCTGGAAAAAAACTTCAGAGGTTCTGTGACAGTTGTTATTGGAACCAGGCAGTTTAAGTAAAAAAATATTTTGTAGTAGCTCCAGGTGAAATTACTTTTTATCAAAGCAATTCGTCTTAAGGATCTTGGAAAGTAATTTATCGTGGCACCTGTACTTGCAAAAAGTATTTATATATTCAAATATAAATTTACATTTTCAATACATGATTGATCATGGTGTTAAATAACCAACATTTGGTAGTGCAAATTTAAATGAAAATTTTTACCAGTGTGGTGTCCACTCAATTTTGTCGCTGACTGTATATTAATCTACTAATTAATAACTGCATACGAGGGTAGTTTGACAAGTAGTGAGAATGGAAAAGAAAAACGAATTTTTTACATATAAAATAATTTTTATTTTTCAATATATTCTCGTAAAAGAGCAATACATTTATTCCAACGGTGTTCCAATGCGCTTATGCCATCTCTAAAATGCGATTCCGGAAGGCTTGCAAAATACTCATTTACGAAGATGATAAGCTTGTCGTCAGACGAAAATTTCTTTCCACCTACTGCCGTTTTCAATTTTGGAAAAAGGTGGAAGTCGGAAGGGGCTAGATCCGGCGAATAAAGCGCATGCGGTACTAATTGGAAATGCAACTCGTGGATTTTGGATATCGCAACTGTGCTGGTATGCGAAGGAGCGTTGTCTTGGTGAAACAGAATCTTTTTCTTTGCCATTCCTGGCCGTTTAGCACGAATCTCCACATTTAGTTTCTGTAGAAATTCTGCGTAATATTGTGGCACCTTTCTGAAGGTAATCAATGAGCAAAATGCCCTTTGAATCCCAAAAAAGCTTTCTTCGGAGGTGCAGCAACACGTTCTAACCATTGTTTCGACTGTTGTTTAGTTTCGGGTGTACTGTAGTGTGTCCAAGTTTCATCGCAAGTAACAAATCGCCTACAAAAATCAACCGGATTCCGCTTATAAAGGTCCAAACACTCATTGGAAATGCGCAAACGAGTGAACTTTTGATCAGTCGTAAGCAACCGCGGCACCATCTTGCCGAAAGCTTGGAAAGGCCCAATTCTTTCGTTAAAATGTGGTGTACGCGTTCTGTTGAAATGTTTACCATGTCTGCTATCTCTCTCATTTTGAGTCGTCGATCTTGCGTAACTCATCTTTTATTTCGGTAGCTTTCATACCCTTAATTACGACGTATTTAATCACCGCACGATACTCTGCTTTTTCCATTTTAACAAAACGATGTGTTGCTTCTTTTTCAATCAGCTGTCAAAAATAAACTAATCAACCGATTTATCTAAATATCGGAATGTAAACATATAAATAGCCAACCTAAATTACAGTGCATTTGTTTTACCAATTAGAGTGCCAACTGTGTGTCGTTCTCACTACTTGTCAAACTATCCTCGTATTTAAGAATTTAACAGTATAAATTAAGTTCATTAATTCTTTCCATATTATCGGACATATTAGGTATATAAAACGCTAGATATTTTTTATATTTTGATTTCAGTTAAATGGATCTGCATTGTGATTTACATTTATGATGATTTAAATAGGAAAAATACTTTTTTAAAATAATTATTGAATGGATACTTGTAGATAAAATAAAATGAAAATAAGCAATCAAATAAAAGTTAGATGGCTAATTTATTTTCGAGAAATATGAAAAAAAATAAACAAGAGGAATATCTATACACGTATTCCGAAGTTTGTAACAAGCAAAACGACTTTAAAGTTAATATATTTCTATACGAAAACAGTCGAAATACGCTCCGATGCAGCAAACAACAATAACAATAACAGAGAGAAATTGAAAATCAGAGACGTGTACACATATACCGAAGTCGTCGGGGCGCATACGTCGACTGTTTTCAGAGAAACAATACAACAAAGAACAACATCTCTCTTCACTAGAAACCATTTCAGTGATGATATTCGCGATACAATAGAAATTTTAATGGATCTTTTGATATGTACCAAACATGTTAAATTATCTACCTAGATATATATCTATTATGAGGATATATATAGATATTCCAGTATTATTTGCGACGGCGGTAGATCCTTGGAAAGGACGAGGGGCATCGCCTCGGGCTGGGCGTGTCCTTAGGCCGCTATTGGTTGCAGGAAGACAGCCGTGGGCGGGGTCTTATCCTTCCGCCGTTGGGGGACCTTTGTGTGCCCCAGGCCCTCCTGCGGGCCAGTTTCCCTGCAGCTTTTGTTTGGGATACAACACGTAGCAATTGTGCGCGTTTGACACTGTCTGGAATTTTGAGATTTTTGCTCCGGAGAGGATTCAACGGCGGAACGAACCAGACAGTTTGCCGCATGTAAGTTTTATTGTTTCTTGTATTCAATGAATATAATTCGAACGCGTTTAAATGACGATGTTTGAGATATACGGTATTGTTTTCACGGTTTTATTGTAGATACTTTTTTGAAATTATCATTACAATTTTATTTAATTTATCACGTGATATATATACTGTATTTAAATTCGAAATAAGTAGTACGTCTCTTTTTAATGCAAAAAAATAGCGACGCCAAAAAGAAACCGGTTATATTATTTGAAATTAATTGAAATAATATGATTTATTGCCCGACAGAAAAAATTTCTCTAATAGCATAAGATAAAAAGAATACACACTGCGCTGATACAAGAGAAATAAATTAATATAAGTATACAAAATGTATAAATTAAATATGTGTATATAGTGAAACCCGCTTATTGGAATACTCATATTGTCCGCCAACATTATTCCTATATGCGGATTATTCCATTATCCGTTTTTAACTTATTTTTTCTTATTACTAGTAAGTTAAGTATGTTTACATGCGTAAATGTTATGTATAGCGTGTCTATAAATTAGTGGAACCACGCTTGTGAGATAACAAAAATGAGATTAAATTTTTTTTAACTTTTGGAAATGAACCTAATTTGTTTAGAAACTAGTGACCTTTACAATTTAAATTTCGAAAATCTATACCCACATATTTTGAATACAAAGGAATATAAAATAAAATCATCTCTAACTAATAAAGATGCGAATACAGTGAAACCCGCTTATTGGAATACTCATATTGTCCGCCAAAATTATTCCTATATGCGGATTATTCCATTATCCGTTTTTAACTTATTTTTTCTTATTACTAGTAAGTTAAGTATGTACATACATACGTACTTCGTATTCTTTATATCTGCAATTTTATAACTATAACATTGACTCCAGTATGATACTGTAAATGTATGTCGCGATTTTCATAAAATGTATACATACAAAAGAAATAAAACACATTTCAGCGTAATACATATATTTTAATTGATACCATATTTTTTATTTCGAACTCTACACATCCTTAACAAAATAATCTGTAATTTCATTTTGTTTTCTTTCTTTACACAAAATATCAGTGATTTGGTTATCTAATGCATAGAAATGTGCAAAATTACAATCAATTTTTGATTCTAAAAAACGACGTATAATGTCACATGCTAATTTCACTTCTTGAGATGATGGCGCGATTGATGGAGTATCCTTTGAATATGTATTTTCAATTTTTTTGAAAAAAATTTGGGAACGACTCTTCCATCTGGTAAACCACCCATTTGTTGCTTGAAAATTTACGCTATCCAGATTTCGTGCAATCTGTTCGGCTTTTTCCTTCAAAATGGATCCGCTAAGTGGAACTTTACGCGCTCTTTTTTCCATAAACCAATGATTTAAAGCATTTTCTACGTCAGCATTCCTTCCGTTGCGTCTTCGTTTTTGAGTAGATTTAAAATTATCACGCCAATCACTTAAAATATTGTCTTTCCTTTTTAACAATTTACTCACTTCTGCTTGAGACACACCAAATTATTTGGCAACATTCGACTGACTGCAAGTTGTTTCTTCAAAAAACTCAAGCGATTTTACTTTTTCCTTCAGAGCAAGGTCTTTTCTTTTCAAGTTTGTCGAAGAAGCCATTTTTCACTCACTTTCGATTGCAATGTCAAATAACAAACTGACCAGAAATATAGAAATTTCCCGCTTTTAAAACCTCCGAGAAAATTTTTATCGTATGTACATATGTAATTCGCACAGAATTAACCATTATCTAAATACTGTTTAAAATCACTTAGGTACAAGATTTTATTGCAATACGTGATCATCCGAAGATTATCTGTAATTATGTACATAATAGCTTTCTAAAAGTAAACATTCATAGTAACTTTTGGTTTACATCCACCTTTAGTTAAGCAGGTAGAGAAATTTATTCTTTTATGAAGACAAAATCGCATTAATGTTCTTAGAAAACCTATTCCCTTACCCAATATATTCTATTAAAAGATATTCTTATAACTCAATATTTTTGTTAATACTTAAAGGGAAATGGTCTTGTTCTTGAGATTTTAATTCCTTTAACCGATATATTCTATTAAGAGGGTTTACAATAAACGGTTTTCACTGTATACACAACTAAAATTGTAATAATTTCTTTACAAATACAAATAATAAAAACGAGTAAAACTAATTATAATGTTGGTGTGAAAGATAAAATTATAGACTCCAATAGAGTTCTTCGTCATATGTGCAATTGACGTTTCATAGAAGATATTCTTTTTCGTTCTTGGAACAACAAAACTGTTAGTGGGTCTCGTTCCATGTTGTGGTATTACAAAATTAATACGAGCAAGAAATGATGGTACATCATTCACTTATTTAAACAAAAATCTACTATTTGTTTCGGGTCTGCGGTCAGTAAGAGAAGCAAAATCATATCTATTCAATAACAGTTTGTAATCGGTATCATGTTCAGGAAAAATATCTATTTTGAAAGCCAAATATTTTAAAAATCCCTTCTGAATTCTATCCAATATAATTCGACAAGAAACGTAATGCGAAATACTAAACCACAAACGCATATTCCAGTTTAGTTCTAACGAGGGCATAATATAAAGCTTTCAAGGTTTTCTGATTGTTAAATATCCCACAGTATCGTTCCAAGTAGCCTACAATTTGTACGGCACAATTTCTAATGAAATTTATGTTCTGCAAACGACAAAGCAGAATCAAACTATACCTCCAAGTTCCTCATTAATGTTTTGAAATAATAATCTGATTCATACTGAAAGATGCAGTGATTTTTGCGTTTACTGTAAGTCATCACTGCACTACTTCTCTAGGTTTGAGAGTATTTTGTTCCGCATACATCAGTATTAAATTAATTCTTTTTTGTGAAAGTGCGCAATCTGATTGAGATGCTACATTGTAGTAGATTTTTATATCATCTGCATAAACTAAAACATTGGAGTTCAGAATTTCAAAAAGGTCGTTTAGTTGTATATTAGATAATAAAAGAATCAAATTTTGCACGTTCAGGAAATTTTTCTCTCAATAAATCAAATGATTCGTATGCAAAGTGAGGTGTAGCGCCATCCTGTTGAAACCACATATCCTCTAGATCAATATTCATTAATTCAGGCCACAAAAAAGCAGCAATTCGGTTATCATTCGACGATATCGATCACCATTGACAGTTACAGCTTCACCAGTAGCATTTTCAAAGAGGTAAGGTCCAATTACACCACCTGACAATAATGCACACCAAACAGTAACTAACTCGTTTAGGATGCATAGGTTTCTCATGAATAATTCGTGGATTTTCCTCACCACAATTTAAAAATGTGCCTCATCAGAAAACATTATTTTTTGAGAAAAATCAGCTGGTTGTTCATTGATGAAATTGACAAATGAATGACGTTTTAAATGATCTAATGGCTTCAGTTCCTGTGTTATTTGAACCTTATATGCCTTAAAAGCTAAATCCTTGTGTAAAATACGCCATGCTGTTGATCCACTAACTCCAAGTTGTTGTGAACGTCGTCTAATGGACATTTCAGGATTTTCAGCAACACTTTCACGAACCAAACCAATATTTTCTTGTGAACGACCACTGCGACTGTATTTTTCACTTTTTTGGTCTTCCACCGAACCGGTCTCTTGAAATTTTTTAATAATTCGACCAATAGTGCTTTCAGATGGACGATTATGTAAACCAAATTCACGTAATTTTACAAAAACTCTTTTCACAGAACGCTGATATTCATAAAATAATTCAACAATTTGAACGCATTGTTGTGTACGAAGCCATTTTTATAGATGCCATATATATATGTTTTTTTATGTTTTTTTGCGGCAGTGTTAATTAAGAAATTATTCAATTTATTAACGTTTCGGCCATATACATACTGTCTCCTTCAGAATTTATTCAATATGTACTTCTTATCAAATAAATTGGATACGATAGATGTTTAATATTTCTGTTGTATGCAAGGTATTCATTTTCAACAACAGAAATGTTAAACATCTATCGTATCCAATTTATTTGATAAGAAGTATATGATGTTGAATAAATTCTGAACGTGGCAGTATGTATATTACCGAAACGTTAATAAATTGAATAATTTCTCAATTAAAACTGCCGCAAAAAAACACAAAAAAATAACAATATTATTAATTATAAATGACAAAACTGAAAAAAGAAGATACTAATGAATATATATGTATATATCTGTATATACATATATATATATATATATATGTATATATATATATGTATATATATATATATATATATATTTATATGTATATACATATGTTGAGTTGTCATAAGATTCTTGAATACACAATAAATTGTTGAATACACAATCTGCCTTTAGATCCCATGATAATATTGATAATGGTAATATTCCTTTTTATGGAGATACAAATAATCATAAAGCTTCCATTAATTTACCATTTTACGATGTGTAATAGCACGGCAGTATCAGCTGCGTACAGTCCGAGCTCAAACTCATTAAGCTCCGATTGTACGAAAATCGTTCACTTCGCTTGAGTGAAAAGTTTCCGTTAGGTTGAGAAAGTGCGAGAAAATCTACGCTTTAATAATAATAATAATAATAATCATTATTATAAATATAATTATTAGAATAATTATTATTTTTCACTTGGATAAGTCGTATAACACTGAGAGCATTAAAAAATTGGAAAGTTGTTGGTTAAAGTGTATTGCATTGCGAGGTTGGGTTGTAAAATTTTAAAAAATTCTGAAGAATCTTGTGTTTTCCTCGTCAGGGCGAGAACATTTCGAATTTCCTTCGCATATTACGTACAATGTTATGCAACAGTTTTAAATTATTTGAGCAGTACAACATGAAAACGGTACTTTAGAAAAAAAAATCTCATTTTTATTAACGCGGCAGACGTTTTTCTATTTTTTATGTATCCAATTCGGCGGTGTAATTTTCATAACGAGCACTACATAACTTAAAGCGTCATTATCTATTAAAGATCTTTTTTCGGTCGGCTTATCATTGTCCATTTTGTCCACCTAATGTGATAATCACTATAGCCCTGGGCGTAAGAGTCACTTTTATACGGAATGTAGTCGTGATTTTTACATGTTCCGTTGTTAACGTGCTTGTCGTGTTGTGTTGCTCCGTCAGGAAATTTCAAGAGAAATTTTAAAAGTCCTCCGGGCTAAATACATTATTAATAGTTTGTCATTAATACAAATTACAACTCAATTATTGGCAATTTAAATAGCATTAATCAACATTGTCATAAATTTGCATCCGATTTTCGTTTATTAGTGTGTCCGTTTGTGCACGTTCATACGTTGTACGGACGATGAGAATGACTGCAGGAGTCTATCATGTTCATGTGTACATATATTGAGCTTAAAGCTAAAATGAAATATTTATTAGTTCGATTTGAATTGTAAAGCTGACAGGAATTTTATTATTAATTAACAGACTTGTTATGTTATCGACATAATACGATTGAGCGATTGTCTGGATTGTTTGATTTCGTGCTGCCCGATGGTGCGAAACGAGATCGATTTGATGCAAATCGTCCGTTAAAGTGTGAAAATACCAAGTTACTTAAGGAAGTTTGATGAAATTATAGCTTTTAGCGTGCAAATCGAGAAAAAGAATGACTGTGTTGTCGTTGCCTTCTGACAGCTTGTACCAATTTTTTTCTGGAACTTTCAGCACGATATTCGTGGATCATAATTAGGAACCGCTTTTGTTATTATTTAACATATTTGGAAACAATCAGTAAATTAATGTACGGTTCAGTTTATTACAATGCTTGTTTATTGAAGCTCTACGTTTTGAGTCGTATTGTTACCGACCTTTGATTTAGTATGTAAATATTATCTTTATATCTTGTTAGGCACTTTTAGTGATAATTAAATTTCGAAATTTCTGTGATGTAAAAATTTATTATAATTCAACAGAATGCATCGGCTAATAAACTGAAATAAACACGGGCCTTTACAAATATATATATATATAATACTCAGGACGATATGAATTACGAAAGAGGATGCATGTATTGGGTTGGCAACTAAGTACTTTCGGTTTTTACTGATAGAGAGCGTTGCTTTATTTTTTGTATAACGTATGTTAGTGCTGTACTTTACCGTTTGTCGCGTGATACTAGTCACATTGACGTAACTTCAGAAGCAAGTAGTGCGTGATTTTTATTAAAGCTATTGGTTGTGGGTTAATTTTTTAAATGGAGTGCAGAAACGAACATTTTCGACATATTTTACTATTTTATTTTCGTAAAGGAAAGAAAGCTGCTGCGGTTCACAAAAAGATATGTGAAGTTTATGGTGCTAATTGCTTAACAGAGCGCAAGTGTCAGAATTGGTATAAAAAATTCCGTTCTGGAGATTTTTCCCTCAAAGATGAGCAACGTTCTGGTCGGCTTACTGAAGTTGATGATGACCAAATCAAAGTCATAATTGAAGAAGATCGTCATATAACTGTTCGAGAGGTTGCGGAGAGGTTACATGTATCGCATACAACAATTGAAAAACATTTAAAATGTCTTGGGCTAGTTAAGAAGCTTGATATTTGGGTACCTCACGAATTGAAAGAAATTCATTTAACACAAAGAATCAACTTTTGAGATATACACCTTAGACGAAATGAAACCGACCCTTTCTTAAAAAGAATTATCACTGGTGATGAAAAATGGGTCCTGTACAGTAACATAGTTCGAAAACGATCATGGAGCAAACACGATAAACCAGCTCAAACCACATCGAAAGCTGAATTGCATCCAAAAAAGATCATGCTGTCAGTTTGGTGGGATTACAAAGGTGTTGTGTTTTTTGAGCTGCTTCCAAGGAACCAAACGATCAATTCTGATATTTTCTGTCAACAATTAATAGAACTGGATGAAGCAATCAAAGAACAATGGCCAGAATTGTCAAATCGGAAAGGTGTAGTTTTCCATCAAGATAATGCAAAGCCTCACACATCTTTGGCAACTCGTGGGAAACTATTAGAGCTTGCCTGGGAAGTGATGCCACATCCCCATACAGCCCTGATCTAGCACCATCTGATTACCATTTATTTCGAAGTTTGCAGAATTCTTTGAATGGTAAAACTTTCACAAATGACGATGACCTTCACTCGCACCTGGTTCAGTTTTTTGCTGATAAGGACCAGAAATTTTATGAGCGCGGAATCATGCAGCTGAAAGAAAAATGACAAAAGGTCATTGAGCAAAATGGAAAATATATAATTGATTAAAAACTATTCTATGTTTAAAAAAAAAAGTGTTTTATTTTATACTACAAAACCGAAAGTACTTAGTTGCCAACCCAATATATAAACGTCCCTTTAATTTGCATGACGGATAAATCTCATAAAATAATGGGTATGCAAATTAATTCGGTTACTTTTTTTTGTAAAAAAAATGCCTTTATTTTATAATCAAAATAAATGAACATATTATTCAAAGTATTGTCCATCGGAAACTACAACTTTTCCCCATCTTTCGGGCAATTGATGGATTCCTTCCCAAAAGAACCGTGCATCCTTTGAGGCTATGAACGAACTAAGTCAATTTTTGATTCCTTCAACTGAAGTGAAGCGTATTCCAATAAGGGCATTCTGCATCGATCGAAATAAATAGTAGTCACAAGCGGCAATGTCTAGATTATAAGACGGGTGAGGTAAAGCTTCCCAGCCGCTACTTTTCAAATAGATTTTAACTGGTCTTGCAATATGAGGCACATTTGGAACTTGGTGACTATGTTAATAAACAAAATTGCCATATCTGGGGTGAGGAAAATCCACAAATTATTCATGAGAAACCTATGCATCCTAAACGAGTTACTGTTTGGTGTGCATTATGATCAGGTGGTGTAATTTTACCTTACTTCTTTGAAAATGCTATTGGTGAAGCTGTAACTGTCAATGGTGGTCGATATCGTCGGTGATGTTAATTAGCCACCAAGATCATGTGATTTAACACCGTTAGACTATTTTCTTTAGGGTTATGTGAAAAGTCAGGGTTATAAAAACAATCCACAATCAATTCCTGCTTTGAAAGATGAAATTATTCGTGTCATTGAAAATTTTAACGAAGGAGTGCGCGTCTGTGGAGCTCCAAGAGGAGGCCATTTGACAGATATTATTTTTCGCATATAAATATCATAACTGATACTTCAATTTCCAGTGAAAAGTTTTTGAAAGTGAATGCAAATTATGTGTTTTATTTATTCTTTAAAAAAACCGCGAAATTTGAAACACCCATTAGTATCGATTCGAAGTTGTAAATGAAAAAATATGGATTACTGCCATGAATCTGTAGACGTAAAAGAAAGAGTAATTAAGCAAATGTTTTGATACGTGTTATGAAAACAGATGAACTAACAGTATCATATTTGCGACAGGTGTCGACCGTCTCTTGCTGTTGTTGATGTTGACCAACTTTACCTTTGATTTCGTTGCGAATTTCGTTTCCAAAATATAGAAATTACACTTTGATTCATTTCAATTATTTTAGTGACAAGGTAATTTTGATCGAGCCTGCGGTTGATTAACTTAATCAGTGAAGGTTGATATATAACCCCTTTCCACATTAATTTTCGTATTCTGTATACGTATTTCGACAACTAAGTTGTCATCATCAGCAGATAATTAAACAGTGTCGCACCTGGAAAGCTTCGGCAAAATACCCGTACGAAAACAAATCCCGCACACGATCTGTACCGTTGAAAGCCAAAACGCACACTGTGTGTGTGTGTGTTGTCGAAATACGTATACCGAATACGAAAATTAATGTGGAAAGGGGTTATATATCAACCTTCAGTGATTAAATTTTAGTAACATTTTATTACGTTCTTCCACTTTCCAATAGACTCTATCTCTGTCAGATCGTGATGTGCTTTCATTTAGGACGACACTTAAAACAACAGATCTTCACTACCAATCAGAAAACAGCAGTTTTGGACACCGATTGAGGAGCGTGCACACTTTGAAACACTGCGACAATCGCTTTAACGCATGCGTAAACATGTCTTCGTTTTTTTATTTAAGATGGTTCAAATTGGTTTATAGAAATAATTGTAGGTGTTATATACTATTCTTTATTATCAATTATATAGAATATCCATTAATGTTTTCGAGCGGATATTGCAAGAAAGAATATCAAATACAGATATTAGATACCAATCTATTTGAGTGACAATGTCAATATATGACGTAGAATATATACGTCAAAGTATAGCATACATAATCTGTATGCTATACTTAAAATAGTTGGTAACAAACACCGAATAGATGAAAAGATGGAGTGATTTGTCAATCAATCTGTCAAAAACAACAACTCAATAAAAAAAAAACAACCAAGCCTATTACAGGTCTGGAAATTGCTTGTCTAATGTTAAAATAGAAACATTAGTTTTACCCACGCGTAAATTGTATCCTAATTTTTCTAACAAGTAGCGTGTTAAGTCACATTGGCGATTGTTATACATAGGAAAGGTATTATTGATTGTCATATTTCTTGTCAAGATTTTTGCGTCGTTTTTTTTTCACCTATCCGATGCCAACTATCTACGACGAAGTCGATCGCCAAAGGTGTAATTCATGTACACCGAATGCAACGAGACGCTGGAAACTAATAAATTATTTTAAATTGCACTACATATGACGATGTGTTTAAAATGAAGTCGTTAAATATTTAACGCAGGCAATTCACAACGGTTTTTCATGTTACCGGCCGCAAAGTCCATGATATTTTTTGCGAGTTATTAAAATAAAGTTGTGATTTAAATATATACACTACAGGCCATAAGTGAGGGATCACTTATCATAAATAACAAAACACTTGTATTTTAGACACATCCCTTAGACTTTTACCTGTTTTGGTGAGAAAAATTGAAATAACAGTTGTAAATGTAATTCTGAGAAGGATTATTCGGATCATTATTATAAATTAGATAAATATATTTGTTTCTGAAAAATATTGTAAATCTTTTATGTAATAGTTTTATGGCGTCTATTTAATAGAAATATTTTATATACACCAATAAATTTAATAGGATTTACAACGCAATATTATTATAATGGTATTAGGAATTCATGGTAAACAATTTAGCAATTTAAAAATTAGTTTTCGTGCAGCATTTGTCCGAGTAAGTTGCAATACGAGTATTTGAGAACAGACGTAAAAGTAACTTATAAAAAATGCCGAAAAGAAAGGAACTTAGCGCAGAAACTCGTAGTTCTATAATAACGCTACATGGTGAAAAATTTTCACTGCGGCAAATAGCCCAAAAGTTAAATTTATCTTATCACGCGGTCCAAGGAACAGTGATTTAATTGCATGATTTAAATTATAGTGTGTTTTACACATAATTATTTATCTCTTTCCGCATGATTTATTAATGGCACTGATAATAACTATGAAATTACAATTAATGGTTACGTGGTCATTTACTTAAATATCAATTTTTCTGCTGAATAAAATTACTAGCACATTGTAATAATAACAAGAAAGAGTGTGTGAGGAAAGGATATCAAAACAGTCAGAGACTAGCACGAATGTTACAAAGGTGAAAAACAATAAATATTGAGCAAAATTTCTATTAGCATTTCAGTATCAATCGCTTCCTTGGTAGAAAAAACGACTCTGTTTTAATAATTTTTTTGTCTATATATTACAATGTAACATATTGGGTTGGCAACTAAGTACTTTCGGTTTTGTAGTATAACATAAAACACTTTTTTTTAAACAAAGAATAGTTTTTAATCAATTATATATTTTCCATTTTGCTCAATGACCTTTTGTCATCTTTCTTTCATCTGCATGATTCCGCGCTCATAAAATTTCTGGTCCTTATCAGCAACAAACAAAAAAAGCTGAGGGTATATTTGAAACCAGCGACGTCAAATTATCAGGTGCGCAACTAAGTTCTCGCTGTCTTTTTGATGAAAATGCAACTTTATTGTGAAAAAATGTTTACAAATGAATCATTCAAAATATTACCCATCACTAGCGACCACTTTTTCCTATCTTTCTGGCAGATCTCTAATACCGTCACGGTAGAAGTGTTCGTCTTTTGAGGCTATCCATGAATCAAGCCATTTTGAGATGTCTTCATATGAGCGGAACTGCTGATTAGTCAGACCATGTGCTGTCGAACGGAGCAAGTAATAATCGGACGGCGCAATATCTGGGGAATATGGCGGGTGGGGTAAGACCTCCCATTTGAGCGGTTCTAAGTAGGTTTTAACTGGTTTGGCAACGTGAGGCCGAGCGTTGTCATGCTGTAGAATTACTTTTTCATGCATCTGCTCGTATTGTGGCCGCTTTTCGCGCAGTGCTCAGCTCAATCGCATCAATTGAGTTCGATACCGTTCCCCACTGATGGTTTCGTTCGGTTTCAACAGCTCATAATAAATAACACCGCCCTGGACCCACCAAATGCACAGCAAAACCTTCTCAGCGTGAATATTCGGCCGAACCGACGACGTAGAAACATGACCGGGCAGTCCCCATGATTTTGTTCTCTTTGGGTTGCTGTAATGAATCCATTTTTCATCACCCGTAACGATGCGATGACGAAAACCCTTCCTTTTTTGCTATTGGAGCAGTTGTTCACAGGCGAAAAACAACGCTCAACGTCTCTAGGCTTCAAATCATAAGGAACCCAAGTTCTTTGTTTTTGAATCATTCCCAACGCATGCAATCGCTGGGAAATGGCTTGGCAGGTAACTCCTAATGCAGAAGCAAGCTCTTTTCGCGTTTGACACCAATCCTCATCGAGCAATGCCTCCAATTCAGCGTCTTCGAAGGTTTTTGATCTTCCTCCACGCGAACGGTCGTCAACATCGAAATCACCGTCTTTGAAGCCACGGAACCAATCACGGCACGTTGTTTCACTTAGAGCAGCATCTTCGCAAACTTTTTGGAGTTCTCGATGCGCTTAAGCCGCCGTTTTCTTCGAATGAAAGAAGAAAAGCAACACTTCCCGCAAATGACGATTATTTGGCAGAAAATCAGACAATTTCACACAACCAAAAGTATATGACGCAAAAACAAAAACACCAATGTGTCAAAGCGGTTTGTTTACCATATCTCTAAGCGTAGTTCATGACGTTTTGGTTATGTCACAATCGACCAGCACTTACTACTGGAGCCATCTCTTGAAAAACAGCGAGAACTTACTTGCGCACCTAATAGTAAACATCACGTGATAAAAGTTAGTCATCAGACAAAGTTGCCATATTGTTATGCAGTGTTGTTTAAATCTTTGAATACATTTTAAATTTTTAATATTTTTTCTTTTATTACAGAAAATATACTAAACACCACGAATTTAAACGTAAAGTGTGGTGTCCCTTAACGACAAATCCTGCACCGCAGGAGAATTCTACCGAATCATGTCTTTCCTAGCCACTTTGGAATCGAACACGTGGCAGGTAAGTAACCGTTCCTTTGTTAATCCTACCGATGATAAATGCCATGAAATTCGTTTGTGATTTTGAATAAAACGGAAAATGGCTTGACTAAAACGTTTGCGGGAGAAAATTACAGCGCTTAGGTCGTCGTCTCATGTAACTAAATCTCGTCTGTTATCGCATTTCTTGCGCACAGCTGAACCCCACAAAATTCAATGTCGATCCGGAAACTAACAGGATATACGTCGACAGTGTCCGCAAATTTAATAATTTCCACTTTGGGAAGTTTCCTGAAATGTTAAATCTGTTTATAGTACAATTCCAATGTAAATGTGATCCAAAATTTCTTTGGAGAATAACATTATTGATGTATCGAATAACATCTTCAAATACGTATTTGAACAGATTTTAACTTGAAAGTATGCTGTATCTTTATCAATATATGTATTATAAGCTTACAGGAAGATTAGAAACTGTTATTGTAAAGTATGCAATATTATTTATTATATGATTATAAAATTAAGTGTTTAATAAAGACTAGGCACAAAGACTGCGTTCTAAATAGTAATACGAGGGTAGCCGTTTATATTTCGGGTATAGCAAAAAAAAATTGTTTATTATCGAAAATTGTTTTACTGCTTTTCAAAATATTCTCCTTGAAAATCAATGCACTTCTGCATTCGTTTAGACCAATTCGAAAAGCATATCTCCAAAATATGTTTTGAATGCCTCAACTGCCTCTTCCGGCGTAGAAAACCGTTGACCACGAAGTTTATTCTTCACGTGTGGGAACAAAAAGAAATCACAGGGTACTAGATCAGGGCTGTGCGGCGGATGGCTCATCAATTCAATGTTTTGCCCGGTCAAATATTTAATTGTTTGAACCGACCTGTGAGAGCTCGCGTCGTCATGGTGGAGAATGATCTGCCGTTTTCGGTTTATTTTCCTTATTTCTTCAAAAACTTTTGACAAACTAATAGTTGTGTACCATTCGGAATTGACTGTTCTACAACTCTCTAAAGGCACGGTTGCAACGTGACCGGTTTTTCTGAAAAAAAACAGGCGACCATTTGTTTTGATGCGCTTCGAGCGCGAAAAAATTTTGTTTTTTTTGGCTCATCTTGGAATGCCCACACAGTCGACTGCTGTTTACTATCGGGATTATACGTATAGATCCAAGATTCATCACCTGTGACGACTTTATAAATGTTCTTTGCAGCACCGCCATTGTATTTTTTGTGTATTTCTTGGCACCAATTGACGCGAGTCCTTTTTTGAGCGGTTGTCAAATCAAATGGTACCCAACGTGAACATAGCTTCTTAGCGGCTAAATGTTCATGCAGGACCTTATGCACGCTGGTGTTACTAATTCCTAGAGATATCTTGATCTCACAGTATGTCAAATGACGATCTTGCATTATCAGTTCAGACACTGCATTAATGTTTTCCGACACAACAACATTTGTGAGACGACCTTCGCGAAATTCATGGCCCAAAGAACGCCGTCCAAGTTTAAATTCACTATACCAACGATATACTGTAGTTTTCGATGGTGAATTCAGCTCGTCGATGTATTCATGTTGAGATAATCCACGCCGAAAGTTATGAAAAATAATTGCACGAGAATGTTCGCGAGTTAATTCCATTTTTTCGCTGACATAAAATTTTCAAGTTACTGTCAACAATAAAAATAGCGCCCGGATAATAAAACTGTCAAGGTAAATATATTGTCAAAAATGACAAACTTCACGATGCAATCATCGACTCGGAGGCAACGCTAACAGTGTTGCCAATTACCGAAAAATATAAAGGGCTACCCCCGTATAAAATCAATTTTTTCAAATTTAAATGTGCACAGTGTATCAAGCTTCATTTTTTTTACATTAATCTCTTGCCTTTTTAATTAATTAATTATATTTTTTACTTTGTAGATACTTTTTGTTATTGTAAGAAAAAAAAAATTTGTAATACAATTGGTATAGCTTTAAATAACTTCTGTTCGACTTTCTACTTTAATAAAAAATATCTTTTTGATGTTTTTAACCAACTTTATTAAAGCAAGAAATACATATGTTTTGTTTGAATTAAATTTCATCAGTTATTGTAAGCAATTAACGTATTTATGCAATCGCTACCGTGTATTTTTTTTAATATTGTAAACCTTGCACATTTCTTTAGCACACTACAATATCTACTTTAGCTATGACACTAATATTTTTGTCGTCGTTGATAACATGTAGTTCTGTCTGTACAATATCCAATTTTTTGCAGTGAATCCACTAATAGCAACGAATGATCATGTAATTTATCAATTGCTTCAACTACTAACTAATCGTTACAAATTATTTGCAAATCTGTTTCAACTTCACTATTTTGGAATTTCTTTTGACTTTCCTTGTTGGCGGTTGCTCCTGTAGGATCAAATTGTTAAACTAGATACTTACTTTTTTAGAAATGCGGAAAATAACAAAATGCTACCTTTAACCATGTTTTCCAGTGTAGAATAATCGGCTGTGAAGGTTCGGAGATCTCGGGACATTGCCTGTGAAATTCTTGAACACGTTTTAGGGCATTCGAGGTATTTATTTCTGGATAACCGTCGATTCGTTTTTGCCACAAGACGTAAAGAATTAATTTTTAACGTAACATGTATGATGCTCGCAGTCGTCTTTAAAAGACCGATCTACAGGACGCTTAGTTGCAACGCCATCAGTCAGAAACATTATACATTGGTCTCTTGAAAGTTTGCATTTTTTCAATGTATTTAACACCACCATTGAAATGACTTCGGCAGTGCATTCTTGTACTCTTCTGGGAACTAGTGAAATTGAAGATAATAGTTTAAGTGGTTCCATTCTAGAAACTATGATATTAAAAGAATTTTTTTACAATCTGTCATTTGGTCCACACATATTCAGAGTTTCGTATTTTCCAATTCCGATTGAATTCTATTTTCAATACGTTCACGAGCAGATGGTACAAAAATTCATAACGTTGTCGAACTAAGTAATTTACACTTCGCATATTTACTCCAGAATGAGTAAAATGATTCGTTATTTAATAAACGAAACGGTAGATTGCACTCCATCAGTGTTGAACATAAATCGAGAACAGAAATTGCTCATTCGACGTACGCCAGGTTTTGTTTCTGTTACCTACTATCCACGTGTTTTTTGCAGTCATATTTCGTCCACCACATGAGTGATCTACCGCAAACTAAGCATTTCACTTTTGCATCTTCATACATTAAATAATTTTTCATACATGGTTCTGATGAAGATGATAAAAAGTTACCAAAATCTTAAAAATTTAAAGGACGTACTTTGTAAACCAGCCGTAAGCCATAATTATTAACTGTTTCACTAGGTTTCAACAATTCGTAATAAACCACGCCACTCTGGTCCACCTAACACAGAGAATTATCTTGCGACCAAAACGATTTGGCCTTGGAGTCGATGGGCTGGCTTCGCTGGGTAAAATTCATAATTTTTTGCGCTTGGAGTTTTCGAAATAAATCAGTTTTTTATCACGCGTTACTATTTGATGCGGAAATGACTTCCGATTATACCTTTGAAGCAGCATTTCGCAAACGAATTTTCAAATTTCCATTTGCCTATCATTCAATTGATATGACACCCATTTTCCCATCTTTTGGATTTTTCCCGTTGCACGTAATCGGTCGCTTATCGTCTCTTGGACAACATTTAACGCTTCTGCCAATTGTTTTTGAGTTTGCGTTGCGTCTTCATCCAATAACTCCAGCAGTTTCGCATCTTCCGACTTTTTTCGGTCTACTGAAACGTTCTTTGTCTTGCACATTTATATCACTTTTAAGTTGTCGAAACCACGTCTCACATGCTTTTATGGTTCAAATTTTTATGGTTAGAGCATGCTCATCGTAAGTTTCTACCAGCAAACGATGACTTTCAGTGGGTTTTTTCTTTTGATTAAGTAAAAAAAGTAATGCATGTCGCAAATGCACACTTTCAGGCATGAAACTCGACATCTTCAAAGAGGTATAAATCTATGACTCTTACTTTCGCAAAATATAACATGTATGACTCTGAAGCTTGATGTCGGTAGAATAAAATGACATATGTATGTATGTGTCAAATTATAACATTGCGTACGTAAGCCTAGCGACATCTGTTAGAAAAAACAGTAACGACTTTATGGTACACCTGGGTAAAAGTTTTCAACAAATTTTTATTTTGTTCGCAAAAATATTCGAATGAATTTTTACTAGTGGATGACAAGCGCCTCCCTCTGTCCTCCACTATACTGAACGACAAAGCGAGAAACGATAACTACGTTATTAGAGCGTATAAGACGGACGCATTGCGTAACGGCTATTTGCCAATTAAAAGAATGTTAAAAAAATAATTTTTTTCTGTATCGAAATGATATGATAGACCCTACCAAGGAATCGTTCATTAATAACAGAAATTTGCCTGACGATCCGTGATATTGGTGAAACACATGTAGTAGATAGGGTGTTATTAATAATAGAATGATTCCTTTTAACATTCTTTGAATTTTTACTAGTATAATATTCAAATTAACTATCAAAAGACTGCTTAAATTTGTATAATTGAATAGCAAGAAAGATGTATACCTATATAATACACAAATAAATTCATATATAACTTTGTAAGTTCCCTAAAAACGGAATATATAGTACATTAATATATGTAAATTTAGTTCCACTGGGTACATAACCATTACACCATTATTTTAGTTCTTTAAGTTACATAAAATCAATCTCGTTCCCCGTTGTTCAACCCTAGGTAATTCTGATTTCAATTTAAATTGGCGATAAGGGGAAAATCCATGTACAGGGTGTGAGTGGCGATCCTATGCTTAGCTTAGCGTGTCACGCGTTTCTACACGCTCGACTGGACATTTAACTGGTCGCCGCAAACCCTCACTTCAACTACTCTTTTCCGTATGCTATCCCCACCAATCTGATTCTTATATGATTTTGTTACTCTTACAGAGAAGAAATATGAAAATTTGAGAAATGATTTACGAGCATTTATTATGTATTTCATGTTATGTTCACAAAAAAAAATGCTATACAAGAGATTTGTGTTATGCATTAAATGATCACTTTTAACACTTATTGTAGTTTTTTATTATTAATCTATATCTTTCTTAACTGAAACGTTTGCGGTGTAAGATAATAATAATATGAAGGGTGGTATCTCTGAAGTTATGAAACGAGCGGTATTACCACCATTTTCCCTAAAATTATGGCGCGCTAAGATAGACGAAGTTATGTTATGCCTCCACAAGTAAAGGGTGTTTCAAATTTCGCGGTTTTTTTAAAGAATAAAAAAACACATAATTTGCATTCACTTTCAAAATCTTTCTATTGGTAATTGAAGTATCAGTTATGACTTCTGGGTTTCCGGGCTGGAACCGCGTCACTAGTATATCTATCCTGAAGATGTCCCATACAAATGGGTACGAAACGTCGGCAGATATACTAGTGACGCGGTTCCAGCCCGGAAACCCAGAAGCAGATAGCATGGACCACGACCGCGGAAGTCTACGTACCAAATTATCAGTTATGACATTTATATGCGAAAAATAATAACTGCCAAATGGCCCCCTCTTCCAGCTCCACAGACGTCCACTCTTTTATTAAAATTTTCAATGACATTTTGACATAATCGAGGCTCTATCTCAATAATGAGACGAATATTTCATCTTTCAAAGCAGGAATTGATTGTAGATTGTTTCTATAAACCTGACTTTTCACATAACCCCAAAGAAAACAGTCTAACAGTGTCAAATCACATGATCTTGGTGGCCAATTAACATCACCGTTTCTTTAGATTACACGTCCAGGAAATTTTTCTCTCAATAAATCAATGGATTTATGTGCGAAGTGAGGTGTAGCGCCATCCTGTTGATACCACATATCCTCTAGATTAATATTCATTAATTCAGGCCACAAAAATTCGGTTATCATTCGACGATATCGATCACCATTGACAGTTACAGCTTCACCAGCAGCATTTTCAAAGAAGTAAGGTCCAATTACACCACCTGACAATAATGCACACCAAACAGTAACTAACTCGTTTAGGATGCATAGGTTTCTCATGAATAATTCGTGGATTTTCCTCACCACAAGTTCAAAATGTGCCTCATCAGAAAACATTAGTTTTTGAGAAAAATCAGCTGATTGTTCATTGATGAAATTGACAAATGAACGACGTTTTAAATGATCTAATGGTTTCAGTTCCTGCGTTATTGGAACCTTATATGCCTTCAAAGCTAAATCCTTGTGTAAAATACGCCATGTTGTTGATCCACTAAGTCGAAGTTGTTGTGAACGTTATCTAATGGGCATTTCAGCATCTTCAGCAACACTTTCACGAACCAAACCAATATTTTCTTGTGAACGACCACTACGACTGTATTTTTCCCTTTTTGATCTTCCACGTAACCGGGCTCTTGAAATTTTTTAATAATTCGACCAATAGTGCTTTTAGATGGACGATTATGTAAACCATAAAATTCACGTAATTTTCTAAAAACTCTTTTCACAGAACGCTGATTTTCATAAAGTAATTCAACAATTTGAACGCATTGTTGTACCGTGTACGAAGCCATTTTTATGAATGTCATACATCACACTTTTAAATGCCCACATACCCAGACAAATTCAGCCCGCCATCTATATTTTATTTATTCTTAAAAAAACCGCGCAATTTGAAACAGCCTTTAGTTATTTGTCAATAGCGTCGGTCTTAGGGAGGAGGTGAGACGGGCAACCGCCCGGGGCTTTTCGCTTGCAGAGGCCTCGCGCAGCAACTCGAAAAATGCGAAATTGTTATATTTTAGTTGAGCCGCCAATAAGCGAATTGCATACATAAGCAATTCCTACAACTTACATGCCATCGGTTTCGCTTTGCTACTATCATTGTATTTTTATGCTGTTTATACACACACGGTCGCAACATTTGACACATTTTGAATTTGTCGAATCATAGCAGCAACAGCAGTTGTATTTATGATTGTCGTGATAATGATTTTAGTCTTAGGAAAAGTCGCAAACGTTTTTATATTCTTTCTTATGTCTTGGAATGTGCTTCTATCTTATTCATATTAATAATTGGTCATTTACTGGGTTGGCAACTAAGTACTTTCGGTTTTGTAATATAAAATAAAACACTTTTTTTTAAACAAAGAATAGTTTTTAATCAATTATATATTTTCCATTTTGCTCAATGACCTTTTGCCATCTTTCTTTTAGCTGCATGATTCCGCGCTCATAAAATTTCTGGTCCTTATCAGCAAAAAACTGAACCAGGTGCGAGTGAAGGTCATCGTCATTTGTGAAAGTTTTACCAATCAAAGAATTCTGCAAACTTCGAAATAAATGGTAATCAGATGGTGCTAGATCAGGGCTGTATGGGGGATGTGGCATCACTTCCCAGCCAAGCTCCAATAGTTTCCCACGAGTTTCCAAAGATGTGTGAGGCCTTGCATTATCTTGGTGGAAAACTACACCTTTCCGATTTGACAATTCTGGCTGTTTTTCTTTGATTGCTTCATCCAGTTTTATTAATTGTTGACAGTAAACATCAGAATTGATCGTTTGGTTCCTTGGAAGCAGCTCAAAAAACACAACACCTTTGTAATCTCGCCAAACTGACAGCATGATCTTTTTTGGATGCAATTCAGCTCTCGATGCGGTTTGAGCTGGTTTATCGTGTTTGCTCCATGATCGTTTTCGAACTATGTTACTGTACAGGACCCATTTTTCATCACCAGTGATGATTCTTTTTAAGAATGTGTGTCAATGTGACTAGTATCACGCGACAAACGGTAAAGTACAGCACTAACATACGTTATACAAAAAATATAGCAACGCTCTCTATCAGTAAAAACCGAAAGTACTTAGTTGCCAACCTAATATATCGTTTTTTGTTAAGTTTAATAAATCTGTTAATATAATATTTTATAACTCCAAATTTAGTTAAAAATTTATTACTTCCGCATTCCTCTTCATTATTTTAAGTACTTTATATTTTACGTACTTTGCCAAAAGGGCAAGGGCCTCGCAAAGATGTGCCGCTCGGAGTCTCGCAACCCTTATGAGCGCCGCTGTTTGTCAAAATATCGTAATTTGATTTGTCAGTGGTGTCATATAGCCCGTTTATGCTGTTAACTTCGAAAAAAAATGTTACACTACACAAATGATTAAATAATTTCCTTAATATAGCATCAAAATTTTTTATATTAAACGTATTTGCATTTTTTAAAATATATTTTACAATTCGACGTTCCTAATTTAGTACGAGGGAGCGTTTTTATATTCGCGGAATGAGCGGGTTGTAGAAGGGTGAGTAGGCGCATTGGGGGCGTGTCCTGTGCAGCGACTCATGATTAGTATAAATACGAAGTTTCATTGTTATTAGACAGTTAGTCTTTGAGCTATCGTCAACCAAGTAACATAATCAGGAGTGAAAAGTGAAATATGGAAAAAATCGAATATCGTGCCGTTATAAAGTTCCTTACCAGGCAAGGAAAATCAGTCGCGATCATAATGAATGAGATGTCATTGGTTTACGGCGACTCTTGTCCAGGAAAAACCATGGTGTACAAGTGGCATAGTTTATTTAAACAAGGAAGGGAATCCCTCGAAGACGACCCGAGGCCGTGCAGGAGCATTGAGGTGATCACGCCAGCACTTATCCAAAAAGTTGAACAAATTGTACTCGAAGATGCTCGACTAAAGAAGAAACAACTCGCAGATATGGTTGGAGTATCCGATACAACAATTTTTAAAATCCTACACGATCATCTCGGCATGTCTAAGGTCAGCGCAAGATGGGTGTCGAGAATGCTCACGCCGCCGCAAAAACAACAGCGCGTAGAGTGTTCGCGTGCATTTTTGGACCTCTGTAATGAAGACAAGGATGGTGTATTGAGTGGAATTGTTACTGGTGACGAAACTTGGGTTCATCATTATGAACGTGAGTCCAAACAAGACTCCATGCAGTGGCATAAAAAGGGCACAGCACCTCCCAAGAAATTTAAAGTGTCACAATCAGCTGGGAAACTCATGGCAACGGTATTTTGGGACTCGGAAGGAATATTGTTGATTGATTATAAAGATAAAGGTGTTTCTATAACCGGAGAATATTACGTTTCAATATTAGAGCGACTAAAAGAAGCCATTAAAGAGAAAAGACGGGGAAAATTGATAAAAGGTGTTCTGCTTTTGCACGACAACGCGCCCGTCCACAAGAGCCGCGTTGCGTTAGCTGCCCTGCATAAGGTGGGCTTCGAAATTGTGAATCACCCACTCTACAGCCCAGACCTGGCCCCGAGTGATTATTACCTGTTTCCGAAAATGAAAAAAGAGCTGCGGGGTAAAAAATTTACTGCCGATGATGAAGTCAAGGAGGCAGTTTCGGCGTATTTTGCAGATAAAGAGAAATCATTCTTTTATGAGGATATAAATAAATTAATTGAAAGATGTGAAAAATGTATCCGTCTTGCAGGTGAATATATTGAAAAAGAAAAATAATTTAGATTTTTTTATTTCCACCCCTTGTCCCCCATTCCGCGAATATAAAAACGCTCGCTCGTAACTTGGAAGTGGAGATAAAAATAACGCGGTCAATATTTTAAATAAAAGCCTTGTTGACAATGCAAAGTTCTCCTCAAAACGTTACTCATGAACACATTCACTTTCGAGTGCTCACGTCACTGGAAAAATAGAGGTCGGCTTCATAGAAAAGTTAATATAGGAGATCACGTGTCCTGTGTATGTCGAGGACGGCCTTTGAAGTATCTTAAATAAGGTCGTGTTGACAGAGGCCGCGTGCGTGTTGAGTCAAAAACCGCAACGCGCCCCCATGTTCACGATAGGATATCATATCCGTGTCGCATGACATTTTTCTATTACGGAGTAGATTAATTATTTATCACCGACCGTTTAGACCACAGGTATGCAGGAAAATACTGTGGACGTAGCCACTAAATGCTGTTTTATAATTCTCTCTTTCAGGTAACCCGCTGAAAAAGTAATTTCGCAGTTTTGTCTACTGCTTTTTATGTTTTTTTTTTGCATATTTTTTTTTTGCTAAATGTAATTTAAGTATTTTTTGGGAACGAGGACGATGTTTCTATATAACAATATTCGGGAATGCCAAAATTTCAAAAGTTATATTAAAGTACTTTCAATTTCTTTATTTGATGTGAAACTAAAAGGAGTCATACACTGGCTGATTCAAAACAATTGTATAAATAACTCTCAATTTTAATTTTAAAATACATTGTAAAATAAAATACAGTTGAGTTGAGTTTTATTTTACAATGTATTTTAAAATTAAAATTGAGAGTTATTTATACAATTGTTTTGAATCAGCCAGTGTATGGCTTCTTTTAATTTCACAATCCTGAGGAAGCTGCAAAGGTTTTGGCAGCGAAATGTAAAGTATTGACAACTACAATTGCTTGAGTTTTTATTCAATAGACCGATACACTTGATAATAGTTGCGTTTAAGATATATATATATATATATATATATATACATGTATAATAATAATAATAATAAGCTTTATTTTACCATCAATTATAATACAAATAAGGAGGTAACGTCATTGTCTATGATTTGGTCTGTGTGTGTATGTACGTGTATATGTTCTGTGTGTAAGCGTGGTGAAAACATATGTGTGCACAAAGCAGAACAGTTTAATATTTATTTGATTAATATAATCTTCTCTTGGAACTCCGTTACTGTGTAGAATCCGTTTTGTAAAAGAAATGTTTTTATGTCATTTCTGAATTTCAAAATGGGTTTTTCAGTCCACGATAATGGCAACCTGTTAAACATATCCAAATGTTTGTGTTGGGCAGCAGTAGTACGTAGCCTATGGTTGGGAAGAAGTACTTGTTGTCTGGATCTCAGTTGTGTTGCTCTTCCCTCTCCTTTCCTTTTCTAGGCTGGCAGCGCACGTTTAGCGCGCAGCAATTGCTTGTATATGTATGTCGAGGCCAACGTCATTATTTTATTTTTTATGAATATAGGTCTACAATGTGTCGTTATATTAACTTGTTGTATTATTCGTAATGCTTTCTTTTGTAAACTAAAAATGTCATTTGCATGCACTGAATCGCCCCATAGTTGGACACTGTATGCCATCCGCGAGTGAAAAAGTGCGTGATAGGCTGTTTCCTTATTTGTAATGGCTCTGATTCTCCGTACAGCATATATTGCACAAGATAGTTTTTTTGAGAGGGCGTCCACTTCATCCCTCCAGGTTAGTCTGGTATCTAAATTTATTCCCAATATTTTCACTGATCCTGCATTCACGGGAGTTTCTTTCCTTTTGGAAGTGAATGCCAGTTTGACAGTTTTGGCTTCATTCAGGACCAGCCTGTTTGCCGAAAACCATGCCATGGCCTCCGACAGCGTTTCGTGTGCCCCTTCTCCAAGTTGCTGATCGCTCTTCTCTCTACATAGATACGTTGTGTCATCAGCGTATTGCACAACCATTTGCGTGACATGTTGCGGAAGGTCATTGACGTACAGGCAAAACAGAAGAGGACCCAAAAGAGATCCTTGAGCCACTCCATATCTGGTGGTCTTTAGTTCACTCGTTACGCCATTAAAGTGAACAACCTGCCCTCGCCCTTCAAAATAGGAACGCAACAACCTCGATACCTGACCACGAATGCCATAACATTCCAACTTCCGCAAAAGCATGTCGCTCTGCACACAGTCGAAGGCCCTAGACAAGTCACATGCCAACACCATGGCAACTTCTTCATCTTCAAAAGTATCCCAAATAAAATTTAATATGGCCAGCATGACATCTATCATCGATCTACCAGCACGAAAACCAAATTGATTCTCGGCCAGGACACCATTTTTTTCCAGAAATGCCACCAGTATATATACATGTATATAATATATAATATATATGTCTAAATATGGAAAACAGATCTTCAACATTTTAAATCTAATAAACTAATGTCGTTACTTCCAGCAGCATTACTGTTTAGTCTTCCAAGCGATTCAAAAATTCTTGAAAAGCGGATTTACTTTCTTCAGACATTTGATTGGAATTGTTATTTAAAGGTTCGATCAGTGGATCTGACGCGTTCGTATAAACATCATAAATGACTACTTAACTGACTAAAAATTTCGATTTTACGTTCACAAGAATTGTTCGCTTTTTATATGCCGGGCGCTGTACTGTACTGTATCTAAAAATCGTTCTAGCCATAATTTTGAATTCAAGTATTCTGTGTTTGTATCTTTTATAATGAATTAAAATTCACATTTACATATACATGTCACTAAGTTTTTTTTTTTAGAAATATGTAGAATGAGAAGAATTTCTTAAACTTACTTTAATTAATTCCCGTCAATAATACCTCTACCAATCTTTTGTATTATAATTTGAAAGCAATTATAAATTTCTATTTTTGGTGGTAATTATGATGGAGCCTGTAGTTGATTCACTTGATCAGTTAACATTGATATATATATAACGCCTTTCCACATTAATTTTCATATTCTGTATACGTATTTCGACAACTAAGTTGTCATCATCAGCAGATAATTAAAAAGTGTCGCACCTGGATAACTACGGCGAAAAATACCCGTACGAAAACAAACTGCGTACGCAGTCCGTACCGTTGAGAACCAAAATGTACACTGTGTACATTTAGTTTTCCACGTGCGACACTTTTTAATTATCTGCTGATGATGACAACTTAGTTGTCGTAATACGTATACAGAATACGAAAATTAATGTGGCAAGGGGTTATACGAGGAGGAGTCAAAAAGTTCCCGGAATTTTGTTTTAACTCTTTATTACCACAACATAGGTACACAGTCACTTAATCGCCTTCAAAGTAGGCGCCGTCTGAACACACACACTTGCTCTACCGCTCCTGCCATTGTTGGAAACAACGATGAAAGTCCTGTTGTGGTATCTTCCGAAGTTCAGCCGTCGCGTTGGTTTTGATGTCTTCTACGGTGTCAAAACGGTTTCCTTTGAGGCCCTTTTTGAGCTTAGGGAAGAGCCAGAAATCCAATGGCGCTAAATCCGGTGAGTAGGGAGGCTGCTGGAGGACTGGAATGTTTTTTTCTGCAAACCATGTTTGCACAACAATCGACGTGTGGAAGGAAGCATTGTCGTGATGGAGTGACCATCCTTCTTGCCATTTGCCTGGACGTTTTCTTCGAACTGCTTCCCTCACTCTTTTCAAAACTTGCACGTAAAAAGGACCGTTAACCGTTTGTCCAGCTGGTACAAATTCATGGTGCACCACACCTTCGTTGTCGAAAAATGCAATGAGCATCACTTTGGTTTCGATTTGACATGACGTGATTTCTTTAGTCGAGGAGAGGACGATGTGTGCCATTCTTATGACTGCATCTTGGTTTCCGGGTCGTACGCGTACACCCAAGTCTCGTCACCAGTAACGATTGTCTGCAAGAACATCGGGTCCTCTGTGCTTTTTTCAAAACATTGGGCCGCCGTCAACTTCCGAGTTTCCATCTGATCCGGATTCAGCAAGCGCGGGACAAACTTTGCACTGACACGTTTCATCTTCAAATCATCTGACAGGATTGCGTGTATGGATCCATGAGAGATCCCCGCTTCTTGTGCCAACTCGTCGATGGTCATTCTGCGGTCTGCTCTGATTAATTGTTTCACTCGCTCGACCATTCCTTCGTTCCTGGAGGTTGAAGGTCTCCCACTGCGACTCTCGTCTTCCAGCGATTCCTGTCCACCCTTAAATCTTGAAAACCACTCGTAAACGGCTGTTTTCTTTAAAGAATCGTCACCGTAAACTATTTGTAAGGCTAACAAAGTCTCTGAAGCACATTTTCCCAATCTCCACATGAACTTGATGTTCGCCCGTTGCTCGAACTGCGACATCGCGCCAACTGATCACCACACACTCCTACCTTCCGCTAAACTGCAATCATACTGCGTGTTCAGACTTGCTCAGACCTGTCAGCGCCATAACTATGCACCATGAGGAATGTACTGTACAAAATTTATTGTGATTGCATCACAACTGCCAACACTACGACACAATTCCGGGAACATTTTGACTTCTCGTTGTATATCAACCTTCAGTGATCAAGTCTATTTTTGGTACTTATTTTTCAATTGATTGAAATATAAATATTTATAGAGCTTTGCTACAATGCTATAATAATATTTAAATACTTTTATATCTCTCAACAATACTATTTGGTGTTGCAACGAGTACAAAGAAAATGGAATAATGGAAAAGAAAATTTCGCATAATGACATACTAATATTTTGTTTACGGAATAGGGGGAATAACTAGAAAATTCTCCTCCTCTCCGTGAAGTTATTATGTAAATTTCCCCGAAATAAAGAAGCTTACTCAAATATTATTCGGCGAAGTCAAAGCAACTTAAGGATGTAAATAAAAACATTTAATATTGTCTCTGACAGGATAACCGCGGCTTCGTTAGAGAAGTTAATTTAATTTCTTTCTTGCTTCTCGACAGTTCTCGGTCCGTTTTCTTCCCCAACCTTCCCGCTTTTCATCAACGAAACTCTTCATGGAGATTACGCCGAGATTTAGGGGATTTATTTGCATTATCATGATGTAGCGCTTCAGTTTCCGCATAAAAGAAGACAGCATTTAGCTGAAGATAAACAAAAGTATTTCTGGTAAATTTTGTGTTTCTTTTTAATTTAATATTCGTTGGGGTGTATCCGTACAATATCTTGGATTAAATTGTGTTTAATAAAATGCTCGAATTTGTGTAACAATTTACTTAAATAATATGGTCTATAAGTACTTTTAAATTACATAAAATAGAGAAGTTTCTTAAATAAAAGAAATCTATGAACGAGATAATTTAAGTTGTATTGAACGTATGAAGAATATGCTTCTGGGTTTCCGGGCTGGAACCGCGTCACTTACATATCTGCCGACATTTCGTACCCATTTGTATGGGACATCTTCAGGACTGAACTACTGCACTGAAACTGAATTACAATTAAAACCAATCAGTTGTAATAATTGTCGAAAAAGTTTCCCTAATTTATGCGAATATCTCAAGAAACTGTTTCTTACAGGCAGATTTGAGTTCATTTAATTTAAAATCTTATTTATTTTTATTTATCATTACTAGAGTTGCACACTGTCTGAAATGCAGGGATGCGTTCTAGGGCCAGTCGCCCCAACAACAAGAGTAATAATGCTCGAGCTATAGTACTATGTAGAGGTACATGTCACAGTTAACTGTTACAGGAAAATATAAGAATTATTAAAAGTACATTATGACTCATAATGCAGGGCTGTATTGTATCTCGGTACAGCCAGCCAAACTCAATAACAGCCGTGAATGACAGTCTGACTCGACCTGTTCAACAGTGCAGATGAATATATTATACAGCGACCAAGTAAACAAGTTTATCAGGAAGTATTCTGAATTAAAATATAATGTTGCTAAAATATTGTGAGCAATGTGCAAAAAAGATAAATATGCCGAGATCAATGGGATTGCTAGAAACACGTAAATACTGGAGCACATTTTAGAAATAAAAGAACGGACGTGCTATCACCTGCTGAATTTAAGTTTAATCAAACTTGCTTGCAATTTTATCATTTAATTTACTGGATCAAGAACTATTTCAACAATTCTGGAATAAATATAAAGTACCAAATCGACGAACGTTGCTGAGCATTCTACCAACTGTGCGATGAATGAAATCTGAGTCAGCAAATAAAATACCATGATTATGCATGTACGAGACAACAGATATAAAGAAGTATTCTATTGCACTCTACACGTTCTTAAATAGTCAACTCCATTACTATTAGCGTGTAAAAAACTAAAACTACTCACGACATTGGTTCAAGATAAGTTAGCACAATTTGAACTTTCGGCAGACCTGTAAGTGATGGAGCCAGTACAATGCGCTGTGTAGACCGTGCTCTCAGAAAACTGAGCGGTAGTTTGTTGCATATCACGTGCAAAATTCATGCGTTTCATTTCGTAGCAAAAACTGTATGAAAATTTTATCCAAAAGTAGTTGTATTAATTTCAACTACAAAGGCGATATTTCACAAGCCCCACAAATGTACTCGACAATTTCACAGACAGTAGCATCGCAACTGTGAACAACCGCAGCCGATTCTTACACGTCGAGGACTACAGTCAGCGCTTTACTGTTACAAATACTTTACTACACTTGTATATCTGCCAGACATCTTCAGGGCTCAACTATTGCACTGAAATACTCAGTTTCAGTGCAGTAGTTGAGCCCTGAAGATGTCCCATACAAATGGGTACGAAACGTCGGCAGTTATACCAGTGGCGCGGTTCCAGCCCGGAAACCCAGAAGCAGATAACATGGACCACGACCGCGGAAGTCTACGTACCAGATTATAAAGATTTACTTTTATATTAAATTCCATTTTTTTAATGCCTATTGTGTTTCATGTCAATTTGTTGGTCAACTCTTGTACTAAATTTTGTTTTATATTTCTAATAGAATGTTTTTAACAACTCCTGCAACCTAAATGTGATTTATACAAATCCTTTTGACATTCAATATATAAACAAATGATTTACAAGTTTTTTATTTTAGAATAAAATATGATAATAGTTTTCATCTCGATTTAATATTTTAATAATTTCCTACTTAGCTTCTCATTTAATGCATTCCACTTTCTTTTACCATTAAGAAATCTTAGACTCATCTTCCTTAATGTTGTGTTTTTAGGTGTATAATCGTTTGTAAATGATTAGAAATTGCATGTCACTGGAATCAGAACTCATTAAATAGTCTGGATTTATTTGGTAGTTCCACACACGTGGTGGGTGTTGTCGAAATGATAATGCAAGATAATGAGAGAAGTATATGTTTATCTTTCGGATATTTCTGAAAGCACTATCACTTTGTCAATACTCGAATAGAACATCTACGGCCATGCAGCGATATGTGCATATAAACAGCCAATACAACGTAACCAAAGAAGAACTACTCTTTATTTAGAAGCACTTAAATAGTAATAATTGTCCTAGAATCCGGTGCTCCGCGTGTGGCACTACACCGGATAAAGAAGACCTAGTGCCGAATAAAGCAATAACTAGCTCATTAGGTAGTCTGGTTTTCTTTGGCAGTTCACTAATGTTTGAAAGCTGAAAATGTAGTTTTCCTATAATAAAGGGTGTTTTTTTTAGAGGTATAGAACTTTAAGTTGGCAACACTTTTTTAACTGGCGGACATTTTGTCAGCTGTTAAGTGATTTATATTTAGTTTGGCTTGTTATTTCAACATGAATAAACTGACGCCTGAACAACGCTTGCAAATTGTGCAAATTTATTTTGAAAATCATGGTTCTGTTCGAAATACGTATCGCGCACTACGTCAATATTACGGTCAACATAATCGTCCATCGGAGCAATTAATTCGATTAACTATGGAACGCTTCCGCACCATGTATACTCTAAATGATAACACGCATCCAGAGAGATGTCGTACAGTGCGTACAGAAGAAGTCATTGCTGCTGTAGAGCGTAGCGTAGAGGAAGACCCGAATCAGTCTATCCGCCATCGTGCACAGGAATTGGATATGTGTCCATGCACTTTATGGAAGATTTTGCGAAAAGATCTAGGTTTGCGTGCTTACAAAATCCAACTCGTGCAAGAATTGAAGCCACACGATCACCTAGCAAGGCGTAGATTCGGTGAATGGGGCCAAAACAAGATTGCCGTTGATCCCGATTTTCATAATCGAATTTTGTTTAGCGATGAAGCTCACTTTTGGTTGAATGGATACGTCAATAAACAAAACTGCCGTGTTTGGAGTGATGATAATCCTCAAGTGTATGTTGACACACCATTATATCCAGAAAAACTGACTGTTTGGTGTGCTTTATGGGCTGGTGGAATAATTGGTCCGTACTTCTTTAAAAACGAAGCTGGCCAGAACGTTACAGTCAATGGCGACCGCTATAGAGCCATGATTACTGACTTTTTCGTTCTTCAATTGAACAATCATGATGTGCAGGAGTTGTGGTTTCAACAAGACGGCGCAACATGTCACACAGCTCGTGCCACAATTGATTTATTGAAGGAAACGTTTGGTAACTGCATAGTTTCACGTTTCGGACCCGTGAATTGGCCTCAAAGATCGTGCGATTTAACGCCGCTTGACTATTTTCTGTGGGGATATGTGAAGTCGCTAGTCTACGCCGATAAGCCCGAAACGATTGACCACTTGGAGGACAACATTCGCCGCGTTATTGCCGATATACGGCCACAAATGTTGGAAAAAGTCATCGAAAATTGGCCCTCCAGATTAGACTTCGTCCGAGCCAGCCTTGGCGGTCATATGCCAGAAGTCATATTTAAATTATAATGCCAGAAGATTATCTTTCGAATAAAGTAAATTTCATGTCAATTTAAAAAAATCATATTTGTTTTATTCCATTTCAAAGTTCTATACCTCTAAGAAAAAAACACCCGTTATAAGAATTTTTACTAGAATCCAAAACGTAATCAAGTTAGCGGGAGTTTCCGACTCATATTAAGCTAAATGTAGGAATTTTACCAAAATTGTTTTATTAGAAACGATAACCAAATCTTTTGTAATGATTTCATATATTCAGACATAAAAGACAATCCACACGAAAAATATCAACAACCAGCCATAACGCCAGAAACAATAAAATTGTCTCGGACGCTGTCTTTAGAAACGCCACTGCTATACCATTTACGGGCGTAGCATATTTCCAATACACACTTTATAATTACAATGTTCCGACGGTATTATAAAATATACTGCCTCATCGTAATCTATGGCGCAATTAACAATACCCATACGAATGTAATATGAAATTCCTACAGGACATAAGATCGAATGCATCTTCAACTATCTAGAGTCAAAAGAGAAGAAATACCATTTAATATCGCATGCGTTATAAAGTAAATCAAGTGTGTGCATATAATAAGGATATAAATCGGTTGTACGTTTGGGTCGTTTGGTCGGTTGAATGGTTGGTTGGCAGCACCGCTTTTACTCTGTTCTTGCCTTCTCGTCCGACTGCCCTGGCAGGTGCTCTACGCGCTTACGGTTCGTGGGCGGACAGAAACGAAGTCCGTATATACCCAGGGGCCATTCTGGATGCAGCATTATGCTTCTATGATGAAGTCGAAAAAATAAAACAAATGTTCTGCAATCTATCCCGTGGTCATATATACATGTTCTTATGTGAGTTTTAGAAAAATTACCATTAGCTGTTATGTGATTTTCATTCATTCATTATGCGCTTGTAGTTAAACAGTTTGTTGGTGGTTTATTCCTCTTCCAGTCGTAATTTTAAATTACTTTCGGTCTCGTGACATAATCCACCGGATTGATACTAAATGAGATTCAGCCTCCCAGTGATTCTCACTTCTCCATTTCGAAGTGTATTTCGAACGGTGTTGCCTTGGGTATCTTTGGTATTAGCAACGGTTCATTGTAGATTATGTAACTTTTTGATGGACAAATCGTGTTTTGCTCAGTATTAATGACCGATGCCGGCAAAATAGTTAATGGAATTTAAAATATTAGGACAAGCTCAAAGGATAAATTCAAATGAAAGGTTTATCTTTTCATTTATTATTTCTAGTCTTGGGTAGAAACCTTGCAATCTAAGAGTAGGAGAACGGATCGGCTATTAGTGAGCCCGAAGAAAGAGGACAAAACTAATAAAAAATCTTATTTGTTTTCAAACTTGACAATTCTTTAAAACGTACTGTCAAAATTTGTGTTGATTCCAACCGTAAAGACACTTTGAATAGAATTTGAATTGTTTTCATCTTGTTTTGGAAGTAGAATACCGATAAGTGACTAAGTCTTTATTTTTAAAAGAGCAAAGCAAATGATTTAATCACTGAAAGTTGATATATAACCTCTTTCCACATCAATTTTCGTATTCTGTATACGTATTTCGACAATTAACGAATTAAATACTTCCAAAGATTCAATTCATTGTATTTTGACAGAGCATTTGGAACTGAGAAAGATTTGTGCAAGGTTTGTACCGCACAAGCTAACTGATGATCAAGAATTGCTCCGAATTCAACATTGTATAGACTTGATTAAAGACTCAAAAAAGGACGATAACTTCAAGTATTTTATTGTAACTAGAGATGAGACGTGGTGTTTTCAATATGATCCAGAAACCAAGCGTCAAAGCTCTGAATGGAAGCAGCCAAGCGAAGAAAGAAAAAAAGCCGTTTGGAGAAATCAAAAGTGAGAACAATGTTGATTCGTTATTATGATTCAAAATGCATAATGCACAAAGAGTTCGTACCAACTAATCAAATAGTCAATGCTGTATATCATCTCTGTTATGAAGCATCTTTTGGCGTGTATTCGTCCTGTGCGCCATTAGTATCGTGACAATGTTAGCTGGCGCTTGTTACATGAAAATGCACCATCTCATCGCTGGAAGCGTATCACTGATTTCCTAACTACAAAACGGCATTTTTACCATCAACTATTTACTATATTCACCGGATTTGGCTCCCTGTGATTTTTGTCTATTCTCCAAACTACATTTGCCGATGAAAGGAGGGCGTCATGCCGACGGCGAAGCCATTAAAAAGGCGTCGACAGCGATCTTGAAGGACATCTCTAAAGATGAAGTTAAAAATTCATTTGACATGTTAATTGACTGTGCAAAACATTGTATTGAAGCCGAAGACGACTACTTCGAATAAAATAAATGAATTTTACCAAAATAGTAAGTTTTTGTTTTTATTTTAAAAAAGTTCGGTTTTCTCTGTGACAGATTGTGTATGCACCAATGAAGCACCAACTCGAATGTAAAGAAATAAATGAATTTTATCAAAATAATAAGCTCTTGTTTTTATTTTAAAAAGTTCCGTTTTCTCTAAGACAAACTGTGTATAAATAAGCAGCAACATACTGAAAAATTTTGTTAATGGTTTCATATTTTTTACCGGTTGATGTGGTAAGTTACTAATTTATCAAGACGAGAGTATTGGACTGGACACTGATAGCTGCTGTCCGGAAAGGTTTTTCGTGGTTTCCCTTTTCGTTTAAATGAATACCGATAGCTAAGGATCTTAAGCTTCACCATCATCATCATACTCTAAAATCAGGATTCTGGAAGAATATTATGCCAACGTCTTTGAAGGGATTTACTTTGTCCAACGCATATTGCATATCTCCTACCTATGACATAATAAAGACACCACAAATACAATATCTTCCGTTCAAATTTGATTGCCTCAAATCATTATGGCAATTCGTACTTAAGTTGATAGATCATTTGTGAAAAAGAAAACCAAAGAGTGGTGGACGTTTATCAGAACTTAGACAAAACCAATACTTGACTCAAATCTGGAATATCTATTATAACATTTATTTAGAAAACTATAAAACTGAAAATGAAAAACAAAATATATTGGGTTGGCAACTAAGTACTTTCGGTTTTGTAGTATAAAATAAAACACTATTTTTTTAAACAAAGAATAGCTTTTAATCAATTATATATTTTCCATTTTGGTCAATGACCTTTTGCCATCTTTCTTTCAGCTGCATGATTCCGCGCTCATAAAATTTCTGGTCCTTATCAGCAAAAAACTGAACCAGGTGCGAGTGAAGGTCATCGTCATTTGTGAAAGTTTTACCATTCAAAGAATTCTGCAAACTTCGAAATAAATCGTAATCAGATGGTGCTAGATCAGGGCTCTATGGGGAATGTGGCATCACTTCTCAGCTAAGCTCCAATAGTTTCCCACGAGTTCCCAAAGATGTGTGAGGCCTTGCATTATCTTGGTGGAAAACTACACCTTTCCGATTTGACAATTCTGGCCGTTTTTCTTTGATTGCTTCATCCAGTTTTACTAATTGTTGACAGTTAACATCAGAATTGTTCGTTTGGTTCCTTGGAAGAAGCTCAAAAAACATAACACCTTTGTAATCCCACCAAACTGACAGCATGATCTTTTTTGGATGCAATTCAGCTTTCGATGTGGTTTGAGCTGGTTTATCGTGTTTGCTCCATGATCGTTTTCGATGTTACTGCACAGGACCCATTTTTCATCACCAGTGATGATTCTTTTTAAGAAAGGGTCGGTTTCATTTCGTGTAAGGTGCATATCACAAAAGTTGATTCTTTGCGTTAAATGAATTTCTTTCAATTCGTGAGGTATCCAAATATCAAGCTTCTTAACTAGCCCAAGACATTCTAAATGTTTTTCAATTGTTGTGTGCGATACATGTAGCCTCTCCGCAACCTTTCGAATAGTTATATGACGATCCTCTTCAATTATGACTTTGATATGGTCATCATCAACTTCAGTAGGCCGACCAGAACGTTGCTCATCTTTGAGGGAAAAATCTCCAGAACGGAATTTTTAACACCAATTCTGATACGTGCGCTCTGTTAAGCAATTAGCACCATAAACTTCACATATCTTTTTGTGAGCCGCAGTAGCTTTCTTTCCTTTACAGAAATAAAATAGTTAAATATGTCGAAAATGTTCGTTTCTGCACTCCATTTAAAATTAACCCACAACTAATAGCTTTAATAAAAATCACGCACTACTTGCTACTGAAGTTATGTCAATGTGACTAGTATCACGCGACAAACGGTAAAGTACAGCAGTAACATACGTTATACAAAAAATAAAGCAACGCGAAAGTACTTAGTTGCCAACCCAATAAATGCATTTAAATAATTGATAAAAACACATTATTTCGCAATATTCATCACATCAGGATTATCCAATATACCCGAATCAATTAACATATTTTATATACTGTAGGAAATAGATTCTCAACAAGAGACTATATCATTAGACATGATATCGTATATTTCTATTATCATCCAGCCAATACAAAGTCGTGGATGGCATAATTGTTAGTTATTTTATAATTGCGGACACAAAAGACGAGAGAACGGTTCACAACGACAGCGATGATGACGATGGACGGCTCGAGAGAGTATTGTCGCGTGTGCCGTGTTTGTTCTGCTAACGAGTATGGAGAAAAAGCGGTGTGAGGGCACTCCAGAGAACTCCAAGCCGAGTTTGTCTGTCCATGGCGTTGTAACGCTACTCACCATTCACTCGGCGCGCTCCACTTAGCTCATTGTTTCATAACGCACGCTCTTCACTTCAACTATAATGCATACAATGACCGTATGTATAAAGCTTGCGCGACATAAGCAAACAAAGTACTTGGCCGATTATTTATATATGATATGATGACCGGTACTTGGTGTAAGTCAAAGTTATTTTTTTGCGATTATTAAAGGAATTTGTTGGTACCTTCGTATACTTCTTTTGAACACGTGTGTGCGCGTATATTTGATTTCGGTTTCGACTTTGATTCTTGTTCTACGTACGATAAATTTCAGAAATATGTTTGCAATCCATTCTTAATCTTGTTTTAGATGGTTAGGATTTTGACGCATTATCCTTTTCCTATACAAGAGTGATTTGATGGGAGGGAAACTTTTAAAAAATGTTAAACATTTTCGCCATGATGTTTTCAGCCATGCCACAATCTTCTAAGTATGAGTTCATATCATTAATGTATGTTTAATAAATGAAATGTAGAACCTAAGACATTTCCCTATGACACGCGACATTTCAAATCGAATTGACCTCCATCTTTAGTTAACCTAAATCCAAAGTTTCAGTGCGATATGTGTGGTGTTGTAGCTAAAATGAACTGTCGAAGTTGACAAGTTACTTGAAAAATGGAATTAAAATTTCTCAACAAGGATGTCTCGCCAAGTTGGTTTCTGTTTTCGGCAATGAAGAACCACATCGGTCAACAATTTCTAGTTGGTATGGAGAATTCAAACGTGGACAGATTAGTCTTAGCGACGATACAAGTGCAGGATCATCAAAAACGGCAGTCATTCAGGAAAACGTCAATGCTGTGCGCAAAATCATTAACGAAGATCGGCATGTCGCCAGATTGAAGCATTATTGGAGATTTCAAAGATTTCAATTCAAAAAATTTTGCATAAAAAATTGTGTGTAAAAAAATTACTTTCTTCATGGATACTGCATCTGTTGATCGAAGAACAGAAAGCAGCTAGGGTGAATTGGTGTCAAAAAACTGTGTACAACATTGTCAGTGATGATGAATTTTGGATTTACTCATACGAGCCAGAAAATAAACGCCAGTTGTCTGTTTGGGTGTTTCAAAAGTGAAGCAAAGGAGGTAAAAGTCATCCGTTATCGAAGTGTCTCCAAAAAGATGGTCGCGACATTTGCCTCGAAAGCAGGGCATATAACAACAATTCCTCTACAAGATCAAGGAACTGTTACTGCCGATTGGTACACAACCATTTATTTGCCGTAAGTCATCGCTGAGCTTCGAAAAAGCAACTCCGAACGACGAATCATCTTCCACTAACACAACACGCAATTGAATTTTTAACGCGACAAAACGTTGAATAATTTGACCATCCTCAGTACAGTCCGGACCTAAGTTCCAAAGATTTCTTTACCTTTCCCAAATTAAAGAAAGGACTGCGTGGTCAAAGATTTCGGTCGTCAGAAGGAGCAGTCGATGCCTTCGAAAACGCAATTTTGACCGTGCTAACAAATGACTTGAACAACTGTTTCCAGAGTTGATTCGAGCGTATGCAAAAGCGCATTAATCTTCGTGGAGAATATTTCGAAAAATATTGAAAGTCTTTAAAAGCTATCTACTGTTTTATATGCAAAACGAGCCAGAAAATAAACGCCAGTTATCTGTTTGGGTGTTTCAAAGTGAAGCAAAGCCGGCAAAAATCAACCGTTCTCGAAGTATCTCCAAAAAAATGGTCGCGACGTTTGCCTCGAAAGCAGGTCATGTAGCAACAATTCTTCTACAAAATCAAAGAACTGTTACTGCCGATTAGTATACAACCATTTGTTTGCCGCAAGTCATCGCTGAGTTTCGAAAAACCAACTCCGAACGACGAATCATCCTCCACCAACACAATGCAAGTTCGCACACAACACGCAAGACAATTGAATTTTTAACGCAACAAAACGTTGAATAATTTAACCATCCTGAGTACAGTCTGGACTTAGTCCCAAAGATTTCTATACCTTTCCCAAAATCAAGAAAGGACTGCGTAGTCAAAAGTTCCCGTCGTTACAAAGAGCAACAACAAATGAGTTGAACAACTGCTTCCAGAGTTGATTCAAGCGCATGCGAAAGTGCATTAATCTTCGTGGAGAACATTTCGAAAAACATTGAAGTCTTTAAAAGCTATCTATTGTTTTATTCCAGTTTTATATGCAAAACTTAAAAGACAACCCACGTACATCTGTAAACCCACATGTCAAAATAAACGCAAATTGCGAATTTTACTCACAGCTACATTTGTAATAATATTTTTATTGTATTATAAGTATTAAAAATAGTTGCCCAAGCTCTTATGATTCCTGTCCAGTGGTATTTTTGTGAAATATTAAGTGTACGAAAACAAGATTGTTGAAAAAAGCACAATCGCATTGTTTTAGTCAATTTGCTAGCAGCGTTGAAAAATGGATATAAGCGACATACAGCCTAACTACATTAATCATTGAAATGCATCCCTCAGATTACCATGTATCCCATTACGCATTCATAGGAGCGTGCCTCGTTTTAATAAAAACATAAACAATATCATCTCCGTTGTGCATTACGGTGGAGCTTTTTTACGGATTATCGAAGTGCCTCTAATGAAAGGCACGTGCCCTGACGAAAAGGTATTGTTTGCACTCCCGCACATAGAATAAACCGTCACCATAGTTCAACATGAAACTCTTAATTTTGTTAGGGAGTTCGCCTACGAGAGCATTAGATGTACAAACTACTCAGGTACTTAAATTAATGAATACGTCAGGTTTTTTTACTCCACTTTCATTGTTGTTTAGGTTGGGTACCAGAAAATAAAAGAGGGTAAATTAATATTTGAAGTAACAAAGAAATATGTTTTGTATTTGTGCTTTTCTTTAATAAATTCCCACAGAAAGAATTGAATAATTACTTCTAGTGGTATATTAAGTACACTAATCGATATATTTGTTGTAATTTAGCACACATTTTGACATGATTAACGAGTATCGCCCAACAAATATATTGTATTTTTATTAAGTGCATCCTCAGTTATGTAAGTTTTTATAAAGAGCAGCTTGAATATTTAAGTCACAAATCGAATATAATGCTGTTAAAGTAACATACGTGGGCAAGGTGAAAAGTTCTCGGCCTGACAATGAAAGACTGCGATTTGAATTTAAAAAATGATTTCATTTTTCTACATAATCTCCCTTGAGTTTAACACACTTGGTCCAGCGTTTTTCTAACATCAATATTCCTTCCCGGAAGTGAGAGTCTGGAAGGCTGTCAAAATATTCTTCTACGGTCTTTTCAACTTCTTCGTTGGATGTGAATCGCTTTCCAGAAACAATTTTTTTCAAATTTGGGAATAGATGGAAGTCTGACGGTGCCAAATCAGGAGAATAGGGAGAATGTACGAGCAAATCGTACCCCAAATCCCGCAATTTTCCCATCGCCGACGCACTCTTGTGTGCGGGTAAGTGTTATCTTGATGAAAAATGATTTTTTTCTTTTTCAAACCAGGCCTCTTCTCGAGAATTTCGGCATCCACCTGGTCAAGAAGGTTAGAGTAATATGCGTCTGTAATTGTTCTGCCTTTTTCAAGGTAATCAATTAACAAGATTTCTTTTGCATCCCAAAACACGCTGGCCATGACTTTTCCGACAGATGCGGTCGTTTCACAAACTGATTACCACCTATTCAAAGATCTAGAGTGCTCTCTATGAAACTAACGCTTTAATAATGGCAAAGCTGTTATCGAAGCGAAAGCTTTATTATCTTTGCTTGTGTGCCGTTATGATAAGGGCCACAATTTAAAAGGCGGTTATATTAAAAATAGTTTAATACTAGTTTAAAACTAATACGATCTTTCAAATTTATATAATAAAAAAATGTTTCTTTCCATTTTATTTTCTTTTAATTCCAAGACGTAAGTTTCTGCATAGCCCCTGTAAACGTAAATACCTTTTAAGCAGTGTTTTCAGTATGTAGTAATACACTTGATGTTGCAAATATTTAACCGATCTTATCCACATGTTGGACGGCCGGAATGCCAACTCTTCTAGACGTGATTTTCCCTACACTTCAATACATAATACATATTTTGTTTAATAAAGGTATTAGAGAACTAATTTTGTTTAATTCTTGATACAACAAGATGGGAATTTCATATAAGGCAACGACATATATGCATTGCTATCCCAATATTTATAAATCTTTACTAATGCGGGTAGAATATTCAAACGTAATCGAAAAATGTGTATTTATCGTAATTTATACATAAAAGACTTAATCCAGTGGCCCAGGAGTTGTAATCAAAACGTCAGTTTATTACATAGAAGAACAAACTTGTAATTTGATTTCCCTCGCCGTGTGATTTATCATTTATTGATTGCCTGATTGCAGCGATGTGGCCAACCACGTTTAGTAGAATAATGAAGCCGATTTAATTGTGAGTACGGTGCGATGCGCCCGAAATAACACGAATCCTCCACTTAATTACAGAGATTACCTGCAATCAGTTCACTTACACCTTCATCATCTCATCATGCCACCAAATTGCCCCGTTAATTGTTTCGTACTCATCGATAGTCAAACTACCTATACGGAACCGGGTTACGCCCGTCCCAATTAAAACTAAATTACCACCTTGGCGGATCAAAAATGAACAGTTGTTGCGGGTTACTGTGATGAGTGTGTGTGTGTGCGTCGCTACCGTTACTAGTCCTCCGCAGTAGGTGCCAAGACATGTTAATCGAGTTAATTTGGAATCGAACCTAACCAGAATGACGAATCTAAATTTCAGTACGAATTTTAAAAAGCAACTGCTATGTATATTGGAGGAACATCTCGCGTTGTACGAGTACGTATTTACCAGCACTTGTTTAGTATAAAATGTAAACTAATTGGTCTTAATAATATTTCATTAGTAGTGGAGAGAATTGATTGCTTCCTTGGAAAGAAATGAGCACTAATTAAAATAAAATTGATACTCCATTGATATCAATCATTGTATCATTTGACAAGTTAGTGGAAGATGTAATAACTCAAAGTTATAATGATATTGGGGGATGAGGGGTGGCAACTAAATATATACATACACATTTTTTGAGTTTAATGCTATTAGAGACATGCAATACGGGAATATATAATGCTACTTATAGGATTTTTACATCAGCAGTATGTACACGTCATAAGTTATGTTAGTGGGAAGTTCCTACTTTCCATTAACAAATACATGTACAAAGGGTACTAGGAAAATTTTGCAATACAGCTTTGTTTATTTAATTTTTTCAAAGTAATTTCCTTTACAATCAGTACACCTCTCCATCCTCAGAAACCGATCTTTAAATCAGTTCTGCCAAGTTTCACTAGGGAGTAAAGCACACTCGTTGTACCAAGCCCGGGGAAGGTCCTCATCACTGGAAAACCGCATCCCTTTTAGCTTCATTTTCACATGCGGAAGCAGTGCAAAGTCGCAGGGAGCAAGAGCCTGGACTGTAGGGAGGGTGCTCGAGGAGCTTCAATCCTGTCGTGGTCAAATATTCGGTGCAGGCTTTGGCGCGGTGAGCTGGAGCATTATCATGATGGAGGAACCAGGTGTTCATTCTTGACTTTGGTCGCAGGTTCTTCATAGATCCAATGACTTTAAGTAGGCACTGTTCAGTGTACCACTTAGCTGTGACTGTCTTCTGTGTGCCCAAAACGACGCGTTCCACAATTCCACTCGATTTGAAAAATACAGCTATCATTTTCTTCTTTACAGTTCGTGATTTTCTGATAACTGCGGGTATGTCCTCATCATCAAAGATCCAAACTTTGTTTTGAGCTTTGGTCAGCACGTTTTCCTCTGTAACGTCTCCCGGAGTCTCAGCATCCTCCACATTAAACTTCCCCTTTGGAATTCTCTATACCAACTGAATATCGTTGTGCGATGTGGACAAACATCACCTAATGCAAGAGTCATTTCTTCGAAGCACTGGTCTATGTTTAAACCACGCACGGAATTATAACGCAAAATTGCCCTTATCTCATTTCGTGACCACGATGCCATCGCAAGCGCTTTACACTCTCACTGCTAATGAATAACTGAGCCCATCGACATGGCGCGGCGGCAACTATGCACGTATGAACATGTTTCAACATGCAGCAACAAGCAGCTTCCTACGATTCATTGTTGCGTCATATTGTAAAACTTTTCTAGTACCCTTTGTACTGTTCATAAAATACATACTTAATTCATGTACCTTCTGTTCAAAAATAGTAAACCCCTACCTTGCGATTGCTTTTTCTCTTTGTTCTCCTATATGCTCGAATGGAAAAGAATAAAATATTTGATTCCTCCAGCGAAGTAAGGAAATAACGTTCTATCTCCGGAAAATCCAATTTTCTTCCCAAATTAGGAAAGGACTAATTACTATTACCAAATGATAATGCCTATAATTATCGAATATTCCGAATCGTACTCTTTCACAATGTCCGTAAGCGAGTCCCGTGTGTGCCGAGATCTTTTTCCAACGTTCGGCGTGCAGAAAGATATTTAAAAAAAAACGTACGAAAAGTAATGTAAATATTGGGTCTGGGAAAAACTTCGTGGCGTTTTTCCCGATACATGGCATTGGTTGCCGATAACTAAAGAACAACAAGTCACAGCGACACCACCGACGGCTCGTTTTTTAGATGACCTTCCGAACGTTAGTTTAAGCGTAGAAACATTGTAATCGGTGCAGTGGTTGGAAAGTTATTCGCACTTGAAAATGGAGAAGAATAATGAGAAATTTCGCTATATTCTGCAATATTATTATGATAAGGGGAAGAACGCTGCGCAGGCTTGTGATAAAATTTGTGCTGTGTACGGTGAAGGTACTTTATCGAAATCTGTTGCGCGGAAATGGTTCGCTCGCTTTCGTTCTGGAAATTTCAATGTGAAAGATGAGTCACGCTCCGGTCGTCCAATCATTGAAAAATCTGATGAAATTCTTGAAAAAGTCCAACAAGATAGGCATATCAGCAGTGTCGATATTGGCATAGAGCTAGGCATTGACCACAAAACTGTTTTGAACCATTTACACAAAGCTGGTTACAAAAAAAAGCTTGACGTATGGGTTCCTCATGAGTTGAGCGTGAAAAACATGATGGACCGAATTAACATCTGCGATGCGCTGCTGAAACGGAATGAAATCGAGCCGTTTCTGAAACGTTTAATAACCGGAGATGAAAAATGGATTACGTACGATAATCGGAAGCGTAAAAGATCGTGGATAAAGGATGGTGAGCCGTCACAAGCGTTCGCTAAGCCAACATTGACGCCAAAAAAAGTGATGCTGTGTGTATGGTGGGACTGGAGGGGAATCGTCCACTACGAGCTACTTCCAACTGGTCAGACGATTGATTCTCAACTCTACTGTGCACAACTAGAGAGATTACGCCAGGCGATTGAAAGAAAACGGCCCGAATTGATTAATAGGAAAGGTGTTGTCTTCCATCATGACAACGCCCGACCACACACTTCTTTGATGACCCGTCAAAAATTGAGAGAGTTTGGTTGGGAAGTTTTGATGCACCCACCTTACAGTCCGGATATAGCACCCTCTGACTATCATCTGTTTCGATCTCTGCAGAACTCTCTCAATGGAATTAAGTTGGTTTCAAAAGAAGCCTGTGAAAACTACTTGATTCAGTTTTTCGAGCAGAAACCACAGAAGTTTTTCATCGATGGGATCATGGATCTACCAAAAAAATGGCGAAACATTGTCGGTAATAATGGAGCATATTCGGTTTAAATGAATTCATCCACGCGCCATGCGGGGACCAGTTGAATTTTACTGAAAAAACGCCACGAACTTTTTCCCAGACCCAATATATGGAATTAAAGCTTGCATACGCGGTACGGTCATAAATACTGCTAATTTAATAAAGGCGTGACGAGTACGATATAAGTTAACACAATTTACATTTTTTCTCGATATAACGTTATGTCCTTAGAGACGTTGCCATATTTATAAGATATTTTTCGATTAAACAACTCTAAATATTATTTTGATTTAATTTATTGTGTTTGGTTTTATCCATTACATTACACAAAAAGTCAGTGAAATTATGAAAAATATAAATATTTATTGCTAATATTTTCTACTCCATAATCAAGTCGAAAAATTAGAAAAAAAAGTATATAAAAAATATATCGTTTCTCATCTGAGAAAACGAGTTTACTTCATCATTTTATTTTAGTCTTGAATCAAATTTTGATAACGGATACAGCCGAATCTCATAAATATCGTTGCTGTCTGAAACCAAAATAGATAAGCAAAGGTGGGTAAAGAGAGTATTTCCCAAAAGCAATTATTAATAATGATTAATAAACATCCATCATCTTGTCTAGACCTTTGTACAGCAATAAAAAAAAGTGATTGGCAGTAAAGTACGAATCGTTCCGAGAGTTTGGACAATTAAAATACACTAGAACCGGTGTTTCTCTATACCTGATTTGGAACGGTAGGAAAACCACTTCGACTTTTATATACGCGTATTATACGCTGGGAATATGAATGAAATATGCTTCTACATATAATCTGTATATAAAAGATACTATAACAAAATATACATGTACAGATGTAATAAAACAAAAATGTTAAATAATAAAGGAAAATTTATCGTTTAAGATTTTTATTACATTTTTACTTACAATCAGCAGATGATCAAACTAGGATAAATGTAATTGATACGCTACAATAACTTAATATTTGCATTCTTACAAGCTTTAGATCTTTTTCTTTATATTTTATCTACAGATTAAGGTTCATTAACAATAGAAAATTAACATTCTGCTAATTCAGTACTAAGGTCTTACGTACCACGAAGGCTAGCTTCATTTTGAAGAAAACCTCAATACTAACAGTGCGATACTGTCCTTAATTGCTGCTGCTGATGATATCTTAGTTGTTAAAATACCTACCCAGAATACAAGTATCAATGTAGTAAAAGGTTTTTTACCTTTTCAATTATACGAGGGTAGCCGTTTGTTTCGGGAATAGCAAACAAAAAAAAATTTTTATTATCGAAAATAGTTTTATTGCTTTTCAAAATATTCTCCTTGAAAATCAGTGCACTTTTGCATTCGGTTAAAGCAATCCGAAAAGCATTGCTGCCACTGTGAAGGTGATGATCTCCATATGAGTTTTGAATGCCTCAACTGCCTCTTCCGGCGTAGAAAACCGTTGACCACGAAGTTTATTCGTCACGTGTGAGAACAAAAAGAAATCACAAGGTGCTAGATCAGGGCTGTACGGCGGATGGCTCATCAATTCAATGTTTTGCCCGGTCAAATATTCAATTGTTTGAACCGACTTGTGCGAGCTCGCATTGTCATGGTAGGGAACGATGTGTCGTTTTCGGTTTGTTTTCGTTATTTCTTCAAAAACTTTTGGCAAGGAAATAGTTGCACCTTCTCGGCCAGCAATTTTGAAACTGGTGAAAAAATTTGAGCTGTTGAGACAAGTTAGTGTTGTGAAGAATCGAACTCGTGCGCGTCGCTCAAGAACAACTGTGAATATTGCTGTTGTAGCCCATATTGTTGAGGAAAACCCAGGGATGTCCAATTCTCGTCGATCTCTGGAATTGGGCATTCCACAAACGACATTATACCGTATTTTGGACTTAGTTCGGTTAACACAAGAACTCACGCCTACCGACCATCAATAACGTCGTGTCTTTGCTGATTGGGTCCTTGAAATGCATCAAACTGATCCAGAATTTCATCGAAAAATCATCTTGAGTGATGAGGCCCATTTTCACCTCGGAGGCTACGTTAACAAGTAGAATTGTCGCATTTGGGGCTCGGAAAATTGAAGAATTATTGTTGAAAATCCTCTCCACCCTCAACGTGTGACTCTTTGGTGCGGTTTTTGGTCTGGCAGGGGTCATTTGCCCTTACTTTTTCGAAAATGACGCTGGAGCAACTGTTACGGTGAATGAATTGCGATATCGAACGATGATTAATGATTTTGTATGGCCAGAATTGGAAGATATTGATGTGGACGACGTTTATTTTCAACAGGACTTCGCTACGTGCCACACGAATAACGATACCATCGCTCTTTTGCGTGAAAAGTGTCCTGACCATATGATTTCTCGAAGAGGCGATCACACTGGCCACCGAGATCTTGTGATTTATCATCTTCAGACTTTTTTTGGGGAGGGGGACACGTGAAAGATAATGCCTATTGCAGGCAAGCGAGTGGTTTAGTAGCAATTTTATGAAATTAAATCATGATAAAACCCAACAGCTGACAATAACAACAAGGGGAGTGGCGGGGGAGCCCAAAGTGAATATTACGTTTCTGGGCCTGCCGATTGCGAGCAACCTGACTTGGGAGTGCCACATTGATAACTTGTGTCGCAATCTGGCATCAGCAATATACTCTATACGAAGAGTGAAACTAGTAGCTACATCCGAGGCGGCTAGGACTGTGTACTATGCAAATTTTCAGGATAGGGCCATGTATGGCCTATTGATGTGGGGCCCGTCTGGCGCGGCTGAGGCGGTTTTTAGGATGCGAAAGAGTGGAATCAGAGCCCTTAGTGATGTACATAAAACTACAAGTTGTGTAAATCTATTCAGAAAACACAAAATACTGACCCTCCCATCCTTGTATATACTTGCTTGCCTGGAGTTTGTTCATAAGTCACCAGATAAGTTCTGCAAAAATGGTGATTTTTACGAATATGGAACACGAAACCAGAGTACTTTGGTCATACCGTATCATCGCATTGGGAAAAGTCAGCTAAGTTCAAATTACATGGCCGTGAAGATATACAATGCTTTGTCTTATAGGTTTAAGAGCCTACCATGGATTAGTCTCAAAATAAATAAATTAATAAAAACAGTACTGGTATAGAACTGTTTCTATTCAGTAAATGACTTTCTGATATATAAATTTTGACATTGCCATTTTTGTGTTTTTATGTTTTCATTGTTACTGTGTTTTGTATAAATCTTGCGGGTTTTAAGGTGTTTGGTGGCGTATTAACTGTGTCACAAAGGTTTTCGTTTTTGTGTTTTTATTTATTTATATCATGTAATGACGTGTGTATGTACATATACATCAATATATTATTATTATTACTATTATTATTATTATTATTATTATTAATGAAACCTCTTATTGGAAGATTATATAATTATAGAATGTTTGATCAGAAAATAGCGATTTGTGTTTTCAGAAATTTATTCAAACATTTCTTGAGCCTATAACACAATCTTTCGCGTCACAGTATATCAAAATCCTGGCTAATATATATAAATACTGCGGAACAATACTGTTTCGTCTCTAAACTGTTATCAATTATACTTATTATTACGCTTCTGACTTAACCAATTATCCCACGTGCATTTTTGAAAAAAATTGATGATTTGAAATCAGCCAATTTGGTCGAGTATTCGTTTTGATTGTTTTAATATTGTTTTCCCCAGCCAAAAGTAACAATATCCAGTTTGCGTTTAAATATTTAACGTCATTATTTTAAACTTATAAATAACCTAAATAATAATAAGTTAAACTTCAATACAAAATGCGAACGCAAAGGAAGTTAATGAAAGAAAATACCCAACAACCGCAGACAACATATAAAGCAAAACGTCCCTGTAATTGCGTGATAAATGCTCCATCCATCATAAATGTACAAACATTATCAAAAAGCATAAATTACCAAGTCGGTCCCTAATCTACTAATCAATCTATCACACTTTGTCATGAAAATTATCTTTAAAAACCATAAAGTCCTCCTCTCATGCCGAGTTTACGGCGAATTTCTACCCTTCGAGCCGTACAATACGAGGCTCGCATGACTGTAATCTTATAGTGATACCGAACAGGTCGGTATGTATTTATAACTACAGCAACGATGGTAAAAAAAATCAGGTTAAATTAGCTATAGTTATGTAGGTTAGACATATTTTATGCAGGGGAAAAAACGGAGATGGAGACAGAGAGAAAGAGAAAGAGATTTATAGAGGTCGTGGGGTACGTTTGAAGAATACCGACACCCTCATTTTACGGACTGTGATTGCGTGATGATTTTCTGACAAAGTCTGATAATTTTTTTACTCCGCTCCGTCCGTTTTTTATTAACGGTGAAATTAAATCGTCAAATTAAGAGTTTTCTTGCCTGTGGTCAATGCGCTGTGTGTGTGAAATTAATGCAATATACTGACAATAAGTGCAAGTTAAGTTAAAAAGATGTACTCGTATTAACTCTATTCTTATATGGCTTGTAAAAATCCCCGGTACACTGTTTCTATAATACGAGGGTAGCCGTTTATATTTCGGGCAAAAAAAATTTTATTATCGAAAATAGTTCTATTGCTTTTCATAATATTCTCCTTGAAAATCAATGCACTTTTGCATTCGCCTAAATCAATCCGAAAAGCATTGCTGCACTTTGAAGGCGGTATCTCCAAAATATGAGTTTTGAATGCCTCGGCTGCCCCTTCCGGCGTAGGAAACCGTTGACCACGAAGTTTATTCTTCACATATGGGAACAAAAAGAAATCACAGGGTACTAAATCAGGGCTGTACGACGGATCGGTCATCAATTCAATGTTTTGCCCGGTCAATCATTCAATTGTTTTAACCTACCTGTGAGAGCTCCCATTGTCATGGTGGAGAATGATCTGTCGTTTTCGGTTTGTTTTCCTTATTTCTTCAAAAACTTTTGGCAAACAAATAGTTGTGTACCATTCGGAATTGGCCATTCCACAACTCTCTAAAGGCACGGTAGCAATGCGACTTTTATAAATGTATTTTTTTTAAATTTCTTGCCACCAATCGACGCGAGTCCTTTTTTGAGCGGTTGTCAAATTATGAGGTATCCAACGTGAACGTAGCTTCTTAACGGCTAAATGTTCATGCAGGATCTTATGTACGCTGGTATTTGGTATGTTTTCCGATACAACAACATTTGTAGGACAACCTTCACGAAATTCATAGTCCAAAGAACGCCGTCCAAGTATTAATTAATTTATTTATATTATTAGCGGAATAAATGCTATTAATTACAAGAAGAATATATTGGAAAGCAAAATAATTTTTGGCCAAAAGTTTCTTTTTGTTAAGTTCACTAATTACAGTTCCGACCTTGTACTTCTTCTAGATGTAGCCACATTGAGGTAAAATTAAAATTAAATTTTTATTAAAAAGTTGTTATAGTTTTTGTAAGTATTTGTGACGATGCATGAAAACTAATCAAAGAATCTTCATGAGTAGAGCACGGAATTATATGCATTTGCATTTTCTATAATATCGATATGCCAAGAAATTTTTCCCGTATCTATACGAATTGAACAAAAACAAATGTAAAAAACCGATTTTCATTTTGCACATTTTCAGAAATTGATGCATAAATCAGAATAAAATGCATATACGTGCATATTTGTATAATTTAAATTTTTTGTTAATTTAAATAAAGCAAATATTGGCCACACTGCATTTTGAGAACTGGGATTCCCCTACATTTCACAAACCGCCCGGTATCGCATCGGCAAAAACTGGGATTCCCCTATTTTCTCTACGCCTTACTACGAGTCCCACTGCCATCGGTTGTCTTTCAGTTTCATTTTGGATTTGTCAGTCGTTGTTTTTAAATCGCAGTAATAATGCGACCAACACAATCTTTGATAGCTACATATACAAAGGATTATCCACAACTTTATTTAAATTTAAACAAGGTGTTTTGTCGATGTTGCAGCAAAACAATAAGTGTACTTTATATTATTTTTTATTTGTATTTGGTACCAAAACAGTTTTCGAATTAATAGATTCCATGTGACAAAAAATTTCACATAACACAACATATTGCTACAGCATCGCATACAAAATATAAGAAGAAAATGAAAAATACAAAACAATTAACGCTTAATGAAACAATTTCTTCGGCATCAGTCTGTGAATATAGAGAAGAATTCAATTTTGATTCATGTGAAGCCTTTGTTAGTGCCAATATTCCGCTTATGAAATTACGAAAAACCAACTTTTAAAGCGTTTTTAGAGAAGTATTGTGGTAGACCAGGACCAGATGAAAGTACCTTTAGAAAAAAATGTATAAAAAATGTTTTCGGAAAAACCATGAGTGATATTAGGGAGTTAATTGGAAACAATTATATTTATTTTATAGTCGCCGAAAAAACTGACACTTGTGGCCGATTTATCGCCAATTTATTAATAGGTGTACTGAGAGGAAACGTTCCCGGTCAAGCGTATTTAATTGGTTTGAAACAATTAGAGAAATCCAACAATGTAACTATTTCACAGTTTATAAACGAAGTATTCACAAGTTTCTATTTATCCAATGCTGTCCCTACAGAAAAGGTTTTACTGATGTTGTCTGACGCTGCTACATACATGATCAAATCTGTACAAACTCTAAAAGTATTTTATTCAAAAATGATATATGTCACATGCTTAGCTCATGGCGTGAATAGAATCGCAGAAGAAATTTGTAACCAATATCCAGATGTAAATTGTTTAATCAATACGGTCAAGAAAATATTTGTAAAAGCACCCCTCCGATTACAAATGTACAAAGACAGTTTACCTAATACTCCTTTGCCACCTCAGCCAATAATTACGAGGTGGGGTACGTGGCTAGAGGGCCGCATTTTTTTATGCAAATTATTTGAATGATATTGCAGTGATAGTGTCAACATTTTCTGATGATTCCGCAGTTATTAAAGAGTGTAAAACTACTTTAAATATTCCTACATTTAATCAACAACTGGCATTTATCAAAGCGAATTTTAGCTTCACTACGGAAACGTTAACTACATTAGAGAGGCAGGGTGTGGAAGTTACAGATTCTGTGAAATTAATTACAGATTTCAAAAATAATGTCAACCAAGTTGAAGGTAAAATTGGTGATTGTATAAAAACGAAGATACAAGACGTATTAACAAAAAATACAGGGTTTGATGAACTTATTAAAATTTCAAATATTTTAAATGGAAATTATGAGCCTTCTATAACAATGGATGCCACCAGTATATGCAAATTTAAGTTTTCACCAATCACTTCTGTTAATGTAGAAAGAAGTTTTTCTATATATAAAAATTTGTTATCTGACCGAAGAGAATCGTTTCTTGTGGAAAAGTTAGATAAATATATGATTGTCAATATTTACAATATTATAAAAAATAAAATGTAATATTTTATAGTTTGTAGGTTTGTACTTTACATTAATTTATTAATTTATCTTTTGTAATACAAACAACTTGTTTAAATACATTTTGTAATTCTATTGTGTTTTTGTACGTGTTGCATAATTTTTAAAAAACTGTTGCATAATTTAACAAAATATTGTGCATATATATGCGCATATTTTCAGGGTTTTTAATGCATATAATTCCGTGCTGTATTCACGAGTATACTGTTCAAGATATGTTGTATTAATTAAAATTTGTAATTCGCAATTTATTAGAATGTAAAAAAGTTATTACGTGCAGCACAGAATAATCGATTTAATTTTAAAAGAAATAATTTATTCCATGTTTTCATACCTATAAAATTAAACACTCCATAAATAAATCGTCTGAACAAAACACGACCGCAAAATAACCATAAAACGAGTCAAAACAACTCCTAACATTTACCCTACGTCACCAATACACGTACCTACTCCTACAAAACAGAACCCAATACAAGAGAAACAGTGGTCGATGTATTTTCTATATGAGTGTGCCGTTGTGGTTGTATAATATTTTCATTCAATAATCTCAGGAGGCCCCATATACGGCGACGAACGGATCCGGATAGAGAAAAAAAAGAAAAAGAGAGAGGGCGCTACGAAGTTCATTATGATTGCTTATGTTCCGTTGTTAACAACCGAACCACGACCCTGCATCAGCGAGGGCACCCGGGACCAGTCCTCGGGTTAATTAAAAAATGAATTAGTAACAGGAATCTGTCATAGCGAGAAATGAAATGCCAAACGCGGCACATATATGAGGCTGCGATCTCGGGCCATCACCGAAAGAGAATATGTGTTTGTGTATTTGTGTGTGTGTGTGTGTATGATGATGATCAACCCAGAAAACTATATTCTATCAGGTAGAGATTGCTGCGTCGGCGGTATTAGATTGACTCTTCTACGGGTCGGCACATAATAATAACATATAACCACCAAGTGGTAAGCAGAGGCGGCTCAAATGAGGGTGGTAAGCCAATCTACTTCCATCGAAATTAAATAAGACAAGACAACATTGTCAGGTGCTAGAGATTTGCGTAGATCTTGGAACCATTGAATTTTTTCGTCTAAATTTTTAATCAAAAAAGAAGTAAAAACTCCTTACTACATCAAAGTTCCTATTCTGTAGATGTATTTCGACAACTAAGTTTGCATCATCAGCAGAAATTAATTTTTAATTAATTTAATTAACCGCAGCCCCCAACAAAATTTACATAGTTTTAATTCTTGTAAATAAGTATTAGTTGAAGTGAAGTGAAGGCTAAAACTGAATTTTATAAAAGGGTTAAATAAAGTTTTGAACTTTTATTTTCCATAAAAACACTTAGAAAAGACATTGTCATTAGAAATAAAAGTAATTTATGGAGCCTGTGGTTGATTAACTTAATCACTTGAAAGCCAAAGCACACACTCAGTGTGCGTTTTGTCTTTCAACGATACGGATCGTATGCGGAATTTATTTCGTGCGGATTGTTTGTATTTGCTAAAGAATGTGCGTAATTATCGTGTATTAGATACGTATGAAAGCATGTACATTTTGAAGAACAAAGGCCATGTGTTGAACACTGACCTGGAGCCCAATCATAACTCATCTCTCTTAAACGACAGACAAGGGAGAGTGCAATAAACCGCATGCAGGTATTTGTCTTTCCTGTTCCCTTTTTTTCCTTTTTTCTGTCGTCTTTTATCTTAGTTTAAGATTAGAACACAATCTTTAATATAAATTATGTGAAACGAATATATAGCGTGCGTTTTGGCTTTCAACGGTACGGATCGTGTTGTTTTCCAGGTGCAACACTGTTTAATTATCTGCTGATGATTACAACTTAGTTGTCGAAATACGTATACAGAATATGAAAATTAATGTGGAAAGGGGTTATACATATATCAACCTTCAGTGATTAAATTAGAAATAAACTAAATCAAAATAGATTTACTTCCATAAACAAGCAATAAATAACATTAGCTCATTAAGTTCGTGTTCATCATTGAATGTACAAGAAGCATTTTATGTAAAGCATTGGTCCTATAAGTTGAAATACTAAAAAACATCGTTTGGTCTAGTTGATGTACTTGGTACAGTTGTGGTCAGTAAACAATGGAACAGTTGTTGCCTAGTGTGAATGTAACTTTTTCTTTAGTTTCATCAAAGTAAATAATATTAATTAAATAACAAACACTACTAAATAACAATCCTTATTTTGTAAAACATAACAATTAATAAGGCACACAATTCCAAAATTGTTCGCCATGCTCGTCATTGTTCTAAAGCAAAACCCAATCTTGATTCTTTATGACTATTCTATCTGCTTCTGGGCTTCCGGACTGTAACCGCGTCATTTGTATATCTGCCGACGTTTCGTACCCACTCAGTTTCAGTGCAGTAGTTGAGCCCTGTATACTGTATGTCCCATACAAATGGGTACGAAACGTCAGCAGGTATACTAGTGACGCGGTTCCAGCCCGGAAGCCCAGAAGCAGATAGCATGGACTACGACTGCGGAAGTCTACGTATTAGATTTTTATGACTATTGTTTAATACTGTTTTCTTTACTGTTGCGTGGCATTTTAATTCAGACTGTTACTCTGCGGCGGCTCATACGATACGATGCTGGAAAATGTATTTCCTCTTAAATTATTAATCAAAGCGGAGTCCTGTTCAGCATTTGACTTTCGTGGACGTCCTAAGGTTGGATTTCTATTAATTGTACCATGGTTTCGCCATTTTCTTCAAATGTTTGAAACTGAATTCCTACTCACATTGTTAAATACTGCAGTTTGCCTCACTGACCACCCATCGTCTATTTTTGCGATTATTCCATCTGTCCTCACTGCATCCATATGCGGCATAATTACTTTATTGTATATTTAATTGGAAATTATTTGACAGATGACTAATATTCAATGTTACAATATGACATACTCATAAGTAAAAATCAAACAGATAAAATTAGACAAAAATCTATGATGAGTTGTCCCACCTTTTACTGGCCGCAACCATACACTAATATTTATGCCAACAAATGGAGACAATATATTTTACCACTCACCAAGCTACTAATGAAAGATACGTTTACGTTATCTCTATAATAATAATAATGATTTCTGAATACACAATAAATAAAGTACTCAATCTTCATTTAAATACAGCAAACTTACACATATAGATATTAATAATAACTATAATAATAATAATAATCCTTTCTATGGAGATATAAATCATAGTAATATAATATAATAATATATGTTTTGCGATGCAGAATAGAACCAAACAATATCTACCGCGTATAGTTCCAGCTCAAATCAAAGGTATATGGACTGAGTGTAAAGTTTCCTAGTGTGAGGCTGAAGAAGTAAGAGAAAAATCTACACCATAGTAACAATTATTATCTAACAGACTTCCCTTCTTGATTTTCGGAATGATAAAAATCGTTGGGACTTAGGTATGGACTATACGGAGGATGGTCCAACAATTCGACGTTTTGTTACGTTAAAAGGATCAATTGTCTTGTGTGCGAACTTGCATTGCCTTGGTGGAGGATGATTCGTCGTTCGGGGTTGGTTTCTCGAAGCTCAACCATGACTTGCCGCAAACAAATAGTTGTATACCAGTTGGCAGTAACAGTTCTTTGATATTGTATACGAATTGTTGCTATATGACATGCTTTCGAGACAAATGTCGCGACCATCTTTTTAGAGACACTTCCAAAATGGATGACTTTTGTCGGCTTTTCTTCATTTTGGAACACCCAAACACACGACTGGCGTTTATTTTCCGGCTAGTTTGAGTAAATCCAAAATTCATCAACACTGACAATGTTGTTCACGTTTTTAGAGCTCCCGGCGTTGAAACGATCTAGAGTTTTTTGACACCAAATCACCTTAATTGCTTTCTGTTCATTGGTCAACAAGTGCGATAAACAACGGAAAACTAATTTTTTTACACACAATTCGTTATGCAAAATTATTGGAATTAAGATTTTTGAAATCCCCAATAATACTTCGACCTGGCAATATATCACATGTTGATCTTCGTTGATGATCTTGCGCACAGCATCGATGTTTTCCAGTCGTTTTTGGTGAACCGGCTCTTGGATCGTCGCGCAGACTAATCCGTCCACGTTTGAATTCCCCATACCAACTAGAAATTGTTGACTGATGTGGTGCTTCATTGCCGAAAACAGAAAACATCTCGGCGAGGCATTCTTGTTGAAATAATTGTCTTCAAAAATTATAAAAAATTATTCCGCGAAAAATGTTCTCTGTTTAATTCCATTTTTCAACTAACTTGTCAACTTTGATAGTTCGTTGTAGCTACAACTCTACACGTGTCGCACCGAAACTTTGGATTTAGGTTAAATAAAGATGGAGGTTAATTTTTAGTACTGACATTTGATTATTGGCGCGCTCTATGTCACACTATGCAAAACTACTTGGGTATGAGACTCTCGATAATCCACAAACTATTGTCGATAGCTTCGCTAATTATTTTGGTGGTGTTTATTCTTCAAACAAACGTAATAACTTTAATTGCCAAAGCACCAACTGTATTCCTATAATATCCAGAAGCGGAAGTAGAAAAACGTCTTTTAAAACTGCTAAGTCCAATTAAGAGAATAAGCCTAAAGAACGTAGTCTATAGCCACGTCAAAATATCTACTCTAATCTAGGCCATTTCTAGTTAAGCTATGGATGAACCATTGCCGATTGCTGTATCCATTTCTTCCATTGTATTATTATGTGTATTTATATTTATAATCCTATTATCAAGAAGACGAGTTATTTTCCAATTCTTTTTTTCGCATTCCTGAAATGTCACGTCATCAAATTGCAATAATTTCATTCCAATTGCAGCATTATATTGTATGCAAGCAATTTTGGCGAATAGTTTGGTGGTAAAGTGCTAGCGAATAGTCTAGTGGTGAAGTGTTTCAATGTTTCTAACTTTAAGTTTCGCTTAAGTATGAGAATGTCCTAAGATTAGAGACTTGGTGTTTTTGAAATTAAAATATAAATCGTGATAATCCATTTGAAATGAGAAAATTTGATATCTTCGGTTTAATAGCAAATTTTAATTAAAATAATCTCAAAACAAAAGCTAAATATGTAAAATTTTTAATTTAATATCGCATTTATTTCTGTAAGTACTTATAGAAGATGACGTTCTTTAACACATCCGTATACAATAACTAACAAATTTCGTAGCTGTGTAGCTTCGAGGAAAGCATCCGAAAGAAACGACGAATATATCTAGACTAGGTCCTAATATGCGATTTTACAACACAACCATATAGATCCGCCCCTGTGTGATGAGCTACTAAACGAAATGAGACGACGAACAGAAAGAAAGATGCAGTCGTTTCACAATTAACGCCGTTAAATTGGGTCCGAGGAAATATTTTAATGAGATATACGTTTTCGAACTGTCGTTCTACCATGTTCTCCTCCATTTCATCTTCAACCACAACGAACACAGTATACTATGTTTTTCTCTTTTTGTTTTAATTTTATTTTTAAATTACCAACGGAACAGAACGGATCGAACAAACACCAGTCCCGAGTTTCCGTTATGAGTGTGTGTGTGTGCGTTGGTTAGCTAGTTAGTTAGTTCTCGTAAGGTAATAATAATAATAATAATCATTCATCCTTTGACCGGGACTGGATAAGATTTATTGCTTATTTAGATAATAAGTCTCGACGATTAACTTTATTTATGTTTTGGGTGAGGTAATTTAAGGGAATTTTTTAAAACGTATCTATCTGTTCCAACTAATGTAATTGAGTTTAAAATGAAGGCACATCAGTATTAAATGTATGATATTAATCTGTCCAGAAGATTGTAAGTACGTATATAGAAAGTTAATAAAAAATAACCATCCAACGTATAAAATACATTACGTATTCAGTTTTAGACAAATCCGAGGAATGTGTTCGTCAAAATCAAACATAAGAAACTTAATTTACAACTAATGAATATTTACTTACTACAAGAACTGTTTGGCCAATTATAATTTCCCCATTATTTTATGTAAATATAAAAATGTCAACGAAAAATTCACACCTAATTCATTGATTCATATTTATATTATCATTAAGAAAGTCATTTTTAAAATCCAGTGAAGTCGGATTCCTAAATGCTTTGAAATTTAATTCCTTTAACAACGCATAATTTTAAACAAAAATCGTCCATAAAAACTGCAATACACCTAACACCAACACATATAGTATATTTGCCCAACAGAACATAGAATATTCCAATAGCAAGACAAAGAAATAGTAATAAATTGAGAAATATGTGAGTCGTACAATAAATAATATACTACTGTGGGCAAAAAATAGTAAGACTTTGTTCATAATTTTTAAATTCTTAATTTATTATTCGAATCTATTTCGTCCCCCTCAAAGTAATCCCCCCCTGGCCGCAATACACTTGTGCCAACGTTTCTTCCAATTCTCGAAACAGTTGTTAAAGTCAATTTCAGGAATAGCCTTCAATGCGCGTAGCGATTCAGGTTTAATGTCTTCAGTTGACTAAAAACGGTTTCCCGGGAGCAGTCGTTTGATTTCGCTGAATAGCCAGAAGTCTCACGGACCTAAATCAGGCGAATACGGTGGTTGCGGTACGATATTGGTTGAAAATTTGGCGAAAAACTCACGAAGAATTAATGCAGTATGCGACGGTGCATTATCGTTGTGCAAAAACCAAGAGTTGTCGGCCCATAATTCTGGCCTCTTTTTACGAATAGTATTGCGCAAACGACGCATAACACGCAAATAGTATTCTATGTTGACAGTTTGGCCGGTCGGAAGGAATTCGGAGTGCACCACACCTCGATAATCGAAGAAAACTCTCAACATAACCTTGATTTTTGACTTGCTTTGACGTAGTTTTTTGGGCTTCGACTCACCGTCTGTTTCCGTGTCATAAGCGTAGATCCAAGTCTCATCTCCAGTTATGATGCCTTTCATTTTGCCGTGATAGTCGGAAAGCATTGTTTCACAAACGTCAACGCGACGCTGTTTTTCGAAAAAATTGTGTGATTTTGGAACAAATCGTACTTTCACTTTTCTTAGGCCCAAATGATCTTTCAAAATGGTTTTCACTGATCCTTCCGATATTCCAACGATGCCAGTAAGTTCTCTGACTGTTAATCGTCGACTCTCAAGCACCAATTCCTTGATTCTATTGACGTGTTGATCATCAGTTGATGGCTGTCCTGAACGTGGTTCGTCATCAACGCGTTCTCGACCCTCTTTGAATAATTTGTACCAATCAAAAACACTTGCTCGCGACAAACAATTATCAACGAAGGCCTTTTGCAACATTCTGAACGTTTCGGCTCCAGAAATTTGATTCCGTACACAAAATTTAATGGAACTTCTTTGTTGAATAATTTCACTCATTGTAAAAATCGCCGAATGCACTTTTTGTACTTGAAAAAGACAAGCGTATACTAAATACTAATGATTATTTTGATGTGACATTTGGCACAGATGTCACTGACAGTCATACCAACTTAGAAAAGAAATATTTCGACGAATGGGTTTTCGCGCGAAATTTAAATTAAAAAGTCTTACTATTTTTTGCCCACAGTATATCGAAATACAATAGTAATCTAAATAATAAGCAAGGAAAATCAATATAAATTATTTGATCGATACAAAAAATAAAATAAAAAAGTTATAATAATAAATAAAAATATAATAAAGTGTTCAAAAATAAAGACATAATTTGCACAATATTATATTAACTTGTAAGGCGTGAAAAATGATCACATCATCTTAAAGGAATTAACGTTCAAAACAATTTCATCAGTTGTAAGCCTCCTCAACAACGTTGCCGTTTTTCGCTTTTACATGTTCAACTGAAAATGTGATCCCTTTAATGAACAGGTAGAAGTCACATGGTATGAAATCTGGCGAAAACAGAGGATGATCAAGCACAGCAATGCATTCGTCAGAATCCACGAGTCGTTCTTCCACAAATCCGGTCTTTTCTTCCTTACTCTTTCTATCAGTTTAGTCTGGACTTCTTTGTGGTATTTCTGATTAACGGTTTGACCCTCAGACATTCAGTCAGTCTGGATAACAACCTTGATATCGAAACAAATGATCGGCATTGATTTCAATTTCGACCTGCTTATTCGCGTTTTTTTCTGCCTAGGCGATCCGGAAACCTTCCAGTGCATTGACTGACGCTTTGTTTCCGAGTCATATTGGCAAACTCAAGTTTCATCATATGTGATGATTTTTGTGAGCAAATCCGGTTCTTATGTTGGTCGTTTCATGATGTCACAGCAAATATTCATCCGATTGTCTTTTTGTTCCTGGGTGAGGGGCACCATTTTTGCACAAACTCCACATCGACAATCATCCAAATGCTCAGACGTCGGTCTTTCCGCACGATTTCACTAATTTTCTGAACGTTCTCTTCAGTTCTTGCAGTCACAGGCCGAACAGGATGTTCATGATCTTTGACCTCTTCCAGACCTTCAGGAAACTGTTCGTGCCATTCAAAAACTCGCGCATGTGACCTAACATTATCACCATACGCCTCCTTAATTATACGAACTGGCGGATTGGAAGAGGTTCAGCGGTTGCTTACCACCACGGTTACCAGACTTAAATCGCCTAAATTATTTTTTAAGGGATTGTTTGTATTTGGTAAGGAATGTGTGTAATAATGACGAATTAGATACGTATGAAAGCAATATTACATTTTGAAGAATAAAGGTCATGTGTTGAACACTGACTTGGGGTCTACCCATAACTCATCTCTTTTTGACCTATTATACCATAGATTAAGGAGGGTGTTTTAGATGCGCAAAATCCCTATTTTCAGTGACGAAGCTCATTTTTGGCAATGGGTTCTTCAAATTATGTGAAACGATATAGTGTGTGTTTTGGTTTTCGGGTGAAAATCCACATGTGTAAATACTTCTATAAACCAATTTCAACCTTCTTAAATAAAAAAAAGGAAACATGTTTACACATGCGTTAAAGCGCAGTGTTTAAAAGTATCCGGCGGCTCAATCGGTGCAAAAATTTTTCTGATTAGACGATAATGATCGTCATGTTTTGAATGGTAATCGTTATCGCGCCATGATTACAGATTATTTATTGGAAAGTGGAAGAACGTAATAAAATGCTACTAAAATTCAATCACTGAAAGTTGACATATAACCCCTTCCCACATTAATTTTCGTATTCTGTATACGTATTTTGACAACTAAGCACACTGTGTGTGTTTTGGCTTTCAACGGTACAGATCGTGTGCGGAATTTGTTTTCGTACGGGTATTTTTGCCGTAGTTTTCCAGGTGCGACGCTGTTTAATTATCTGCTGATGATGACAACTTAGTTGTTGAAATACGTTTACAGAATATGAAAATTAATGTGGGAAGGGGTAATATCTTAAGTGATTGAGTTAATCAACCACAGGCTTAATCAAAATTACTGTATTGTAGTTCTTCCAAACGGTATTTGTTCCAATACCGACTGCGGAATATATTTTAGTAGAATTGTCGTTTATGAAATTGCAAAACGGATTAGTCCAATTACTATTTATTACATACTACCGTACTGAATGAAATAATACATTTTTCCTTTCTTACCACTCAATACATTTTGTTGAAAGTAAGTTTTCTAAATCGAAACAAAAACATCAAGACAAAAATACAAATAAAGGATTACATTAGGTAAACGTATTGCAAAATGAAAAGAAACGGTACAATGGAAGCAAATAATAGAGAAGACGTTCCCGTTTTGCCGGGCGCCTCAGGGTTGACCAGAAATTCATTTAAGGAATCGCAACTCACCTGGGGGTTCACCTGCTGTTAGTGGTGTTAGTGCCAGCAACACTCGTATACACATATAGGCTCACACACACATACATACGCAAACACACACACTCACACTCGAGTGCATCTATGTATAGGAGTGATAGCAAGCGAGCCGAGTGATTGTTTGATGTAGTTACGCCCTTCGGTAAACCCTCAATTAACCGGTAGCTAGTTAGTTAACTCTAATCATGACCTGATAGCTACCTGTTCACACGCCCAAAGACCGCCAAATTAATATACGATTTTGTGTCTCAATTAGTCGTCAGAATTGTGTATGATCGAAAACAACAATTAGTGGGTATGTTGTAATAGATCTTCGATTATATCTTAACGACAATTCTAATTTTGATATTTCTCAAACGTATTGCAATTATTTTTTAAATATAACATATCTTTCACGTTCTGGAATAGACCGTCAAAAAGTAGAGTTTCCACTACACCGTTACTTGATATAAAATACAAATACATATCTAACCAATCGTATCCCTTACACGAAAATTAGAAACAGCTAATGATCCGCTGCCTAGTAAAATTCAATAGTGACAGCATTTACGTTTCAAATATGACTTCATTTCCATCATTATTTTGTTTTATAAAGTGAGTTTTGTGAAATTAGAACATTGCAGAGTCATAAAATTTTTTGACAAAAGAACAGCATTCTCCTGAAACTATTCACGAACGAATAACACGAATGATTACAGTACGTGGGTTGTTTTTTAAGTTTTGCATATAAAGCTGGAATAAAACAGCAGATAGCCTTTAAAGACTTCATTGATTCTCGAAGTATTCTCCACAAAGATTAATGCACTTTTGCATGCGCTCAAAATAACTCTGGAAGTAGTTGTTCCACTCGTTTGTCGATACAGTCAAAATTGCGTTTTTGAAGGCATCGACTGCTCCCTCGGACGACTGGAACGTTTGACCACGCAGTCCGTTGTTGCTTTTGGAAAAGATAAAGAAATCGTTGGGACTTAGGTCCGGACTGTATGGGGTATAGTCCAATAATTCGATATTGTGTTAAAAATTCTATTGCCTTTCGTGCTGTGCTTGTATTGTCCTGGTGGAGGATCATTCATCGTTCGGGGTTAGTTTTTCGAAGCTCAACGATAACTTACGGCAAACAAGTGGTTGTATACTAATCAGCAGCAACAGTTCTTTGATCATATGGAGGAATTGTTGCTATATGACCATGCTTTCGAGACAAATGGCCCAACCATTTTTGGAGACAATTCGAAAACGGTTGACTTTTGACAGCTTTTCTTCACCTTGGAGCACCCAAATAAATGACTGACATTTATTTTTAGCTCTGAGTAAATCCAAGAGTTATCACCACCGACAATGTTGTTGTAATGTCGTAGAGTTGATACTAATTCACCCTAGCAGTTTTCTGTTCTTGTGAACAGATGCGATATCCAATGGGTACTATTTTTTACACACAATTCTTTAGAGAAAATTTTTTGAACTGAGGTCTCCGAAATCCCCAATAATGCTTCGATCTAGCGATATGTCACATGTCGATCTTCGTTGATGATCTTGCTCACAGTATCGACGTTTTCCTGAGTGACTGTTGTTTTTGGTGGACCTGCTCTTGGATCGTCGCTAAGACTTATCCGGTCCACTAACTCCATCAAATTCCTGTTAGGAAATGCAAAAGACAAAGTCGAGGACAACAAAAATTTGGAATTTACGGTATTAAATGTCTAGATTGCAGTAAACAACACACCGGCCAAACAAAACGATCGATAGAAACCCGGTATAAAGAACATATCGCGCACTTAAAATTCAATCGGCCAGAAAAATTCGGTTTAGCAAAACATGTGTTCGAAAGTACTCGTAGTGCTAACGCGGATTGTTTGCATTTGGTAAAGGACGTGTGTAATTATCGCGAATTAGATAGGTATGAAATTATGTACATTTTAAAGAATAAAAGCTATGTGTTGAGCACTGACCCGAGCCTAAACCATAACTCATGTCTCTTCGGTCTCTTGAATGACTGACAAGGGAGAGTGCAATAAACCGCATGTAGGTATTTGTCTTTCCTTTCCCTCCTTTTTTCTGGTGTCTTTTAGCTTAGTTTAAGACGAAAACACAATTCTTTTTTTTTGAAAATTATGTGAAACGAATATACAGTGTGCGTTTTTGCTTTCAACAGTACAGATCGTGTGCGGAATTTGTTTCCGTACGGGTATTCTTGCCGTAGTTTTCCAGGTGCGACACTGTTTAATTAACTGCTGATGATGACAACTTGGTTGTCGAAATGCGTATACAGACCACGAAAATTAATGTGGAAAGGGGTTATACGAGGGAGTGTTTCTATATTCGCGGAATGGGGGACAAGGGGTGGAAATAAAAAAAACAAATTATTTTTCTTTTTGAATATATTCACCTGCAAGACGGATACATTTTTCACATCTTTCAATTAATTTATTTATACCCTCATAAAAAATGATTTCTCTTTATCTGCAAAATACGCCGAAACTGACTTCATCATCGGCAGTAAATTTTTTACCCCGCAGCTCTTTTTTCATTTTCGGAAACAGGTAATAATCACTCGGGGCCAGGTCTGGGCTGTAGGGTGGGTGATTCACAATTTCGAAGCCCACCTTATGCAGGGCAGCTAACGCAACGCGGCTCTTGTGGACGGGCGCGTTGTCGTGCAAAAGCAGAACACCTTTTGTCAATTTTCCCCGTCTTTTCTCTTTAATGGCTTCTTTTAGTCGCTCTAATATTGAAGCGTAATATTGTCCGGTTATAGAAACACCTTTATCTTTATAATCAATCAACAATATTCCTTCCGAGTCCCAAAATACCGTTGCCATGAGTTTCCCAGCTGATTGTGACACTTTAAATTTCTTGGGAGGTGCTGTGCCCTTTTTATGCCACTGCATGGAGTCTTGTTTGGACTCAGGTTCATAATGATGAACCCAAGTTTCGTCTCCAGTAACAATTCCACTCAATACACCATCCTTGTCTTCATTACAGAGGTCCAAAAATGCACGCGAACACTCTACGCGCTGTTGTTTTTGCGGCGGCGTGAGCATTCTCGGCACCCATCTTGCGCTGACCTTAGACATGCCGAGATGATCGTGTAGGATTTTAAAAATTGTTGTATCGGATACTCCAACCATTTCTGCGAGTTGTTTCTTCTTTAGTCGAGCATCTTCGAGTACAATTTGTTCAACTTTTTGGATAAGTGCTGGCGTGGTCACCTCAATGCTCCTGCCCGGCCTCGGGTCGTCTTCAAGGGATTCCCTTCCTTGTTTAAATAAACTATGCCACTTGTACACCATGGTTTTTCCTGGACAAGAGTCGCCGTAAACCAATGACATCTCATTCATTATGGTCGCGACTGATTTTCCTTGCCTGGTAAGGAACTTTATAACGGCACGATATTCGATTTTTTCCATATTTCACTTTTCACTCCTGATTATGTTACTTGGTTGACGATAGCTCAAAGACTAACTGTCTAATAAGAATGAAACTTCGTATTTATACTAATCATGAGTCGCTGCACAGGCCACGCTCCCAATGCGCCTACTCACCCCTCTACAACCCGCTCATTCCGCGAATATAAAAACGCTCCCTCGTATATCAACCTTCAGTGACTAAAAAAATATATCCATTATTAATTCAATTTAAGCTATTATTACGATATCGTCAATTTACGTTAAAACTCTGGCTTCCTTGTTAGTAACAATAATAGAAATTACAGATTTACGTCGTATATTCATTACTTGCATTTTAATTTCTAGCGACTTCTACAAATAAACCGAGAAAACTAGACTGTGCCTTATCTAATTTTAATCCTCTCCATTATGTATACCTAATATTAACTTGACATTTGCTATGGATTGACATAAATTTATTTGAGTAATCTTATTTCCGCAACTAATACCGAGGTTTCCAAATCACAATTACCATCATATTACATCGTCATTTGCATAAATGCAAACGAGCGCGATCAGATATCGCGGACACATTAATATGGATTTATATTTGGTATTATTGGATGCGACAAGCCGCATTATTGTCTACAAAAATTCTCCCCGGAGACGCGAGCGTACCGAGAACCCCATAGAGAGAGACGCGATCATCTCATGGTTAATTAGGCAATGCGTACGCGACAGAGGGTTATATGTAAATATCACTCTGGGACAATTTCAAGCTCTTTTAACCACCGCCCGACAATTACTTTGCAATTTAGATATGCATCAGACATTAGAAGAGGGCGGCTTTTTGGTGTGTGTTCCGCAGACGCGCCGCGTTCACCAATACGTGTCGTTAAGCAGTGCGCGCCACGAACACACGCTAGAGCGTACGCAAACACGTTTCTTGTATGTAGACATTCCTTGATAATGATCGCATGGCTAACAAATTTTCTAGGAGCCGCACATGTCACATTTTAAAACATATTTAGCTCAAATCGATTGTTTCCGTGATCTAAGTTTTAAATTAATTGCTTAAGTAATGAGTGACTATATGCAAGTGATTGAAACTAAGGAGTGTTTCAAATTGCGCGGTTTTTTAAGAATAAATAAAATATAGATGGCGCACTGAATTTGTCTGGATATGTGGGCATTTAAAAAGTGTGATGTATGACATTTATAAAAATAGCTTCGTACACAGTATAACAACGCGTTCAAATTGTTGAATTATTTTATGAAAATCAACGTTCTGCGAAAAGAGTTTTCAGAAAATTACGTGAATTTTATAGTTTACATAATCGTCCGTCTGAAAGCACTATTGGTCGAATCATTAAAAAATTTCAAGAGACCGGTTCCGTGGAAGATAAAAAAAGTGAAAAATACAGTCGTAGTGGTCGTTCACAAGAAAATATTGGTTTGGTTCGTGAAAGTGTTGCTGAAGATCCTGAAATGTCCATTAGACGACGTTCACAACAACTTGGACTTAGTGGATCAACAACATGGCGTATTTTACACAAGGATTTAGCTTTGAAGGCATATAAAGTTCAAATAACACAGGAACTGAATCCATTAGATCATTTAAAACGTCATCCATTTGTCAATTTCATCAATGAACAACTAACTGATTTTTCTCGGAAAATAATGTTTTCCGATGATGCACATTTTGAACTTGGTGGCCGTATCTGAGGTGAGGAAAATCCACGAATTATTCATGAGAAACCTATGCATCCTAAACGAGTTACTGTTTGATGTGCATTATGGTCAGGTGGTGTAATTGGACCTTACTTCTTTGAGAATGCTGCTGGTGAAGCTGTAGCTGTCAATGCTGATCGATATCGTCGGATGATAACCGAATTTTTGTGACCTGAATTAATGAATATTGATCTAGAGGATATGTGGTTTCAACAGGATGGCGTTACACCTCACTCTGCATACGAATCAATTGATTTATTGAGAGAAAAATTTCTTGGACGTGTAATCTCAAGAAACGGTGATATTAATTGGCCACCAAAATCATGTGATTTGACACCGTTAAACTATTTTCTTTGGGGTTATGTGAAAAGTCAGGTTTATAAAAACAATCCACAATCAATTCCTGCTTTGAAAGATAAAATTATTCACGTCATTGGTGAGATAGAGCCTCAATTATGTCAAAATGTCATTGAAAATTTTAACAAAAGAGTGGACGTCTGTGGAGCTGTAAGAGGAGGCCGTCTGGCAGATATTATTTATCGCATATAAATGTCATAACTGATACTTCGATTACCAATAAAAAGTTTTTGAAAGTGAATGCAAATTATGTGTTTTATTTATCCTTTTAAAAAACCTCGAAATTTGAAACACGCAGTCACCCCGTGTGACGACCGGCTTTTTTAGCTTTTTTTGGTCGTACGTCGTATCTGAGGTGACTGAAGAACAATGGGTTTAATGTTTAAAAAAAGTTCCACCGAATGCAGAAGTGCATAGTTTATAAAGGCAAATATTTTGAGAAACAATTAAAAAAATCGATTAAAAGAATTGATTTTTACTGTATTATCAGCAACCTACGTATTTATTTTCATATACGTAAATTAAAACACACATACTGATCGACAGAAACTTTTGTCATCGTGTACATATTCTACGTAAGACCGAGATTGGCCTGACCGGTTGCATCAATGTCAATAGGTGCAAGGTTGACGGTAACAAACATTTCCACTTTGTTAGGGGTGCTTGAGTACCTCGATACGTTGAATGTGAAACGAAGTAGTTATTTTGAACTGATTTTCGTTACGTATTTGAACTTATATATTTTTTCTTTTTTATTTAGTATTTGAACTGCTATATTTATACTTGTAGAATTATATGCATATGCATCTACACATATCGAACAGTTCGCTATTCAAAATAATATTGTTTAAAACATTGATGTGTTTTATTTTAATTACATAGGATTCTCAAAACAGGGAGTTATCTTAACAAATGAAAAATATCGAAAAACATTAATTTACCTTCCAGGTCTTACCAATAATTTCTAGAAGATTATTATAATGATTCTCGTAAACAAATGAAAACTATTACAATTACAGCAGATGTCTTCGGTTTTATTAAAATACAATTTGCCTAATGCATTTTAATTTTCAAATTACTTTCCACACATTTAAAATAGTCTAAAGCAAGAATTCAAGGGTTAACGAAGCTCGTAATGTTTACACAGACACCAACCGAAGTCCATCATCATCAATGTAACAAAACACGAACACACAAAAATCCATTTATAATTTACGGAGAGCCGAAGAAATGAACATGACGTGTCGGTCAAATGAAATTATTCAAATTAGGCTGCTGATGAGAAACAAATGAAAAGGCATAACCTACCATTATCGAGGAATGCTCAAATATACACAGCATTCCGACAACACTAATTCATTTCATTTGTTTCGTCCGTTTCCATTTCTTCTCGTTCTTTCGTCGTTTTTTCGCCGGATTTCTTCTTGTTCTCTTCGTTTTTTTTTCGACTATTTTCTCGAGTATAACGCGATGATGTTGATGCGGGATCGGGCTGGGCCGGACTCTATTCGCTGACCGTCCAGCTTCACATATTTTCGTTCGCGTGATGAACTACACTTATACTTATGATGTCTCTGCGATAGACGTATATATATGTGTGTGTGTGTTTTTGAAAAGATATTATTTTAATAAGGAAATCCAGTAATTTAGCGTATTCTTCGTTGTCCGTATGTCGTTGACTGTAAAGGACGGGCACTGTAATTCTTTCACGAGCTTCTGTATTATTGTATGGTGTTCGTGCATATGTGTATTCAAACACATCCACAAATTTGATATTTTCTACCTGTTATTATTTAGTTTTATTATATCTATTATTCTGTCATGTCTATCTGTAATTTATTAAACATACATGGTGAAAAAACTACTTGATATACGTAAGAAAAGGTGTTCAAATTACACCTAAACATCACGTTATATATCTTTCTAAAAAAAATTGAGAGATTCTATAAAATTCAAGGATTATATGTGGTTTCTAGAATGTTAAACAAAATTGTGAAATTTGAAAAAACTCTTTTCCTGCATGAAAATTCATCATCCCTTACTTAATCACTGAAGGTTGATATATAACCCCTTTCCACAATAATTTTCGTATTCTGTATACGTATTTCGACAACTAGCTTGTCATCATCAGCAGATAATTAAAAAGTGTCGTACCTGGAAAACTACGGCAAAAATACCCGTACGAAAACACATTCCGCACATGATCTGTACCGTTGAAAGCCAAAACGCATTATATTCGTTTCACATAATTTTTTAAAAGAGAATTTGTTTTTGTCTTAAACTAAGGTGAAAGATGACAGAAAAAAGGGAAAGGAGGGAAAAAAGACAAATACCTACATGCGGTTGATTGCACTCGTATCTAATTCGCGATAATTACACACGTTCTTTATCAAATGCAAACAATCCGCGTTAACACTATGATTACTTTCCAACACATGTTTTGCCAAAACCGGATTTTTCTAGCCGATTAAATTTTATGTGCGCAATATGTTCTTTATACCGGGTTTCTATCGATCGTTTTGTTTGGCCGATTTATTGTTTACTGCAATCTAGACATTTAATGCAGTAAATTCCCGATTTTTTTTGGCATTAAATGTCTAGATTGCAGTAAACAATACATCGGCCAAACAAAACGATCGATATCACATAATGTTGATATATAACCTCTTTCCACATTAATTTTCGTATTCTGTGTACGTATTTCGACGACTAAGTTGTCAAAATTTTTTGTTGGAAAAAATTCGCACGAAACAAATTCCGTACACGATCGGTACGTCGAAAGCCAAAACGCACACTGAGACTGTGCGTTTTGGCTTTCGATTTTGTTTCGTGCGGGGTTTTGCCGTAGTTTTCCAGGTGCGACACTGTTTAATTATCTGCTGATGACAACTTAATTATCGAAATACGTGTACAGAATACGAAAATTAATGTGGAAAGGGGTTATATAGCAACCTTCTGTGATTAAGGTGGCAGCTTATTGAATCTCGACTTTTTCGAATCTCTAAAATCATACCTAGCGAATAGATTTTATTATGCATATTTCAACAGTTTTATGTCTCATAAATTTGTTATGAATACTGGAGTGCCGCGAGGATAATACTTAGGACCACTTCTATTTGTGCTGTTTATTGATTTATAATTTTTTTTGTATGTGAGAGAAATACTAATTACAGTAAGATATCTTCAGTGATAAAATCGTCGATCTTCTCCAGCACATATACATCGGATAACAGTTTATTGGTCTATGTAATAACAGAGCACTTCTTTGATATCATGTTCATACTTCTCCACCATGTTATCTACAAAGGGTGCTAGGAAAGTTTTGCAATACAGTTTTGTTTATTTATAATAATTTTTTCAAAGTAATTTCTTCTACACTCAATACACTTCTCCATCCTCCGAAACCAATCTTTAAACCTGTTCTGCCAAGTTTCACTAAGGAGTAAAGCACACTCGTCCCAAGCCCGCAGAAAGTCCTCATCACTGGACAACCGCCTCACTTTTGGCTTCATTTTTACATGCGGGAACAGTGTAAAGTCGCAGGGAGCAAGATATGGACTGTAGGGAGAAATTTCAATCCTGTCTTGGTCAAATATTCGGTGAGGGCTCTGGCGCGGTGAGCTGAAACATTGTCGTGATGGAGGAACCAGGTGTCTATTCTTGACTTTGGCCACAGGTTCTTGATAGATCGAATGACTTTTAGCAGGCACTGCTCAGTATACCACTTAGTTGTGACTGGCTTCTGTGTGTCCAAAACGACGCGCTCCACAATTCCACTCGGTTTGAAAAATACGGCTATCATTTTCATCTTTCAGATGGGGATTTTCTGACAACTACGGGTGTGTCGTCATCATCAAAGACACAAACTTTGTTTTGAGTTTGGTCGGCACATCGTAATAGTACAGCCAAGTCTCGTCACCTATCACGATGTTGTTCACATACCGAGATTGTCCCTTATCAAACATTTTTAGCATCTCCCGGCACCAAGTCACACGTTGTGTCATGCTCTTCAGTCAGTCGATGTGGCACCCAGAGAGCACAAAGTTTCTTCACGTGCAAATAATCATGCAGAATCGAACGAATTGCTGGTGCATTTAGGCCTGAAGTACCCTCTATCTGTTGGTAGGTCGCTCACCAAGCATTTTCCACACAGTAGTAACGTTTTCCTCCGTAACTAACCTTCGTGGCCTTCCCGGCCTCTCAGCATCCTCCACAGTTAAGTTTCCCCTTTGGAATTCTCTATACCACCTGCATATCGCTGTGCGATGTTGACAAACATCACCTAGTGCAAGAGTCATTTCTTCGAAGCATTGGTCTATGTTTAAACCATGCACGAAATTATAACGCAAAGCTGCCCTTCTCTCATTTCGTGACCACGATGCCATCGCAAGCACTTTACACTCTCACCGCTAATGAGACCATCGACATGGCGCGCCGGCTACTACGCACATATGAACATGTCTCAACATGCAGCAACAAGCAGCATCCTACGATTCATTGGTGCGTCATATTGCAAAACTTTCCTAGTACCCTTTGTATAACCAAAACGCATACTAAACTGTGACCGTAGAGATCGTGTACGGAATTTGTTTAGTGCGGGTTTTTTCCGTAGTTTTCCAGGTGCGATACTGTTTAATTATTTGCTAATGATGACGACTTGATTGTCGAAATAAAAAAAACCCTTTATTTTCCTGAAATGTATTACAAATATACCCGAAATAAATATACCTATTATTAGTTTTGTTCACTACCTTGTAACATTCTATCTTCGTACCGTGAAGACACTTTTGGAGGATAAATTGATCGTATAAAATGAAACCTAGACTAATATACAATTATGAAACGAGTTTTATTTAATAATAGGTATCACTTTACTATTACTCAGATGCCAATTCTTGGAAAATGAGAATTTAGTCACACAAGAAACTGTAATGGAATAATGAAAAAACAAAGTTACGTACATAATTGTCCTAATTATTACGACATGCCAATAAAAAAATAGCATAACAGAGAAGACAGATAATTTCTTTATGTTCGCCTTTCATTACGTTTATAATAACTTTTCAAATAGAGAATTTGGCGTTTATATAATGAAGTTCAACGACCAAAACACGAAAGAACGACTTCAAAAAAAAAAAAGCGAATAAAAATAATAAATAACCATCGGAGAGCCAAAGATAAGTTTTAATTCCCTTTATGAAACCCATTACATTACATCAAACGTTGTATAATGCTCGGACGTATCCGCAAAAAACCTTTTGATATTGTAATTTAAATTATTTTAAAAGAGAGGTTTGAAAATTGTTTGGTTTATTTCGTCGGGCGAAGGGGGAGAAACGACAATTCAATATACGATTACCGAAGGGTTGTGGGTCGGACGGTAATTACACTTAGGGGTGGCTTTTTTAAAATACAGATATAACACGTAAGTATATGAATGTCTGTGTGCGTATATGTGTATGCTTGCAGTTAGGTACGCGGTATGAATGGGATCAAGCTATAATAGATTGAGTACAAAGGGACTGTTTCAATTACAAATGACTGTATTAACAGCACTGTCACTTCACTCACATGTAAATTAAAGTATTTTTATTTCGTTTTGCAATCGCTTGTATCCACTAGATTTTAGTTAATTATGTAGAAATGGGTGATGCAATTCCTCGATTTAAAACTTGAAAATTACTAATTATGTACTAATAATTGTATTGGAAAAGTATTTTCATTGTTCCGAACGTTCTTATTGCAAAAATTTCCAGAAAATGGCGAACGAATTTTTTGCCAACATATAAAAAAGAGATAATAATTTCAAGCTGAAATACTCTGTAATAGATTAATTTATAATAGAAAATAAAATATATTCAGTAGAAAGGTAGAACAAATATAATATAAGCAAGGGCGTTACTTACAGTTAAAGAAAATGAGAAAAGAAAAATGGAAAACAAAATAAGCAAGAGAAACAAAAAGACAGGTACATACAACCATGCTCAAATGTATTAGACACCTTACGAATTTATGTATATACATATATATATAGTTTATATAGTTTAGTCAAAAGAGAGGTGAGAAAAATAAAACTGTTGTGAAAATTATGTACAAAGTGTTATTTATCAATATTTTGTCGCTCCGAACTTAGCCTTAATGACAGCTCGCACTCGTCGAGGGATACTTGCTACTAAATTGTAACACTCTGCCGGTGGTATTGCAGCCCATATTTCGCGAATTTTTGTTGATAATTCTGCTTTTGACAGGCATTTATGTTCCATGATTTTAGTTTTTAAGATACGCCACAAATTTTCAATGGGCGACAAATCGGGACTTTGTGGCTGCCAATCCAATACCTCCACTGTATTTTCCTCGAACCAACGCATTACAGCTCCCGATTTGTGGCAGGGCGCATTATCTTACTGAAAAATGTATTGTGGAATATCCTGGTCGAATAGTTTTAGCACAGACGGTTCTAATACTTCCTCCAACATGGCTAAATAGCGTTGGCTATTCATCCGTCCATCGCACAGGTACACTTCTCCAACACCGTATGCAGACATACAACCCCAAACCATGATACTAGCACCTCCAAATTTTACTGTGGGAATGATACATTGTGCTTCATAAGCTTCCCCTTGCCTACGCCGAACGTATAGCGTCCCAGGTAGTCCCCAAAGCTGCCAGGCAAAAGAAGAAAGTTAGCACTTAGACAGGATTAATTTTGAAGATGTACTTACATACCTCGATATTCAATTCATCAGACCAAAGAATCTTCGACCACTTCTCGATTGTCCAATTTTCATGTTGTTTGGCCCATAAATACCGCTTCTTTTTATGAGCGTCAGTTAAAAGCGGTTTACGTCGCGCTTTACACCCTCGTAAACCAGCACGCTGGAGACGCCTTCTCACTGTTTGCGCAGAAACTGTTACGCGATAACGCTGTTTCAGCTCACTGGCGAGCTGTTTCAACGATTTTTTCCTATCACTGAGAGCCAGTCTTTGTAAAATTCTCTCTTTTCTAATCGAGGTACAGGGTTTTCTGCCACTTTTTGGTCTGTTAACAAACGACTCACTCTCCTGAGAGCGACTAATGGTTGTACGGATTGCACATCGCGAACATTTTTTTTTGCAATTGCAGCTATTGATAATTTCTGGGAATGCAGTAGCACTATTTTGGTGCGTTCCGCTACCGACAACTCGCGTGTTTTAGGCATTTTTCTTCAACAAATAACTGACACAACGTGAAAAAATAGGATAATCTAATTGATCTCTACCACAAACTCACAAACGCACGTTGCTCACACACTGCTAGAATGACACTAAATTTCTAAAATCCACAATTTCCCCTTTCCAACTATTCTTTTCAATAGGGGATTAACTAGGGTATTCAAAAACGCATTTCTGTAAATACCATTAACTATTTTTACGGTTAATTTCCGTCAGACTTGAATAATACCGAAAATAAGGGTTTTTACCTGGGGTGTCTAATACATCTGAGCATGGTTGTATCAGTGTTTTTAAAAAGTGCTAAAACACCTATCCCAAGTGATTAAGGTAGTCACTCCATGTGACGACCGATCTTTTTACGTTTTTGGGAATATATTTTTGACGAACAATAAAAATGCGAAAGTTTGAACTTTTTACTATATATTTATTTAACATTTCAACAGTAAGTCAAAATATTTTCAGACCAAAATCTTCATCACAATGTGTGTTGCACCACTCCAAAGGCACCCATGTCGAAAAAAAAGTTTTTCGACGATCTCCATGATTTCGGTTGAATGGCTTATCTTAAATTAAAAAATGAAACGGCATTTTAATCTGTGAAGCTGTGGCTATCACATGAACTAGAACCATTCGAAAATATTGAAAATTGAATAATTGCCATGAATCTGAAAATTAATTTTCAAATTTTATGATTTTTTTCGATTATTATGTTACGGGAAAGAAACGGCTCGGAATTTTGGCATTATTTTAATTTAGACGATTACTGTACATGTTCCGAATCTACCATTAAAATTTCAAAATAATCGGTCAAACTGCTTTTTAGATATCGTGGAAACCAGTTAGAAAAACGCAATTTTAAGAAAAACGAGTTTAAAAGTTCAAATTCGATTAAAACTACCAAATCTTTACTCACCATTAGTCTGTTATGCCTGGTCCATAGAAAATTTCGTCTTTCTCTTGGAAGTCCTTTAAAGCTGCTTGTTCTGTTCTTGCTCCAATTCTGGCTTGTTTCACGACATCGCTCATGCGCCGTTCAGAATGAGCGATACGTGCTTCCCATTGTCATCAATATTTTCATTACTCCTTAAAATCCTTAGTCGAAAATAATTACAGCCAAAAATTTTGCAATCTCTTCATACTGTCTTTGAGTTTCTTTGCTGAAGCTGATGTAAATTCCACATCACTTTGCGCGGTATGACGATTTTCACAAAACTTTCGTTTCTTAGACCGACCAGAATGAATATCATCAGACTTGCTTCCTTTTCTATCACTCATTGCAAAAACGAACAACTTATAAACTGATCTGATTTCGAACTGATCCGTAGTAGCTGTTACGTTCTTCGGTGCCAAGCCAAAACTAAACTAAACGTTATACTTGAAAGCAAGTTTGGGAAAAGGAGCGACTTTCCAAATCTGCCTGTATACATTTTTATATGAATGTACATGTGTATTGAAAGGTCTCAGGTAAGAAACAGAGCATCACAAAAGGTCAGGTGCCCTGCTCCGCGGAGGGCTTAACCAAACGCTCCGAACACCTAGTTTTCTACATGGTGTAACTTTCCAACGACTTCGAATATTGGAAAATCACTTCATCAGCATATTCTACGCACGTTTAGGAATCAATTTATGCAAAATTTTTTTTTAAAATATAGCACACGGGGCGATCGCCTTAAGATTATAATCTAACGCAGCATTATAAATAGAGTCAATTCTTGACAGTGCATCAGACGACCTAGGAGTTGGGACGTATGCACCTAGTTAGTCACCAGAGTGAATTTAGTTCATCGCGTCAGCTCAACGAGAACAGTTTTGGTATTTCTTATATTGTTATTTTTGTGTATAGAGTAATAATATCTGAAGGTTGTGATAGTGACAGTTCTTTAATATCTATTTTATATACGGATTTTTCGTTTTTTTGTCGCCTACGTATATTTGCTGTTACTGTCTGTATTTTATTTTCTTATTCCAGAACAAATTTTTGTTTACAGTGTCATATTAAACTCCCATTTTTTCCGAAGTACCAGTCTTAATTATATTGCGTTTGTCTCTTACGCCAGCATCTATTTTCTTTCTGGTTCCTCCTGGCCCTTTGATTGAGCTCCAAAATTTTGGATTGTTTCCTTATATCCCTTATTTAATTCATTCCCAAACTCTTCCATGTCTTTGGTTTAGTTTTCTTCACTAACCCTTTTGTTTCTTTTCGTTTATTGTCGTTAAGATATATTAAAAATCAAATTCATAATTTCAGTTTTTGTGGAAGAACTCTTCCAATCCTACTTTTTCATTTGGTATTCCCTTTAAAACTTAACCGTACTCTTACACTAATTAATACTAAAAATAATTCGATTTATTTTTATCTTCATAGTTCCATCCACATTGTTTGTACAAGTATTCCGTTTTGTTGTGAAATTATTTTGTATTTCGAACTATTGTTAGCAAAATTATGCAATAGTTAACGGTACATATGCAAATTAATACCGTCTAGTAGAGCGATTTGTCTACGATTTTCATCGCGCTTGTTCGAATAAAGCGTCGTTAAAAGCGGTTCGCTGTTAGGCGTTGGATGTTTCGTATGGAACGCGGTGATCGCGTGTATGTATTTTGGCTCCGGGCGGAGACCTGAACCCTTCAATAGTTCGCCCTCGCCGCCCGCCGTACATTACCATAACTAATTATACACGTGATCTCCTTGAATGAGCTGGAGCTTGGGATACATTTTAATAAGTCGTCCAAGGAAAAGGGTGTTCGGTATTGGTGGAGTTGCGCGAAGCAGGCTTGAAGATGTCATTGCTGACTTTCTTTTAAGAAGATATTTATAATAAATTATACGTATTGTTGAATGAAGTTTGTAACTAGTGCCAGCAAATTTTATTATCATCACAGGCTGTACATAGACAGATATTGAAAATGGGTGACACTTTTATGAGGTTTTTTTTTTAAGTAAAACTTCGCAATAAAAACCAAGCAAATAAAAATTTTTCAAATATCTTCTCTTCTGCATATGGTTGTTGTTAGACTAAATTTTTGTCGTAATGAACAACAAGTTTTATGACATCTTCCTCATAGAACAGTGCCTGTTGTGATGATAGCTAGTTATTCACAACGTTTTCACATCTTCGTTAGTGTCGAAACGCTTTCTGCTCAGGAAGATCTTCGGATGTCCAATGAGGTAATGTTCGTTAGACGCAAGGTCTATATGATAGAATTCCTTCCAGCGAAAAGATATGATCAAGTCTCGAATTTGGGCTGCAAAATGTTACCTTTCATGGTTATCAAGTAGTACCACCCAGGCTGATAACATTCCGCGTCGTTTGTTCTTGATGGTTTGACGCAGTTTTCTTAGGGTCTCATAGTATGAAGCTTAGTTAATTGCATTTCCTTCCTCATAGAACTGTGCCTCCTGTGATGATAGCCAGTTATTCACGACGTTTTCACATCTTCCTATCATCCTATGAAGATCTTCGGATGTCTAATGAGATGATAGTTGTTTTTGACTCAGAACGTGGGATAGCCGTCTCATCTCCTGTGAAGATATAGTTAAATAAGTTATCACACGGTTAAAACACTTACCAATTTTTCTGTTTATGTTCCTCAGTCAACAGTATAGAAATCTGTTAATAATTAATTTTTTGAACTTCTCAGACACAATTACGTACAGAAAAGACCTTGATATGCGTGCGAATTCCAAAGACAACTTGGAAATTACGAATCTCCTGTTGTGAATTTTGGTATCAACTACTTGCACCAGATTGTCATTGAATAAGCTATCCCATTTCCATACTTTGTTGTCATTCATTGCATTCCCACTTTATATTCCACATATCTGGCGACGTATTTGCAATTTCCAATATTCTTGCTTTAAGTAGTAGCCTGTAGTTCACAATTGGTACTTGTGTCACTTGATTTTCCTAAACAGTTCAACGTTATGCTACTAGGAATGTAGTCTAAGGCCGTGGATATGAATGCCGTTAAGCTCTACGCAAGGGTTAACGGAAGCCTGCGCATGCCCTCATTCTCATGTTCGAGGGAAATTTGAAACTATTCACAAATGGACCATACTGTGAATATAAGAATTAACCATGAAAGCTTTCATTTAGCGACCACTTAAGCTTGCAATGCATTGCTCCGTAAGCATATATCATACTTATAATTTATTACATGTACTCTAGTACGTATTTTTATAATCGAAGAAAATTTTTGGTAAAAGGTTTCAGTGCAAACAAAAAGGCTTGATAAGCAGCAAGTAATTTTTTGCATTTACCTTAGAAAAACGTTAGGCGTTCGTTTGTTAAAAGTATTCGAAAATATCATAGAGAAGCAAACACATTATCGCAGAAGAACTTCATATTGCATGTAGATTTAAAAGTTATAAATAACGTTTCCAAATGCTGCCACGATCTTCTATTTGATCATTCATGAGCCTCGTCAGAAAAAAATTTTTTCGCCAACAATTCAAGTTACTGTCAACAATAGAAATAGCGATCGGATAATAAAACTGTCAAAGTAAATATATTGTCAAAAATAACAAATCTCACGATGCAATCATCAGATCGGAGGCAACACTAATAGTATTGCCAATTCCCGAAATATAAACGGCTACCCTCGTATCACTGGTGAAAGACATTTTCGAAATATGTTTAGTGTTAACGTTTCCTATTTAGTTAGAGATACTCAGGTTCGGTACCATGTCTACGAAAATAATTTAAATACACAAAGATACCTCCATATTTTGCCAATTATCGTAACTGATTTCCCGGTCGATCTACCGTTAAATCAATCGAGAAGTTGCTGGTAGCGATTGGATAGTGCTGGGAATATAATCATCCAACAGCTCAATTAGATGCCTGAGAACCGTTAGGTACGACCTTTAGGATCCTGCAGTTGGCCAACAAGATCCCCAGACCTTGTACCACTAGATTTGTATCTTTGGGGTGCAGCAAAACAAAAGTCTCTTTCACGCCAATTGAACCAAAAGAACATTTAATTGCTTGAATAAGAAGATCAATAAAAGCTTTGAACGCAGCGCAAATATCCAGGAGTTGTTAGAAATGGATTTATTAGGTAATTTTGATGGAGCCTGTGGTTGATTAACTTGATCACTGAAGGTTGATATATACGAGGGAGCGTTTTTATATTCGCGGAATGAGCGGGTTGTAGAGGGGTGAGTAGGCGCATTGGGGGCGTGGCCTGTGCAGCGACTCATGATTAGTATAAATACAAAGTTTCATTGTTATTAGACAGTTAGTCTTTGAGCTATCGTCAACCAAGTAACATAATCAGGAGTGAAAAGTGAAATATGGAAAAAATCGAATATCGTGCCGTTATAAAGTTCCTTATCAGGCAAGGAAAATCAGTCGTGACCATAATGAATGAGATGTCATTGATTTACCGCGACTCTTGTCCAGGAAAAACCATGGTGTACAAGTGGCATAGTTTATTTAAACAAGGAAGGGAATCCCTTGAAGAAGACCCGAGGCCGGGCAGGAGCATTGAGGTGACCACGCCAGCACTTATCCAAAAAGTTGAACAAATTGTACTCGAAGATGCTCGACTAAAGAAGAAACAACTCGCAGAAATGGTTGGAGTATCCGATACAACAATTTTTAAAATCCTACACGATCATCTCGGCATGTCTAAGGTCAGCGCAAGATGGGTGCCGAGAATGCTCACGCCGCCGCAAAAACGACAGCGCGTAGAGTGTTCGCGTGCATTTTTGGACCTCTGTAATGAAGACAAGGATGGTGTATTGAGTGGAATCGTTACTGGAGACGAAACTTGGGTTCATCATTATGAACCTGAGTCCAAACAAGACTCCATGCAGTGGCATAAAAAGGGCACAGCACCTCCCAAGAAATTTAAAGTGTCACAATCAGCTGGGAAACTCATGGCAACGGTATTTTGGGACTCGGAAGGAATATTGTTGATTGATTATAAAGATAAAGGTGTTTCTATAACCGGAGAATATTACGCTTCAATATTAGAGCGACTAAAAGAAGCCATTAAAGAGAAAAGACGGGGAAAATTGACAAAAGCTGTTCTGCTTTTGCACGACAACGCGCCCGTCCACAAGAGCCGCGTTGCGTTAGCTGCCCTGCATAAGGTGGGCTTCGAAATTGTGAATCACCCACCCTACAGCCCAGACCTGGCCCCGAGTGATTATTACCTGTTTCCGAAAATGAAAAAAGAGCTGCGGGGTAAAAAATTTACTGCCGATGATGACGTCGAGGAGGCAGTTTCGGCGTATTTTGCAGATAAAGAGAAATCATTTTTTTATGAGGGTATAAATAAATTGATTGAAAGATGTGAAAAATGTATCCGTCTTGCAGGTGAATATATTGAAAAAGAAAAATAATTTGGTTTTTTTATTTCCACCCCTTGTCCCCCATTCCGCGAATATAAAAACGCTCCCTCGTAGATATGTAGAGTTTAAAGTGGGAATGCAACGAATGACAACAAAGTATGGAAATAGTTTAGCTTATTCAATGACAATCTGGTGCAAGCAGTTGATACCAAAATTCACAACAGGAGATTCACAATTTCCAAGTTGTCTTTGGAATTCGCTCGCATATCAAGGTCTTTTTTATTTCCACCCCTTGTCCCCCATTCCTCGAATATAAAAACGCTCCCTCGTAACCCCTTGCCACATTAATTTTCGTATTCTGTATACGAACAAAAATGTACACTGGTAGTGTACATGGTTAATCTTCCAATGTCTTTACCAATAATTGTAACTTTTTTGACTGTAATTTCTAAAAATAGTTTAGTTTCTTTCTATACATTAATGACAAATAAGGGTAAATTTGGTATGTAGACTTCCGCGGTCGTGGTCCATGCTATCTGCTTCTGGGTTTCCGGGCTGGAACCGCGTCACTAGTATATCTGCCGACGTTTCGTACCCATACAAATGGGTACGAAACGTCGGCAGATATACTAGTGACGCGGTTCCAGCCCGGAAACCCAAAAGCAGATGACTAATAAGGATATTTTTCAACACCTTACAAGTTCTAGTTTTAATTTTTTTATATTATCCATGAATAAATAAGAAACTTAGTAGAATGTCAGCATTTGAATACGTGTTTTCATTTTCCATTTTTAAATAAATAATACATAATCAAACCTCTCTGTATTTGTTAAACTGACAGTAAATAACTAGCAACAGACAGATTAGATGTTTGTTTTGAAGTTCTGTTAAGAATTTCACAGCCATCATCGCCAGAAATTAAATAATTTCAATCGTTTGCACAAAAACAGTACAAGGAAAATATATATTTATATAAGAAACTATTCGAAAGAAAATAAAACTATATAGAGGGTAGAGAAAATCGACTTATATTGGTTTGAAGTTAACTAAACTTAGCATTCAATTTTCACCATCCTGTATGCAATTGAGCAACTTCGAAAGTATCGATGGAAAGTTTTGAGATGTAACAATCCAACTTGTTAATATTGTCGCTCTGTCTTTCTTATTGTAAAATAGACATGGTTCTAAGCTAGTTACTGTTTTTTAAATTTTTTTTTTAAATTAAATATTTCGAAAACGGTTAATTTTAGAAATAGGGAAACTTTATAGAAGTCCACCCAAAATTTGAAGTATAATTCAAAATTGCAATAATATACACGATGCTCTATTTAAACTGAGAAAGATGACGCCAACTTCCGGTGTAACTGGAACTGAGAACATGTTCGAAAACTCAATTGCCTAAATTTTCAAAATTAAAGTCGAAGTGGTTTCTGAAATATTCTAATGGGTGGGCACCACGAGACATCCTGTATATGCAAACGGAGGAGTAACCAGTCTTTAAATACTCAAGTGACGTATTCAGCATTCAGAGTTACAATATCCTTCTTACTTATTAGACTCCAAAAAAAAAATGTCGAAAAGATTGATGAAAACACATTTCATAATTTACTGGCTTTGTTCGACAAAGAATATAATTACATTTGCACGATGTTCTCTTTTAAATCAGTTCTTTTAATAAACGGTTTCAAATTCTATTATATTCTAACGACTTTTTTTGTAATATTTAACCTCATCCGAAACAAACCAGTACTCGATGGATTCCTTTCCATCATCGACTGATGTATATATTGATTACGCCCAGCCTCTCGCCGAGATGGTGTTAACAAGAAAAAACCACCGGCGAGATCCATCTATATATCCAGTAATTAGTGATGCATCCGAAAGGCAGTACGAATAATCAATCATCCGTTAAAATTCCTTCCGACGATTTGAGACAGAGGTCGCGCAGATTCCCGTGGCGTGGAAGTGAGGTAGCGACTATCCCAGTGGGAGTTGAAAACCCTGTGGTGAGGTCCCGCTGCGACAGTGGCGACCCCTGCTGATGCGACACCGCATTGATCGTGCCTGTGGGCATCTCGTGTACACTCACACATGTACATAGACTCATATATATATAAATCTATATATGTAACACACATAGGTAGTCTTCCCAACGCAAAATGGTCGTCACATTTACAGCATTTCTCTCTGGATTTCCCTTTTCCTGATTCTCTTTATTGTCGAACTGGCACGTTTAACGCTATCAGGCTTTTTTTTATAGCAGATAAGGTTATATTTCAGCATATTTTTTATATTCTTATCTCTCTTCCAGAATGTAAAGATTAGTAAAAATATGATTATTGATGTCTACATGTCCGCAATATCCGTAAAAGTTATGGTATTGACAGTAAATTTTTATCGTTTTCGAACTGAATTGCGAAGTAGTAAAAGTGTTTGCCATTGGTGACTTATTTTTTTGTTAAAGTTATATAAATGAAGAGTAATATAATGAAAACAAATACCAAAATAAATTGTTGAGAATAATGAATAAACGTTGCCTCTCTCTCTCGTCCATGTCTACGAAGAAATCGTTCGTTAATAACACAAGTTTACCTGAAGATGAGTGAATCTCTGAAACATATGTAATAGAGAGGGTGTTATTAACATTTGAGTGATTCCTTTTAACATTCATGTAGAGAATAACTTGAAGCAAGAAAGTTTATGAATAATCTGAACGGATCACGTAAAATGTTATCAATAGGCTTGTATGTGCTCGAGTGCCCGTGCCTACATATATAGATAAATCTGAAGCAGCGAAGCAATGCGTATGTACACTACCGGTCATATTTATTTGCCCACCCCAAATTTAATGTGTTTCCTGAAATACGGATTATCTTTCGAAAAATCTGTATTATACATATTCAACAATATTATTAGTGGAAGTAATTCCATATGAATTTCTACGAAAATCTTAAATTGTTTATGATATATCGGAAAGGTGTCATAAATTGGAAAAGTACCATAAATATTAGATAGGCTAATCCCTACAGTATTAACAGTTTTACCTGCATTTCCGAAAGGTATTACCAATATTGTGTTATTGTACTAACTAATTACAATATTAGGATGTGTTATTCAAAAAGGAAAATAAATTTTATGTCAGTCATCGTTCATCTTTTCTTGCGAAAACAGTGAAATAGAGAGTTATTGTGAATATTTTAATTCAATGCCGAAGACGAAGGAATTATCTGTTGAAGTGCGTGCTATGATAATTGCTTATCATCGTACAGGTAAAAGTAATCGCGAAATTGCGAAAGAATAACGATTAAATCGCAGAACTGTTGATTATAACGTTAAAAAATTTGAAGAAAGTGGTACATTTTCCAACAAAAGCATCTAATACGGATAAGTAGAGCACCAGAAATTGCTGCTGAAATGAATAGAGCGGGTGCTAAACCAATTAGTGCGTCCACGGTACAGAGAAGGTAAGGCAAGCGGGTTTATACGGAAGAATTGCTCTGCGAAAACTACTACTACGAAAGCAAAACAAGATAAAACGACTAAATTGGGCTAAAGAACATAAGAATTGGACTACTGATCAGTGGAATAATGTGTTGTGGACAGACGAATCGAAGTTTGAACTTTTCAGTAGTAAAAGGCGAATATTCGTAAGAAGATGCGCAGGAGAAAAAGTACTGCCAGAATGTATTGCGCCTACCGTAAAACATGGAGGAGGTTCAGTAATGATTTGGGGGTGTTTTGGTGGAAGATCTGTAGGCGTCTCGTCAAAATTGAGGGAATCCTAAGAAAAGAAGGCTACAAGGAAATTTTAGAAAATAACGCTGTTCCCTCAGGACTAAGGATTCTTGGCGAAAACTTTGTATTTCAACAGGACAACGATCCGAAACACACTTCCAGATTGTGTGGCGATTATTTGCATCAACTAGAAGAGCAAGAGCAAATCTCTATAATGGTATGGCCAGCTCAAAGTCCTGATCTAAACCCAATAGAGCTTCTTTGGGAAGAATTGGACCGGAAGGTTCGAGAACGTGTTCTATCATCCACCACTGTACTGTGGGAACAACTTCAAGTAGCCTGGGCACAAATTACAGAAGATACACTGCAAAAATTAATTGAAAGGATGCCGCAGTTATGCCCCGCAATTATCAAAAATAAAGGTGGGCACATTGATGAGAGCAAAATTTAATCATAACTAATGATAAACTTTTTATATAAGAAAAATATAACTATTTTATGTTTATTTTACACTATTGTATTGGTACAATAAATAAATTTTCAGTACACATTTGATAGTTTAATAATTTTGGCTAAAACTAAGGGTGGGCAAATAAATAGGACCGGTAGTGTATGTAAAAAATATCATCATTCAATTAATATAAAGTTTTGCTTTGACGTTACAATCTTACGTTGTTAATTACCAAAAAGTTTCTACGAATTATTTAGAATTATAAATAGGAAAGGTACTAAAAGAGCAAACGAAACAAACAATGTTGTATTCAGTTAAAGTATCAAGCGACCAATGTAAACAATTACGAAAATACTTTGAACTCTGTAATCGCTGAAACGACAAATTAGTTAACTTATTGAATTCAAAGGTCGCAGAACAGAAAGTGCAAATGCACTTATCTATGTATAACCGTAACAATTTTTTGTCCGATTTATAAATAGATTAAAATATATGCCTATATTAAAACTTCTAGGTAGTATTATGTAATATTTAATAAAAGGTCACTAGTCCATAAATAAACAAGATAAATATCGGAGTAATTATAAATTAATTTTTATCTAATTTAATCTGCATAAAGAATAATGTAATTTTATCACCAGTGTTACAAAATCTCTTTAACAGAAGGATACAGGAACCAAATGTAAATGAATCAGTTCGGAGTTTGCGTGTTACTAAATCTAAGTAAGACGTTACTATACATATACCTTCGAAACTTCTACAAGAAAGTATAAGATATATAAGTTAACCTTAAAGTTTGTTTTTAAATCAATTGCTGTCGTAAATAAAAAATACCCATCAAATCAAAACGTACAAGACGATACGTCATATAAAAACATAAACACAACGAAATTCCTATTCACTAATCGCGCCTATTTCGGGTAAAAAAAACTAAAGAAACATGAGAATATCACTTATTGTATTCTTCACAAGTCGTTAAAAGCAACGAACGTTTACAAAACTAAATAATCCCGACACAAACGGACACGTATATGTCCGTATAATTTTTCCCTTTAATAACAACCTATCAACGCGCTTTTAAAATCATTTACAATGAAAAATAACATTAAACTCCCACTAAAGCATAACACAAAAACAACAGACGTAAACAAAAAAAAGATAAAGGGGGAAATGCCTTAAACACACACTAGTAACGTCCAAACGAAGTCAGTTAATAACACGTTACGGATTTTATGTGGACCGCGCGCTTTTGAGGTTAGGTATTTGAATCGATGTGCGCGCGAACGACGCACCATGGGTAGTCCATGCGTACCAGACGAGGACGGAAATAATTTTTGACGTCTACGGATTTGCGTTGATCAACGACAGGTCCGTGACCACCCTCGCTAGGTCAGCCGAAGTGTGTATAATTTGAAACGATTGACCTGTGATTAGGCGGTCAAGACGGTCGGCGCCGGTATACACCTAAGTGTCTATTTATTAGGCTAATCACAGGGTGCCGTGATATCTCGGAACGTTTGCGGCGTGCTTTGGGGGGGCGGGGCGTCGGGCGTAACCACGGGACCACGCCCATGCCTCACGACCTCGGCGATCACCAGATTAGAACTTTACATGTTTTGTGTGCATGTATGGTATATGTCTCAGTTTAGGACGGTAACGGCGGACGTCCCGAATCGTCTTTATGCAAATTGGTAGTGCAAGTTTAACCCCTCTCGGCAGATGGATGGATAGATGAAAAGAAGAGATGGTTGCACCCCTTTTCTTTTTGTTAGACATTCATTCTCATTTGAAATGGTAAAACTAAAGTGTGTAAACATAAAAGATATTTTAAATAGTTTCTTCATTTGCAAAGAAAGTACTTGGTTTTTATATTATTTGTGTGTGAAAATTACAAATAAAAATGAGTTCCGGTGGAAAATAATTTTCTTCAATTTTAGTACATTAAATTCAAGTAAATGAAGTTAAGTTAATTCGAATTTGTAAACCTTTACCAAAAACATTTTAAATTTTAGTTTTTATAATCGATATTAGTTTTTTTTTTTTTTTTTTTAATGAAACACCGTTATTGGTGTTTCTTTGGATTACAATCTGATCATATCCTGATCAATGAGCAATTTGGTGCAAACTTAAATTACTACTATAGATATTTAACCTAGGGTCTTACTCACTAGTAGGTCCTAGACTCTAATTATTTAATGACACTTAACTATTGTGTACACTAATAGCACTTTACTCTGCTTTTAACAAACACTTGAACACTTAAACCAACTCAAAGGGTTTAGTCCTCTTGAGCCTTCGGACTAACATCGTGTTGTCGAGGAGCTGGATGGCCTCAACATTGACGTGATGAAGAAGCCGTTGTTCATGGCTTTTGGCAATTTTCTCAATAGTTTGGCTAACAGTTTCCACTTCCAAATCTCTATGAAGGTCACTGTTTCTAAAGTACCAAGGAGCGTCAACAATATTCCTCAGTACTTTATTCTGAAAACGCTGGATGATATTGGTTCTTTTGGCACAACCCCACAACTGGGCACCATATGTCCATACGGGCTTAAGGATTTGTTTATATAGTAATATTTTATTGTAAATTGACAATGTGGAGTGTCTACCCAAAAGCCAATACATTTTCTTATATTTAAAGCCTAGTTCCTCTCTTTTCTTTTTGATATGGGCCTTCCAGCGCAGCCTAGCATCCAGAGTAATACCCAAATACTTTGCTGTGTTAGCGTATGGTATTTGTGTATTATTTATGCTAATTGGGATATATTCATCGCGTTTATTTGTGAAATTGACATGGGCGGATTTGGTCTCGTTCAATTTAATTCGCCAGCCTTTAGTCCAGTTAGCAATTTGATTAGCAGATGTTTGTAAATTTCTAGCTGCTTCTTCGAAGTTTTTGCCTACAGATAAGATGGCCGTATCGTCTGCAAAGGTGGCAATCGTGGCATGCATAGGTAGGGGTATATCTCTAGTGTATAGTAGGTATAGGACAGGTCCCAACACACTGCCCTGCGGCACTCCTGCTTTAATTTCTTTTATTTCGGAATAAGCATCTTCTTGCTTAATTCTGAAAGCTCTATCTGTAATGTATGATTCCAATAGTTCTGTATGCTTCCTGGGCAAAAGTTTTCTTAATTTATACAGAAATCCCTCGTGCCACACTGATCGATATTAGTGACTATTTCTAATATCCGTTACCGTATCTACCATTAAACTGTCTTCCCAATTCTAAGGGTTCTATATTAAAGATCTGTAGTAGAATCTTGAAACCAATACCTCAGGATGGATAAAGTACCTTCCATTTTATAGTATATAAAAATGAAGAAATTAGCAATACATACAGTTCATTTTGTTGACCTGGAGATTTACGCCATCAATTTTTCTTCTGGTGAAACAAATAGGTATTTTTGATTCAAAATAAATGTTATAAATAAACCAATACATAAATGAAGTGATGTAGGTAATATTTTTCTATATAAATTTAAATATTTGTACCACATACACTCCGCGCAACATGAATAGGACCGCCCGACTTGTTGCAAGCTTTCGGTGGTTTGAAAAACAATTCATTTACTAAAAATACAATGCAAGTTTGTAATGGTATGATATGGCAAATAATACGCATTATTGCGCAACAGTGCCTAACGTTATGCATTGGGTGACGTAAGTACCACATACATATAAAATGCACCGCGCCGGTTGGATACGACCAGTATTTAATAGTAAGCTACCGGATGAGTGTCGAGTTACAACGTGTATCCGGATAAACAAACATTTGTAATTAAGGGTATTGTGCAACGATGGGACGACAGAAGTACTTAAGTATGGAAGAAATTGGAAAAATTAAAGCGTTCCATCAAGAAGGGTATTCCTCAAGGGCTACTGCAAAGAAAATAAGTCGATCACACCAGGTTGTGAACAATTTTATTAGGGATCCCGAGAATTATGGAAAACGTTTTAAAGGGCGAACAACATCCGTTACAACTAAGAGAGAACGTCGAGCCATATTACGCGAAGCATCGAATTCGGCATTAACGGCAAGACAAATCGCGAATAACGTTGGAACGAATGCATCGGTAAGAACTGTACAGAAGTTACTGAAGACCTGTCCGCATTTAAAACGTTTGAAAATTAAACGACGGCCTCCTTTAAGGGAATTTCAGCGCACTGCACGTCTTCAGTTTGCTCAAGCAAAAATGGGGTGGACAAGAGAATGGCAAACTGTTATTTTCAGTGACGAGAAGAGTTTAATTTAGACGGCACGGATGGGTTTTCTTATTATTTCCACGATTTACGTAAAGATGAAGTGATTCAGTCACGAAGGCGAGCCGATGTTGGTTCAGTCATGGTATGGGGAGCTGTTTCCTATAACGGACCTGTTGATTTAGTAATAGTGAAGGGCAGATAGAATTCGGAGAAGTACGTCCAGCTGCTGCAACAGGTGAAAGACAAATTTTCCAACGTTATGGCAGGTGGGCCATTTATTTTCCAACAGGATAATGCCAGTATTCAAGAACAGTTTCAGTTTCAAGAACAAGGCATGGAGGCTCTCGATTGCCATCGCTCTCCCCCGACCTGAACATCATAGAAAATGTTTGGGGATGGTTGTCGCGTAAATTGTACTCCAATCCTACCCAATTCAGTTGCGCTGACGAACTAGAGCAGGCGCTGAAACGAAGTTGGGCGGAACTTCCCGTTGACTACTTGAGAACCCTGTATAATTCCATTCCATCCCGACTATTTGAGGTTATAAGAAATAATGGCAAAAGTACTCATTATTGAACAATAAAGTATTTTGTTATTGCAAACGAATCTTTTATTTTGTAGATTGGTCGTATTCAAGTGGCGTTTAATTACTCTACTTATTGTCATTAGTAACGTACATTTGCACTGACTTTTACAAAAATTATATTTGGTACCTACATACATCTTTTTATCAACCCTCTTATTTTCGAAAATAACAATTCCAGCGCGCTACCATGTTTATACCAACTACAAATGTCATATATGCAGTTGGTCCTATTCATGTTGCGCGGAGTGTATACATTGCCAGCAATAAGTGTTTGTCTACCAAGAATATAATAGAAAAAACGGATTAATTATCTGCTTTTGGGCTTCCGGGCTGGAACCGCGTCACTGACAACACTGCCGCCGTTTCGTACCCACTCGTATGGGACACCTTCAGGGCTCAACTACTGCTACTGTCTGTCGCACTGAAACTGACAAACAGTTTCAGTACGACAGACATGTGTCTAAATTTTAGACTCGTCTATACGCCCTCCTTTATTTTTAATCACTGCAGCACGCAGTCGAGGCATTCTTGCGATTAATTTTCGCAATGTCTCAGATTTTATTTTACCCCAAGCCACTTGCAGGTTCTTCCACATATTAACAGCAGATGTGGGAGCCGATTTTCTCAACTCTCAGTCAAGTTCTTCCCACAACAAATCGATGGGATTTAAATCGGGACTCTGGAGAGGCCATGCCATTACTTTTATGGTTCTCTTGTTCTCCAATTTCTGCAGATATTACCGGCATAGTTTGGAAGTGTGTTTTGAGTTATTATCTTGTTGAATGATAAAATTCTGACCCGAAATTTTAATTCCAGTGGGGATTGCATTTTCCTCTAATATGCGCTTATACTGTTGCTTTTTAGTATATCTTCGATTTTTACGAGATCGCCCACATTTGATCCAGAAAAGCAACCCCATATCATGACTGAACCTTCACCGTGCTTAGCAGTAGAGGCTATGCATTCTTCCCGGGCACGCTCACCCCCAGATCTCCTCATGAAAACACGTCTTCGTGAACCGAAAATCTCGAGTTTGGATTCATCGGTCCACAATACTTTATTCGTCTTCTATGGCCCAATTTTGGTGATCGCGTGCCCACTTTAAACGTTTTTGCTTGTTTTGCTTGCGCAGAAGCGGCTTCCGCATTGCAATTCGTCCATGAAGACCGGCTTCTTGTAATCACCGTTTAGCTGTGCTTTTCCACGAACAACATTCATTTCTGCTGCGATTTCTGGGGCTGTTTTTCGTCTATTTCTCTTGCTTGTTATCACCATTGCAAGATCTTCTGCTGAGGTTGTTGCCCTTGGTTTCCCTTTTCGAATTCTGCTCAAAACACTTCCACATTTGCGGTGTTTTTTGATGATATAACCCACGGTGGACTGATTTAATTTAAGTTCTGTGGTAATTTCACGGTTGCTTTTGCCAGTTTTATGGTATGCGATTATAAACGATCGTGTTTCTACACTAAATTCTTTCCGTTTAGGCATTTCTAACCGATTGAACTTTTTCGAAACACTCGATCACTATGAGCACCTCACAAAAACTAACTGCAATTTTGCCAAAATACCCGAGTATAAATACTGGTATAGTGTACAATAACACCCTACCTTAAAATAAAATCGCAACAATCGAAAATTTTCAAGAATTGAGAGATCTAATCCCTTAAGTGCAATTATTCTACTTGGAATTTTATTAGGATATTATCATTCATTGTGAATAATAGGGTAATCGCATAATTATTTTTGAATAAGCTTTTGTAGATTTTAATGTTTACTATGAAACTATTTCTTACTACAGAAATAAATTTTAAAATTACAACTTTTCTATAGAAACTGTAATGAAACAAGGGTGATCAAATGAACAATATTCTAGCCTAATTAAAACCAATATGTATTAAATCTTAATAAAAATATAAATATAATAGATTCATATTCTTCGGTATTTATTACATATCAGAATGAATAATAACAGTACTGTTATGTATTTTTGTTCTTGTATAATCATAAATATGAATCCGTATACTTACCTTTCTCTACCAAGATCTCATCAATACTTGGGCGTTCTAATGTTAGTATGTGTATGTAATAGAATTCAAACCAATTACCACTTCCGTGCATCAGTATTATTACTTTAATATTATCATCCAGTCATAAGCACGGGTATTGATTTAACGACATTTTATACTGGCGAATCGAAAGCCAACATCACCGTGCAAAGTTTGTTAGACGACAGAGAAAATCAATCAATTCTGATGTGAAACGACGGCTGCAGCTCAATCTGTAAATACCTCCAGGCGCTAGTAACATATTACACTCTAACGTAAGATCTTTAACAAATATCACCCCTATTTTTCCTCTTTGTTTTAATATACATACAAACGTTTTCTTACGTGGATACAAATTGAAAATAAGTAATAAGTAAAAACAGAATAACAAAGTTACCAAAACAATAAAAAAAAAGTCGGAGCACAAAAAATACGCAACCAACAAAATTATTTCTTTTTCATTTGCGCAGCTTTCTGGGCAGCTTTCTCAGCCTGTTTCGCTTCCATTTCTCTCCTTTTCTCAACGATTTGCATGTATTTGACTTTCTTCTTTCCAAGTGGTGTCTTATTGTACCATTTGATGAATTTTTTATATTCTTTCTCCGTTACTGGGCCTTGCTTCCAAGATATCATTAAGTTATAAAGTTCGTCTTGTCGGAGCGGATTGTACGATAGTTGGATGATACGTCTGGGCTGTAAGAGGGTTTCGATGAATTTTTTGATTTGACCCATCGGATAGTAAAGGGAAAATTTCGCCAATGAAGAGACGTTTATGTTTCGATCCACACCGTGGTGACTCATTAGTAGCTCGTACCAATATAGGTATGCACTTCCATAGTCTGTACGAGGTATTAAAATTACCTGAAAATATATTTTTTTTATATTATTTTCATCTGAAATATTGGTACACATATTGGGTTGCTGGGAAAGTCGGCCATAGATGGCGTTAATTCATTTTTGCAAGTGCTAGAATTATCCGCATCTATACAAAGGGTACTAGGAAAGTTTTGCAAAATGACGCAACAATGAATCGTAGGAAGCTGGTTGTTGAGATATGTTCACACATACATAGCAGTCGCCGCGCCATGTCGATGGGCTCAGTTATTCATTAGCAGTGAGAGTGTAAAGTGATTGCGATGGCATCGTTGTCACGAAATGAGATAAGGGCAGTTTTGCGTTATAATTTCGTACGTAGTTTAAACATAGGCCAGTGGAATGACTCTTGCACTAGTTGATGTTTATCTACTTTCCACGATATTAAGGTGGTATAGAGAATTCCAAAGGGGAAATTTAACTGTGGAGGATGCTGAGAGGCCGGGAAGGTCACGTTATTACTGTGAGGTAAATGCTTGGCGAGGACAGGCGAGTGACCTACCAACATTCAGGCCTAAATGCACCAGCAATTCGTTAGATTCTGCCTGATCATTTGCACGAAAAGAACCTTTGTTCGCATCGACTGACTGAAGAGCAGATGACACGACGTGTGACTTGGTACCGGGAGATGCTAAAAAAGTTTAATAAGAAACAATCTCGGTATGTGAACAACATCGTGACAGGTGACGATACTTGGCTATACTATTATGATGTGCCGACCAAAGCTCAAAACAAAGTTTAGGTCGTTGATTATGAGGACACACCCGTAGTTGTCAGAAAATCCCGATCTGTAAAGAAGAAAATGATGAGCTGTATTTTTCAAATCGAGTGGAATTGTAGAACGCGTCGTTTTGGACACACAGAAGACAAAAGGTATACTGAACAGTGCATACCTAAAGTCATTGGATCTATGAAGAACCTGCGGCCAAAGTCAAGAATGGACACCTGGTTCCTCCATCACGATAATGCTCCAGCTCACCGCGCCAAAGCCGGCACCGAATATTTGACCACGACAGGATTGAAACATCTCGAGCACCCTCCCTATAGTCCCGATGTGAAAATGAAGCTAAAAGGGAGGCGGTTTTCCAGTAATGAGGACCTTCTGCGGGTTTGGGACAACGAGTGTGCTTTACTCCCTAGTGAAACTTGGCAGAACTGGTTTAAAGATTGGTATCGGAGGATGGACAAGTGTATTGAGTGTAGAGGAAATTAGTTTGATAAAATTAAATAAACAAAACTGTATTGCAAAACTTTCCTAGTACCCTTTGTATGTACATGATATGTGCAAGGTACTTCACGTTAGAAAAACCGAGATGTAATTACCTTTTCAAAAGCCTTATTTAATCCTGTTCGTTTAGCAGCCCATGGCTGTCTAGTAATCCCTAGTACCAAAATTCTATCCTCTGGCTTTATGGCTTTAACTATTCCTTTAAATAGATGTTTCCCCATCTTCCTAGGATCAAGTTCCTTTTCAGCTGCTGGTATCTTTTTGTAAAATGGCTTCTCCGCGCCATCGAAAAATATAATAGAAGGTTGAAGCAGACGACTCATCTTATTAATTAAGTGAACTAAAAGCTTCACTTCCTGAAAAATCATACACTTTTGTCAGTAGTTTAATTACAGGAGAGTAACACTTACTTGTTTGCCTTGGTATTTATCGAATAGAATGGGCGGCGACAAGTCAAATAGCACGCTTTTGGTTTCTGTGAAGATGGCATTTGCCAATAAGTGTTTTCCACTTTGTCTAGGTCCAGCGATTAACACAGATCTTGGTCTACGTTTCATGCATTCCACACCCAATGGCAAAATGCAATTTAACGTCACGACTTGGCGCATATCACCTAGCGCTGCTGGCGGATCATACTCTTCGACACGTTTATCCCAGTTAGCATAACTCATGTCGCCTTTGAAGTCACTCAAATGTGTTATTGGGTATGTGCGTATTATACCATTATCTACAAGTTCTTGAAAAAGATCTTCAGTAGTCCTGCTTGAGGTCATGTCTTTCTTCTTTTTTCCCTTCCCTTTCTTTTTACCTTTGCCTTTACGCCCTTTCTTTTTCTTTCCCTTTTTCTTCTTCCGCTTAGCCTTATCATATGCTAATGCATCGTTTAACAATTCTAATTCGATCCTCATTAATTCGTCGACCTGAGCTCTTACTTCCATCTGCATTTCGTAACATTTGTCTTCCGTAATGAGATCCATGTATTCCCTATCTTCGGGATTATCTTCATCTTTTCTACTGTTCCACAGATGTTTATACTCCTTAAGACCCTGAGTAATTAGTTCATTAGCAGGAGACTCTTCGAATTTAAATTCAAAGGGTTGCCTCGCTTTCCTTCTCTTTTCTTTAGCTTCTTTTTCTTTTTTCTTTTTCGCTTCTTCCTGTTTTTTCTTTTCCTCCTCCTTTTTCTTCTTTTCGGCTTCTTGTTTCGCCTTATCTACACCTCCTGCCATTTTCAACTTTTCTCTTTCCCTGCGCCTCTTTTCCATTTCGTCGATATATTCTTCTGGCGTCCAGGTTTCGCATCTGACCACAAGAACGGTACCTCCCTTTTGTTTTGGTGGAATTTTGTCGAAACATCTGGCTCTAATGTACCACTGATAAAACCATTCTCTGATTTCGTCACCTATATCCTCCATCAAGCCAGGAGCTACTACTCTCATAACACGATCTTTCTCTTTAATATTTGATGCTATATATTCTCTCATGCGTTGTCTAATAATTTCTCTTCTTTTTTCAATAGTTCTTTGGACCTTTTCGAATTCTTCATTTGATCTCCAACTAGGCGAAACCATATCTAACATAGTCATGTTGCTATACACTAATAGGGACAGGTTTCTAAGATTGCAAAGTAAATTATATTTAGAGTAAAGTAGTTGATGTTGTATGAGTTTACGATAGAACTGAAGCAGGTACTGGCCACAATTGTAATAAAGTGAAGAATGAAGTAGTAACTTTGTTTCTTTTGCAAGTGGTTGATAAAACGCGGTGTATTTTCTGGTTGTAAATTGTGGTATTTCATTAAATATACTAGAGGGAGGTTCAATTGGATTAATTTCATTATGTTAAACTTTGTACAGAAAAGCTACAGCGGAAACAAGCCACAGATTCAGATAATTTTCAACTAACCGGTAGACAAAGAACTAAAGGACTTTTCTATTGAATAAGCTCTAGTTGCCTCCTATAAATCTAGATATAACTGAGACTAAGTGAGGCTATGAGTTAAAAATCAACTGCCCCAAAGTGATACCTTGCGGTACACCAGATGTAACAAAATAACTACGCGATATATGTCCATTATAGAAAATAAAGTACAGACTGTTACTGGAGTGAGAATCGAAAAATAGAATTGGTTTACCAACAAAGTAAAATTCAAACCATTTGGTTGAAAATGATTTGAAGAAAAGGGATGAGAATACCACGTTCTTAAACATCTGTTATGTATTAAGTCTATTAATTAGGTTTGAAGTCAGTTTGCGTAATAAACTAATCTATAAGATCTGCGTCACGAATTAATACTTTGAACATACACAACTTTTAATGATCATAGAACACACTACAAATATACTTCTGTGGGCAAAAAATAGTAAGACTTTATTCATAATTTTTAAATTCTTAATTTATTCTTCCAAATCTATTTCGTCCCGCTCAAAGTAACCCCCCCCCTGGCCCCAATACACTTGTGCCAACGTTTCTTCCAATTCTCGAAACAGTTGTTAAAGTCAATTTCAGGAATAGCCTTCAATGCGCGTAGCGATTCTCGTTTAACATCTTCAATTGACTCAAAACGGTTTCCCCGGAGCGGTCGTTTGAGTTTGCTGAATAGCCAGAAGTCACACGGAGCTAAATCAGGCGAATACGGTGGTTGGGGCACGATATTAGTTGAAAATTTGGCGAAAAACTCACGAAGAATTAATGCAGTAAGCGACGGTGCATTATCGTGGTGCAAAAACCAAGAGTTGTCGGCCCATAATTCTGGCCTCTTTTTACAAATAGCATTGCGCAAACGACGCATAACACTCAAATAGTATTCTTTGTTGACAGTTTGGCCGGTCGGAAGGAATTCAGAGTGCACCGCACCTCGATAATCGAAGAAAACTGTCAACATAACCTTGATTTTTGACTTGCTTTAACGTGGTTTTTTGGGTTTCGGCTCACCTTTGATACGATATTCGGCCGATTGATCGTCTGTTTCCGGGTCATAAGCGTAGATTCAAGTCTCATCTCCAGTTATGATTCCTTTCATTTTGTCTTGATAGTCGGGAAGCATTGTTTCACAGACGTCAACGCGACGCTGTTTTTCGAAAAAATTCAGTGATTTTGGAACAAATCGTGCTCTCCCTTTTCTTAGGCCCAAATGATCTTTCAAAATGGTTTTCACTGATCCTTCCGATATGCCAACGATGCCAGTACGGTTTTTGACTGTACTGACAAGCACCAATTCCTTGATTCTATAGACGTGTTGATCATCAGTTGATGTTGATGGCCGTCTTGGACGTGGTTCGTCATCAACGTGTTCTCGACCCTCTTTGAATAATTTGTACCAATCAAAAACACTTGCTCGCGACACACAATTATCACCGAAGGCCTTTTTACAAGATTCTGAACGTTTCGGTACCAGAAATTTGATTCCGTACACAAAATTTAATGGAACTTCTTTGTTGAATAATTTCACTCATTGTAAAAATCGCCGAATGCACTTTTGTATTTCAGAAAGACAAGCGTATACTAAACACTAATGATTATTTTGATGTGACATTTGGCACAGATGTCACTGACAGTCATACCAACCTAGAAAAAAAATATTTCGACGAATGGGTTTTCGCGCGAAATTTAAATTAAAAAGTCTTACTATTTTTTGCCCACAGTAGTATGTACTTTTGCAGAATAAATAGACGGGCTTTCAATTTATGACGAGCTACATAAATATAGCCTGGCGCTCTAGCTGTTTGAAGGTACCGTAAAAAATGCCCTACTCGAAGGATATTAAATCGTAAAACGTTCTTTTGAAAGACTTCTTAGGGAAACTGCCACTCTGAAACCTGTATAAATTATTCTTGATCGACAGATTTTGACGAAGTGTAAACGATGACATTCAGTTATCTTTCAGTATTAGTTTATTAAATTGTAACAAGTCCAAAAATTTCTGCAGGTGGTTAATTCGACAATGCCCAGGAGATTCTAACTTTCTGTTTCACAGTCGTTGCAAATGAATATTGCTTTACAAGAAATGGGATTACTAATTTTCTGAACACATATTTGGAACGAAGAAAACCCTTATACGATTGTTACTACGCATCACCAACACACTTTTTAATTGTCTGATGCGGTCTTCTTAGTGACAATCACATCGACCCTTTTTTTTACCAACAAGGTTTTCAAGAATAACTTACATAAATTTTGTTGATAAATAGTCGTCGTGAGTTTCTAGAAGATATTTTGATTGAGATTTGGTTTATACATGGTGGTAACCGGTGGTGGGTTGGTCGAAACGGGCCACTTAAACGACTACCACAATCTCCCGATCTAACGGCGTTAGATTATCTTTTCTGGGGCTGGATGAAGTCTATGGTTTATTATCTACATCTATTGACACGTAAGAAAAAGTAAGAAATCGGATCACGGAAGTTGCAGCAACTATCAAGGATAGTCTTGTTACTATAAGATTTGCCAAAGAAGCATGGCTTCGTCGTACTGAATGCTGCATCCGACATAACGGAAGCCATTTTGAACTGTTATATTATTAAATAAATATCTTTAATCTTCAATATCTTGGTATGAGGATAGCCGTTTATATTTCGATAACTGGCAATACTGTTAGTGTTTCTGTAGTTGACAGTACTTTGAAAATTTTATGTCAACGAAAAAATGGAATTAACTCGCGAACATTTTCGTGCAATTATTTTTCATAACTTTCGGCGTGGATTATCTCAACGAGAATGCATCGACGAACTGAATTCTTTATATGGTGATGAAGCACCATCGAAAACAACAGTATATCGGTACAGTATGTCACTTTTAGTTTAAGGAAAAATACTAACGAATTAAAAATCGCCTTTGTAATTCCCTCCTGTTCATATTTCGTCTCACCGCATGACCTCTGTACATTTTCTGTAACTCCGTAGCGTATTTGTTTAATGTTTCAGGACTTGATTGTGCCTCATTTGCTTTCTCGCCTTTGGAAGCCTTGTCAGAATCTCTCTTAATATTTCGCCTGTCCATAAAATACAAACGTGCCTGTCGCGCCCTCTCATGATTCTGGATCATCTTCACAATTGCGTTACGCTCTTCTCTTCTTTTCATGGTCGCGATTTCTTCCTCCGTCAGTACTTTGGGTTCTATCACGAATTTTTTTATTGGTTTTCTGAAAATTTTCGAGTGACGATACTTAAATAATAACTAAGCTGAAATATACAGTAATACAAATACTAAGATGTAGGATGTAGTTAGATGTTCTCAAACTGATCTCTTAGTTTTATTTATTTACGTACAAATGTGAACCGTGTAAAGGTCTTCTTGTTTCACGAATTTTGCTAAGAAGGCTTCTGAATTAAAATACTTTTGGTACATAGTTTCCTCTAGGTTTCTCTTCCGAGTTAGAACCGTGTTTCTGATAACTGCTATTCGAGTTGCCGACATTTTGTTTGCTTTTTCAAGAAACATATTCAAGGTTGGTGTTAATCTTGTTGTCGTAGCGAAAGTATCAGACAAGATCAATAGTATTATAGTTCTGAGAATGTTTCTTGCAAAAGCGGATAAAACGTCGACAAGTCAAGCAACTGTGCCAGCGTGATTGGATTTCAGTCCGACGCGGTTCTAGCCCGGTAGTCTAGAAAAAACTATGGACAACGACCACAGAAGTCTACGAGCTGGATTGTTTTTGAAGCATTTTTGTTTAGGCGAACTAATTTGTGAAATAAAATATAATTGTAATAAATCTCGTATAACGTATACAAATAATCATTTATATTTTTGCATGTGGTCATTGCTATGGTTTTAAATTTTCGTGTTGACTTTGATGTACAAGTCGACATTGTATCAGGTTGATTCATAAAGTTTTTATTGAACAATCTGGAAATTTTTTCTATCCCACGCCTACTGAAATACAATGATTTGGAAGTGAAAACGTCGTCAAGCAAGCCAATTTTGAAGTTCGACAGGCGATTAAAGGAGATTGTTCGAAGATTGTTTGATAGAGAGCGAACAAGATGAAAATCTGGCGGAGTGAGAGAAGAAAAATAAGACCTCCCAACTAAGTTCTTGAAACGCTGCTTTTGTAATGTTCGCGATATGAGGACGAGCGTTATTGTGATGCAAAATGACTTGATGTCTTCCTGGTCTTTTTCTTGAATTGTAGTTTCAAGCCGACGGAATTGTTGACAATAAATTTGAAGAAAAATGTTTGGTGGGCGCCCTCATTGTTCTATCAGATGCATATCAGCTTATCTAGATTAATATCAGTTTTTGCTCGGGAAGTTTTTTGCTAGGGCTAATCGAATTTTTTCTGTTCTTAATGTTAACATAAGTACACTAAATTTCACCAGTAACAATGTAGGATAAACACGGTCGATGTTGTTAACGAGATAAACAATGACAACTAGCAAAAAGACACAATATTGACGCATTGATACTTATCGTTTTTGCTCAAATTATGCGACGACCAAGTGCCTGTTTTTGAACTTTACCAATGGAATGCAAATGTCACATTATGGTTGACTGATTACAGGTCATCATAATGGCCAATTCACAAGTTGATTGGCATGAATCACCATGAATTAAAGTGTTCGGTTCAGATGATCATAAAATTCCTATGCTCTTTTTGAACGTTAAGAATAGTTTATGTCAAAATGGTTTTCTTTAAATCGAGAGAACAATTTCCGTGTTGTACTCTCCTCAATTATTTTTCTTCATAAACGGCACAAATTGTTCTAACAGCTTCCAATTCATTAACTCTTCCGTTTCTTGCTTTTTTCTACTTGGCGTTTCATTTCATGTCAATTAGTAAAACAATCTTTGCACAAATTCATAAATTCAAAAACTATTTGATTAAACAATAATACGATATTAAAATAACTTTGACATATGCTTAACAATTTTTTTTTCAAGACACTCTCATCGTAGAATCTAAAAACTTATGAATCAACCTGATCAATAACTTAGTATTATTTATTCATGAGATCTCGTCATGTGGTCATTGAATTAATCGTGATATTCATGATGCCAAAATATGATGCAAATTTTAAAGAAGCTGATGATATGAACGATAGAGTGCTAATATAAGGATCACACAGTTAAATCTGGAAAAATTGTGTCATTGACAAAACCAATCGTGAAACCTTATGTAACTTAAACATTGCTTCTTCACCTTTTAGGTTTTTTTTCTTCTTTTGGCTGTTCTTGCGGCGGTTGTTCGGTTTCTTCGGGTGGTTTTTCTTCCGCTGGCTTCTGTTCCTCTGGTTTCTTCTGGGTTCCTAACAGTAACTCCAAAGAATCAATCTTTTCCGGTGGCGGTGGTGGTGGAGGTGGTTTGGTAAACAGACGTTCGCCTCTCTGCATAAAATTTCAGTTAGTTTTTGACAGGAATGTGCATTATGAGTACATCTTTGACCTGAATTTTCTCGCACATTTCTTGGATATTTTCCGGTCGGGGAAAAATAAGCGCCGAATCTAGAATTTGTACATCATATGGAACGAGTTTAACTTCCATCAACGAACCATCTACGTAGTGAATCTCGGATAGATCGATATCTTTCAGAATCTCTTTCAGTTCCATTAGACGTGTTACAGCGGCGTCCATCAGTTTTCTCATGGTAACACGTTTTTGAACCTGAAATGTGTTCAATGTATCTATAACAAAGCGACATAAGTAACTAATTTTAAGAATTAGAATATAAACGCCTAAGACTTGTGTTTCATCATTTAATAATAATACGTTTTTAAAAAAGGTGATCGTTGTTCTCTCTATAATTATCGACCAATTAGTATTCTGTCTAATTTTGCTAAGATTTTTGATTATATTCTCCATCAAAAACTTACTAAATGAAACCCTTTATTTCTCTCCAGCAGCATGGTTTTACTACTGGTAGATCCACTGTTTCCAACTTAGTGGAAATAACACAATTTATTAGCGAGTCAATGGACAATAGACAGCAAGTGGATGTTGTTTATACTGATTTTGCTAAGGCTTTTGATACAATTAACCATTCAGTATTAGTATCTAAATTATCCAGCTTTGGATGGATTTTGCCATTATGTAATTGATTTGATCTCTTCATATCTACATAACAGAAGTTGCTATATTTCGTATAATGGATTTTCCTCAGATGTATATACTGCTTCTTCTGGAGTTCCACAAGGATCCACTTTGGGACCCTTATTGTTTAATATTTTTATTAACGATCTGTTCAAATTACTTTCATGTAATTCCTTGGCATATGTTGACGATTTAAAAATTTTCTCGTCCTATGACGATTGCCGGATACTGCAGCATAATCTTAATACAATTAGTGATTGGTGTGTGCAGAATGATATTATTATTAATGTTGATAAGTGTGCTGTTGTCACTTTTACTAAAAGCAATAATCCCCTTATTATTCAGTACACCATTGATCACACTATCATTCTGAGGAAGTCTTACCGGCTTGATGGTACATACCCACTGATAGGAGTTGATTATGAGGCGTTATTGGTTAGACACGGTTTCCAATCTTTGTCTTGTTGTAGGGATGCTACCAGTGCGAAGTTTCTTGTTAACTTGATTAATAATGGTGTGAATGTCCCTTATGTACTGTCTCAGGTTTGTCTATTGGTTCCTTCTCATTCCACTCGGTCTTTTGATTCCTTCGCTCTTCCGAGGGCCAGGACTAATGTTCTATTGAAAGCTCCGCTTACTCACATGTGCAGGAATGCGAATAGGTTATTCCCAGATCCTTTTCATAGGTAATAATTCCGGTGGTTTAAGAGTGTGGTACAACTTTGGTTTTATATAAGTTATTTTTTTTACCTACATATAAATATATTCTTAAGTTCTTAGTTCTCATTTATTATTATTATTGTATAGTATATTTTAATTTTCATATATATTTAAGTTAGTTTTATTTAATACTTGCACACTGTACATATTGTTTGATTTGTCCTTTAAATGGCTTGTCTGTTGGACAATAATAATAATTATTATTACTATTAATCGATGTATAGCATGCGAATGCTAACATAATCGAAAACATTTCCTAAAAAAAAGGAGTGCTTACTGAGACGTACTCAAAGAAACAAATTCTTTTTCTTATGCTTCTAATAAGATGTCAAAATAAAGTCAAGATGACACATTGATCCGAAGTAATCGCAATGTGCTCGACTTATTCAACCGACTCACTCGACTTATATTACAACCCAAAACAACTAAATCCAAGCTCGGTACATTAATCAATCGACATAAAATTATTTCAAGATGTCGTGAGGCACGTTCCTTTCTTAATTATGTGCACAATGTACTACCAGATTGAACTCTACTGTACGATAGATGAATACTTACTTCTCTAAAGGAAGGAGGAGAAGAGAGAATAGAAGAATCAGGGCGTACGGGACAGTGCATTTATGCGTAACGGCATGACGTTCGACCGTAAAAAAAACGAAGGAAATTACAAATTACAGGCTCATTATTACAACAATTAATTACAAACTAATTGGATTAATTCCAATTAAAGATTTTAACAGAACATGTAAATTAAATGTCTTACCCGAGAAATGAACCATAGATTCCTGGAATAACATTTATAATACATCTCAGATTGCGATAGCAATATTAAAAGAATCAAGTTAATTTCAGTCAGATGCGGGTTGCGAAATACAATATAAAGGGTGTTTCATTTGCGCGGTTTTTTTCTAAGAATAAATAAAATATAGATGGCGCACTGAATTTGTCTGGATATGTGGGCATTTAAAAAGTGCGATGTATAACATTTATAAAAGTGGCTTCGTACACGGTACAGCAACGCGTTCAAATTATTGAATTATTTTATGAAAACCAGCGTTCTGGGAAAAGAGTTTTTAGAAAATTACGTGAATTTTATGATTTATATAATCGTCCATCTGAAAGCACTATTGGTTGAATTATAAAAAAAATTCAAAAGACCGGTTCCGTAGAAGATTGTAAAAGTGAAAAATACAGTCGTAGTGGTCGTTCACAAGAAAATATTGGTTTGGTTCGTGAAAGTGTTGCTGAAGATCCTGAAATGTCCATTAGATGATGTTCACAACAACTCGGACTTAGTGGATCAACAACATGGCGTATTTTATACAAGGATTTAGCTCTGAAGGTATATAAGGTTCAAATAACAGGAACTGAAGCCATTAGATCATTTAAAACGTCGTTCATTTGTTAATTTCATCAATGAACAACCAGCTGATTTTTCTCAAAAAATAATGTTTTCCGATGAGGCACATTTTGAACTTGGTGGCTATGTTAATAAACAAAATTGCCGTATTTGGGGTGAGCAAAATCCACGAATTATTCATGAGAAGCCTATGCATCCTAAACGAGTTACTGTTTGGTGAGCATTATGGTCAGGTGATGTAATTGGACCTTACTTCTTTGAAAATGCTGCTGGTGAAGCTGTAACTGTCAATGGTGATCGATATCGTCGGATGATAACCGAATTTTTGTGGCCTGAATTAAGGAACATTAACCTAGAGGATATGTGATTTCAACAGAATGGCGCTACACCTCACGTTGCACACAAATCAATTGATTTATGGAGAGAAAAATTTCCTGGACGTGTAATCTCAAGAAACGGTGATGTCAATTGGCCACCAAGATCGTGTGCTTTGACACCGTCGGACTATTTTCTTTGGGGTTATGTAAAAAATCAGGTTTATAAAAACAATCCACAATCAATTCCTGCTTTGAAAGAAGAAATTATTCATGTCATTGGTGAGATAGAGCCTCAATTATGTCAAAATGTAATTGAAAATTTTAACAAAAGAGTGGACGCCTGTGGAGCTGCAAGAGGAAACCATTTGGCAGATATTATTTTTCGCATATAAATGTCATAACTGATACTTCAATTACCAATAAAAAGTTTTTGAAAGTGAATGCAAATTATGTGTTTTATTTATTCTTTAAAAAAACGCGAAATTTGAAACACCCTTTAGAAGTGACTCTGTGAAAGATAAGTTGCCGAATGAAATTACTCCCAAAAGTTGCTGTATTAATACATATGGAGTGGGGTTCACAAAGTATGAATTAAAGATAAAATGAACATGTAACAAGTGCGTACTAATACATTCATAACACATTTTTAAACACCTGTAGTTTCATCAATTGATAGCCATTCTCTCCATTCTAGTCGTTTTTATGAGATCTGTAATCTTTCATCCTAGCAAATTTCTCTGGTGGGTAACTTCCAATGCGGAATTTGCTCCAAAACTAATGTCTACATGTTAAGGAATATTGTATCTAGTTAATGCAATAATAAACTCAAATATAAATTTATAATATGGTACTATGAAGGCATCCGCCGGGCAAACGGCAGATAGAGGTTTCAGTCCTTCTCCAGCGCAAAAATTTTGTACTAATTTCTGTGATTTTAATCTACAATGGCATAGCGGAAAATATTAATTTTCATTATAATGTGGTAATTCACATTTTGCATTCTGTCCTTTGCAATCCATCGGCAAAATACCAGACACCCGGACGATTATTTAACCTTAATGTTGAATAACATAATCTAAATATTACTAGATATAAAATTACAATCTACAAATTATTTACTTGAGCCATTTGGTCCAAACAGGCGTCCATTTCCTGAACTATCATACAATATCTAACGTATATACCAGACACCAGATAATTTGCCATATTTCTAGTTCTAGTCGCTTTCGTGGTACTTTTCATAAATTGATCGTATTTTTGCAAATGTTCTAGTTGCTCTTTGGTGAGAAGCCACCATTTTGAGTAAGATTCTCGAGACATTTTTACAAAGAATTTATAATTTATCTACAGGCACGGCAAAAGCGATATTAAGGACTTTTTTTAACCATTTTGAAAGTGTCGTTGCATTTCATTAACACATTTTAATTTTGAAAACGATAAATTTTGATTCACTCGAAATTTAACATGTTGCCTTGACAGATAATTTGATACTGAAACTGTTTTTGACAGTTTAGTCATCTTTCAATATGATTTAATTTGGTATTCCTACAAAATCGAAATACATATGTGGGTTTTGCTTAATACACATTACTCAAAATAATTTCTTGCACAAAAAGGAGTATTTTGAAAGATATATAACTTAATATTGCCTGTATGCGAATTTCGTTAAGTAATAATTAGAAATAAAACCAAAATTCACGAACGAATAACTTGAGGGTTAAATGTTAAAAGGAATCATTCATTTATATAATATATAATACATATATTATATTATATATTAATAACACCCTGTTTACAGCGTCCGTTTCAAGGAATAACTCCTATCATCAGGTAAACTTGTGTGTGTAAATAATACGAGTTTACCTCATAATAGGTGTTATTCTAATTTATTTCGTACGTTTCAAAGAATAACAACTATTCATCAGGTAAAGATCAAGATTTTGAAGTCACTGAACATCTTCAGATATGACTTTTAGAAAGTCCATGACTATATTCAGCAGAACTGTTTGGTTTAAGCATCATCATCGTCGGTATGTTCTCTGTATTTTCTAGAAGGTTCTATAATAGGAGAGTCTGGATTTCTGGTTTCTAGCCCTTTAGCATTACCCAAGATGCACCAAGTGGAGGCGAGCTGGTGTTGCACTCCAGTTGACGGTTGACTTAGTTACAACAAAGACAGTCTCAAGCTGCGCCATCTATCCCTTATACCAGCGACTTTCCAGCTTACCCGCATATGTTTGTATATTCTCCTTTTTCGAGGGTCGTCTCTTAGTATATTGGATCATTCATTATTTTAATGCAAAATGCATATGTAAATACCTTAAAAATTCAAATATATGCTTTGTTTCAAAGTAGTCCATGTGTAGCTGTATGAATTCGGTAAAAACCTCTCAGTATTACATAAATATTAAAACGAGATAACGGGAATAAGGTTTATATTCATGTGCTGCATTTTCTGATGCTAATTTGTAAGTTTACGTCTGTGAAGGCTTCATATCGCAATAATCTATACAGACAATTTACATTATTTGACGATATTGATGAAGACAGTACAGTCAACGTATTGCTTAATTATAAACTTGTGGCTCGACGCATCACATTGAACCTCGTCGATATCTCCGGGTTGTCAGCAGTTTCGTGCCATCATATCATTTTCAGTCGTCACTTTATATAAAAACCATTTGATTTGGCTTTCCGGCACCGTAAACACCGTATTATTATTTCACTTCACCTGTTTTCCCTGGGGTCACATCAGTGCCCCTTAATTAAAATTTAAAACCTTTTCATGTGAATACGTAATATGAATTACCTTGAATACATATGTATGTATACATACATTTGACTTAATCACTTATGCAGATATAAAATTGCAAATCCATCCTAATTTATAACATACAATTTATTTCAATACTAATAATGTGTCTCGGATTTGGAATATCGTTCTAGAAGTGCTAGTTGAAATTTGTAGGAGGGTAGCCGTTTATATTTTGGAAACTGGCAACACTGTTCCGATCCCTCAAACTCCGATCTGATGATTGTATCGTGAAGTTTGTCATTTTTGACAATATATTTACCTTGGCAGTTTTATTATCCGGTCGCTATTTCTATTGCTGACAGTAATTTGAAAATTTTATGTCAGCGAAAAAATGGAATTAACTCGCGAACATTTTCGTGAAATTATTTTTCATAACTTTCGGTGTAGATTATCTCAACAAGAATGCATCGACGAGCTGAATGTTTTATATGGCGATGAAGCACCATCGAAAACTACAGTATATCGTTGGTATAGTGAATTCAAACTTGGACGTCACGTTCTTTGGACGATTAATTTCGTGAAGGTCGTCCCACAAATGTTTTTTTGTGTCGGAAAACATTAATGCAGTGTCAGAATTGATAATGCAAGACCGTCATGTGACATACCGTGAAATCGAGGCATGTCTAGATATTAGTAACACCAGCGTGCATAAGATCCTGCACGAACAATTAGCCGTTAAGAAGCTATGCTCACGTTGGGTACCACATAATTTGAGACATTTACAAAGTCGTCACAGGTGATGAACCTTGGATCTATACGTATGAGCCCGATAGTAAACAGCAGTCGGCTGTGTGGGTACTCCAAGATGAGCCAAAACCAACAAAAGTTGTTCGCGCTCGAATTACATCAAAATAAATGGTCGCCTGTTTTTTCGGAAAAACCGGTCATGTTGCAACCGTGCCTTTAGAGAGTTGTAAAACGGTCAATTCCGAATGGTACATAACTATTTGTTTGCCAAAAGTTTTTGAAGAAATAAGGAAAACAAACCGAAAGCGATAGATCATTCTTCACCATGACAATGCGAGCTCTCACAGGTCAGTTCAAACAATTGAATATTTTACCGGGAAAAACATTGAATAGATGAGCCGTACAACCCTGATCTAGCACCGTGTGATTTCTTTTTGTTCCCACGCGTGAAGAATAAATTTAGTGGTCAACGATTTTCTAAGCCAGGAGAGGCAGTTGAGGCATTCAAAACTCAATATATATATATATATATATATATATATATATATATATATATATATAGTTGACTGAGTTATTCGATCGGCAACATCTGCAATACATTGAGCTCTTTGTTTTGCCGATCTGTCACCATTTGGTTTTTGAGTTTCAGACCTTTTTTCACGAACTTTTCAAGAAATTTTTGAATCACTTGCCACAAACTAACATATATGGCAGAAAAAAATTACGTAATTTCGAAAGTAGCTTTCGATGCTGACGACTTGTGCTTTATAGTAAATATATTGTCATATTTTACTTTTTTATTACCGATAATGTAGGAAGACAGTCAAAGTAAAGAAAAAATTTTGTGAAGTGTATGGAGAAGACATCTTAACATAACGCCAATACCAAAATTGGTTTGCAAATTTCGTTCTGATGAATTCGATGTCAAAGAAAATTCATACTTCGTTCTGCGGATAAGGGCAAAGTAGAGGTATTAAGTGAATTAAATCGTCGATTAACAATACGAGAAACTGCTACGAGATTAAATTGTAGGATGTGGACCATTCATAATCTTGTGAAACGACTTGGTTTCATATCAAAGCCAGATATATATGTTTTTAAAAAGATTCGCTCTGCCGCATTGACGTCTATGATTTACTATTAAATATGAAGAAAATAGTCCATTTCTGAAGCGAATCGTAAGGGACGAAACATTAATTGTTTAAAATAATTTCGAACGTAAACGATCATCGAGTAAAGCGATAAGCCAACCCAAAGAATTTCGAAAGCCGTCGTTCATAGACGCAGTTCTTTCTGTTTGGTAAAATTTCCAAAGAGTCGTTTTTTTGAGGTTCTACCAGACAATTCGACATTTAATTCAGAGGTGTACAAACTAAGTGATTACATAAAATAGAAACGGCCAGAATTGATCAGCAGAAAAGGTGTTGTATCTCACCATGATAATAGCAAGTCCCCATATTGGTGACTCGCCGGACAGTCTTACATTCTGGATGGTATATGTTAGCGCACCCACCATATTCATCAGCTTTGACACTTTACAATTACTATTTTTTCCGATATTTTCAGAATTCTTTGAATAGAAAAACATTTGGTCTCAATGAAAACATCGAAAGCAACTTGAATCATGTTTTTGCAAGTAAAAATCAGAAATTTTAAGATCACGTGATCATGTTATCCCAAGAAAAGTGATCAAATCTGTTGGACCAAAACGGTCAATATACATTGTGTTTCAAAAAGAATATACGTATTACAAAGTATTATTTTGTCCAAACTATCGATCGCTGCGCCTCGGCTCGACAATTAGAGAAACGAATACATAGTCTACTTTATTTAATAGTCACTAGATGTCAGTTGTCTTCTGTTTTTCTTGGTAATCGTCGTATGTTTAAAACGGCTACTCCGCAGCAGAAATCATTTTGTGTTCTCCAGTTTGCGAAGTGCAATTCCGTGATTACAGTGCAAAGACGTTTCAGGTTGAGCTACCAAATTGATCCTCCGAATGGGTGGAACATTCGCAGATGGTATCGACAATTTGTAGATACAGGATGCGTATTTAAAGAAAAGAATCCTGGTCGCCCTCGTGTTTCTGAAGAAAATGTCTCACGAATTCAAACTGCTTTCCAACGTAATCCTTCAAAATCAACTCGTCGTGCCAGTCGGGAGTTACAACTGCTTACAACAACAATTTGGCCTGTTTTGAGGCGTCGGTAGGTTCTGAAACCGTACTAGTTACAGTTGTTACAAGCTCTGCGTCCTGATGACAAACGGAAATGTGTGGCATTTTGTAACGAGATTCATGATACTATTGACAATGATAACACTTTCGCATAACGCATCGTGTTCAGTGATGGAGCGACTTTCCATGTTAGTAGTCTGGTAAACAAATATTTGGGATCTACAGAACCCACATGCAGCCATTGAACATATACTAGATTCGCCAGAAACCAATGTATTTTGTGCGATATCCCGATCATCTGTTTAGGGCCAATTCTTCTTTGATGGAAACACGGTTAACGGTCAGCAGTAACTCGCTATGTTACAAAATTGGTTGTTTCCGAGGCTGTACGAAGACAACTTTATTTTCTAACAAGACGGGGCACCCCCTCACTGGAGTCGCTAGGTGCGTGAATATCTGAACGAAACTCTACCGAACCGTTGGATTGATCGTCAAGGAGCTGGCGACTTAGTATGTCTCAGCTGGGCTCCACGGTCACCGAATTTGACACCCTGTAACTTCTTCCTGTGGGATTTCGTTAAAGACAACGTTTATGTTTCACCACTCCCACAGAATCTGCAAGAGTTAAACTGCCATAACATCTGTGACCTGGAAGAGTTGAAGAGAAGAGCAGGACCCGTACTGCCATAACATCAGTGACGAAGGACATGCTTGCCCGAGCATGGGAGGAATTTGACTATCGACGTGATATTGTTCGTGTCGCTGATGGAGGACATATTGCACATCTGTAATCTGAACTTTGGTTCATAAATATGTGTGTAAAGTTTCATATTCGTATGTTTTAAAGTTTAATAAATATATGCATTCGAAATACGTATATTCTTTTTGAAACACTGTTTAATTGAATAAAATATTTACGTATTGTAAAAGAATTGATAATAAATGAAGAAATAACAAAATTACTTCCCGAATAACTCGATAAATACCAATGTTTAAATTACTGGAGTACTATGGCTGTGTGGGTTAAGGCTGTGAAATAGAATTATGATTTCGTACTTTTATATATTTGGGTGGTTATATATTTTGGAAGTTATTTGTATTTTAATACAACGTAGGTATAATTTATTGCCACAGACAGTAGATGTTTTCTATTAGCTGCAATTTGCAAATGCAGAGAGCTCGAACACTTTATTGACCCACTGTATAGATATTGTATTAAATAAAGGACTAAAAAGTTAAATATACTTTAGCAAACGACTCGAAAAAGTCCGTTTTTTAACAGAACTTGCTCGTTATACCTTCGATAAATTCGAATTAAAACAAAAACAGCGCTCACTTCTCGGTAAACCGATCGTGTCTGTAATTTTTGCGATGGTGCTCGCGAAGCAAGACTCTCAAAAATGTATTATTACCGATACTTAATTTGTTTTTAATGCTGCGGTACATCGGCAACAACCACGAAGTAAGAATATTATAGGATAGGACCTCGTTCTACGCGAAAGAGGTGGAAATCAAGAGAACGAAATGGTGGAAAACTTTTTTAGATACATACGCGCGTACGTATCTGTACGTATTCCACTATGCATGAAAGGAGAAAAATAAGAAATGAACGACTACGTTGATGATGATGATGAAGGAGTCTCGTACAGCACGTGGAGCACCTGGTCCCACCTTCGAGGCACAAACCATAGCCCGTAGATGCACAGGAATGCGCGGCCGAGATCTTTGTGATCAAGTGCAGTTGTCGTAGGCGGTTGGACTCGGCCCGCCGCGGGACACAACATGGCTTCTTGAGTAGTCAATATGGCCGACTACTTATTGTTACTAGGTACACTACCAAACTTGGAACAATGTCAAATCACGTACCTCTCTGCATGTATTAAAATATGAAGAATCAAATGTACATATTTAAAAATTTATTTTCTTTTCGCGTAAATTGTTATACAAAATATTATTTTTAAGCATCGGTATATATTTGTTCAATATGTTTCAATAATATTTCAACTTTTCGCTTTTAAAAATAAGAAAATAATTTCTAAACAGCTAGTTTTGTAATTTATGTAATTTATATTTTCATAATAAAATTTATAGATTTTAAAACCAATAACATGTATGTAATGCGAACAAAACAAGAAGTAAATGTATCAAAATTAAGGCAAACAATTTGAAAATATTACAAGTGCGAGAATTATTCAAATTTTTGAAGCCTGCCACTACAGTGATGATTAAGATACTGACATGTATGTACCAAAAATTTTAAATAATACGAAAAACAATACGTAAATTTTGAGATACTTTGTATTATGAAATCCAAAGCAATCAAACTCATGTCAGCGAAGGACTTGACATCTTTTTGAATAAAAAAAATTAAAAGAACTGTGTTTTTTCAATCGAAAGCAACAGATTCTTTTAAATACAAGGATAGTTTGACAAGCAGTGAAAATGACACATAGGTGGCGCTCTAATTGGTAAAACGAACGCACTGTAATCTAGGTTGCCTATTTATATGTTTACGTTCGGATATTTAGATAAATCGGTTGATTAGTTTATTTTTGATAGCTGATTGAAAAAGAAGCAACACGTCGTTTTGTTTAAAATGGAAAAAGCAGAGTATCGTGCGGTGATTAAATATTTCGTAATTAAGGGTATGAAAGCTACCGAAATAAAAGATGAGTTACGGAAAACATTAGGTGAATCTGCTCTATCATCCGCCACAATAAGTAGATGGATAAATGAATTTAAATGTGGTAGAACAAGCGCGCTCTGGAGCACCCAAAATCGTGACTTCTAAGGAAATGATTATACAAATCCTTAATATTATTACCCAAGATCGACGACTCAAAGTGAAATAGAGATAGCAGACATGGTAAATATTTCAACAGAATGCGTACACCACATTTTAACGAAAGAATTGAGCCTTTCCAAGCTTTCGGCAAGATGGGTGCCGCGATTGCTTACGACTGATCAAAAGTTCACTCGTTCGCGCATGAGTGTTTGGACCTTTATAAACGGAATCCGGTTGATTTTTGTAGGCGATTTGTTACTTGCGATGAAACTTGGATACACTACAGTACACCCGAAACTAAACAACAGTCGAAACAATGGTTAGAACGTGGTTCTGCACCTCCAAAGAAAGCGAAAACCACTTTATCGGCAAACAAGGTGATGGCATCAATTTTTTGGGATTCAAAGGGCATTTTGCTCATTAATTACCTTCAGAAAGGTGCCACAATAAACGGACAATATTATGCAGAACTTCTACAAAAATTAAATGGTGAGATTCGTGCTAAACGGCCAGGAATGTCAAAGAAAAAGATTCTGTTTCACCAAGACAACGCTCCCTCGCATACCAGCACAGTTGCGATATCCAAAATCCACGAGTTACATTTTCAATTGGTACCGCATGCGCCTTATTCGCCGGATCTAGCCCCTTCCGACTTCCACCTTTTTCCAAAATTGAAAACGGCACTAGGTGGAAAGAAATTTTCGTCTAACGACGACCTTATCATCTTCGTAAATGAGTATTTTGCAAGCTTTCCGGAATCGCATTTTAGAGATGGCATAAGGGCATTGGAGCACCGTTGGAGTAAATGTATTGCTCTTTTAGGAGAATATATTGAAAAATAAAAATTATTTTGTATTTAAAAAATTCGTTTTTCCTTTCCATTCTCACTACTTGTCAAACTACCCTCGTAGTCACTACGAGTAAAGGAAAACTGTTAGCTCAAGGGCCACATTCTTATGGAGATTTAACAGTTAAAAAATCTGATAAAGAATAAATACGAGGAATATAAGAGGTACGTCTAATAAGTAATCTGAAAAAAAATGATGGCTAAAGGGTCTTTGCGTTCAGTCTTTGTGGGATAAGTATCTTGTGACTAAGGTTGAACAATACTCCGGGTGATAAAAATCGACGAAGGATGAACGCTTGCAGACTTTGTCGATGGCTCGCATCATGTGAGTGACACTAAAACACCTCACAAAGTTGGATTTTTAACTGTGACGGATGCAAATACATTTATATATCGTTTTCCTACGTTAGAATACAGAAGAGCTATAATAGAATGTGTTACTTGCAACACCAGTATTTCACCGTATGACATTATGGATTGCAAAAGACACATGAAGAGCAAACGCCACGTGTTGATTGCAAAATGTGAAATATAAATTTGTATTTGATTTTATTATTATTTAACTGCGTGCAAGATTCCTCATGTAGTAGACAATGAGAACTTTTGTCAGATTTGAAGCAAATATATTCCATATTGGAGGTTACCATCTAGAAGATAATTATAGTCAATTTACATCAGGTGGAAAACACGATTACCTTATAAAGATGCCCCTGAAATGTCTTTTGGCGGTTAAAACATTTACGTATGTTGAACGTGTAAATCCAAGATGAATAAAAGGATGGTAAAAGTGTAAATTTTCTAATAAAAAACACAACAAAATATTTATCAATACTCAACAATACTTAACAACTTATTGCACCAATCAATGGTCGAATTAGTACTCTCCTCTAAGTGTATAACATCTGTATTAGACAATACCACATTGAACATGTTAAAATAATCAGTATAACCTAAGGCATTAGACGGGAAACATGAAAGTAAGTTATTTTTAAGAAGTAAGAATAAGAGTGAACCAAGATTCGAATCTTATGGTACCCCGAAGGTGGATATAAAAACATTGGATGAGTAGCCATTATAGACATAGTTGAATCTAGTATTCAAGCACGATCCCATAGAATTAAGAAGCGAGGGAGAACAATCAACATTTGAAAGTTTATTTAAAAACACTAAATAATCACTGATATGCTTGTATATAAAATCAGATGCACTTGACCCCGATAAGCAATAACGTCACTAACATATTATGTGAAAGTTATTACATGAATCACAGTAAATCTTCCAGAAAAAGAAATCATAGCTGGACGTTAGTCAATGTATTTAACACTGCCATCAACATTGCTTTCCTAGTACGTTTCTCTGATCTTTTACTAGGAATGACATTGACGGTTTAAAAGGCAACGGATTTTTTTACAGCTTGTAGTCATGTCCAAATGTAACTTTTTATTATTTAAATCTGATTTAATATTATTTTCAAATTTATCTTGATAAATGTAATGCTGCTCGACATAGTAATTTCCATTTGGGATTGTATGTAAACTAGAATTTACAAAATTGTGTTTTAACAAGGAAAGAAAACGATAAATTGTAAACAGTAGGCATTAATATTAAATCAAGAATAAAAAGTTTTAGCTAGCAAAAAATTTAAAAAGTGCAGTGGTGAAACAATTATGAAGGGAGTGCTGGATACACTAAAAAACTTTCAACTGATCAACTGTTGCTGTTTGTGAGCGATGGTGCAGCGACAACGTGTAATGTAGGATATTCCCTAAAGAGACAAGTATGAGGGAATTTTACATGTGACGTGTAAAGTTCATGCTTTACACCTTGTGGCACGACAATGTTATCCAAAGGTGAATGCATTAATTTCATATACCGAAAGAGTGTTTTTGAATTCTCCCAAACGAATTCAAGAATTCCACAGACGGTGCACCGGTATTCCTAGCCACCAGAGCCAATTCTCACACGTTGGGGAACATGGTTGAAAACGGCTTTTTATTATTGGGAGAATTTCAAACAAATAAAACCTGTACGTCTATGATTCAAACGTAACGAAGCTGCAGCAATTAAAAAAGGCCAGAAAAGATTTGAAAATACTTCCGTTGAAACCAATTCGAAATAAATTTACGACAATTATAAAGGTTTACTTGACTCAATTGAAAGTAGGCAAGCTATGCGGGTTCAAGCCAAAAATCCCATGTATTTTTCTATGGAGCTTCATTTTGCAATTTTTGACTCTGTCGCAGATATGCAACCCGCAATACATGCATACGTTTTAGTAGACAAACAAACAGACAGGTAGACAGATAGATAGTCTGATAGGTTATATAGAATCTGACGCAAATCCCATGTATTTTCGTATAGAGTTTCGTTTTGCATTTTTGGGGATTGTTTTGGTGGGGAAGTAGAGGTTAAGGATGATTTTATAATTTTATGAGTGAGTTAGGAGACTTGAGGTTGGAATGCTAGGGGACCACAAGGAAGTTACGAGAATCACAAGTCTCCTAACTCACTCATAAAATTATAAAATCATCCTTAACCTACTTCGCCACCAAAACAACACCCAAAAATGTAAGACGAACCGTTATATGAAAATACATGGGATTTGCGTCAGATCATAACCTATCAGACTATCTATCTGTCTACCTGTCTGTCTGTCCACTGGTCTGTCTGTTTATCTACTAAAACGTATGCATGTATTGCGGTTTGCATATCTGCGACACAGTCAAAAAGTGCAAAACGAAGCTTCATAAGAAAATACATGGGATTTTGGGTTAGAACCCGTATAGCTTATCTAGTATTGAATAATTTGAAAACGTTGGGTTGTGGTTAGTGGATCTAATGCAAATTGCGAACGATGAACACTCACTACTACGTGCTACAAGAGACAAAAAATGTGTGTTGTAGAAAATTTCGTGAATGTTATAAACAAACATTTCAATTTTACCAGATGAAGACAAATTTATTATGGTGCGTGTATAGATCTGTCATATATTTCTAAAGATTATTTTAATTATGCGTCTATTACATCCCCAGATGTCGAGCTGTCATTTTCTAAATATAACATCTTTTCAGCACTGTATACGCTGTTCTTCGAGGCAAATGTAGAAACTTACGTCATGCTACAAACATTTTGTCAGTCTTATCCATTTTGCGCTACGCAACAATAGCTGTAAATAATATGTGTCATTTATAAAAAAAACAAAACATAGGTGATATAAATGATGCATGCATCGTAAGGTCGCCCGTTTGTCCATACCCTCGCCTTGTCATGATCCTGGCCTGTGGGAAAAATGTCCCAACTCTACTTGCGGACGTCTAGACTCACTATTAAAACTTTAGTTGCAAAAGAAGACAGATAAATTTTTTTATGAAACCTAACATTCAAGAAATAATTATGCAAAAACTTATATCAGAACAAGTATATACATTATATTGTAGATACTACTTGCACTCTCACATTGCAGAAGGAAAGGATCGCTTCTTTTATAAATGAGTGACTTCGTAAGTCCGCATCTTAATTTAATATTTTTAGCCATTACCTGCTGCTGTTTTCTGCATAATTTCCTTACAACTCTTTTTCTTTTACTTATGCTTATATTATGGAGATACTAACACTTTCATGTCAGTAATTATTTAATATGTATGTCATGTGCATACATGTATAACATGTATACGAGTACGATCAATGTTTTATGAATTTTTCCCGTCATAATGTCTATAATTAAACTTAGTCTTTTTGACTTACGAGGTTTCAGAGCCACATCAGTGAAGAAAAGAATAAGAAGGTGGAAAAGGTGGTTTCGAAATATCAATGATATACGAGGGTAGTTTGACAAGTAGTGAGAATTGAAAAGAAAAACGAATTTTTTAAATACAAAATAATTTTTATTTTTCAATATATTCTCCTAAAAGAGCAATACATTTATTCCCACGGTGCTCCAATGCCCTTATTAGCACGAATCTCAACATTTAATTTTTGTAAAAGTTCTGGATAATATTGTCCGTTTGTTGTGCCACCTTTCTGAAGGTAATCAATGAGCAAAATGCCCTTTGAATCCCAAAAAATTGATGCCATCACCTTGTTTGCCGATAAAGTGGTTTTCGCTTTCTTTGGATGTGCAGAACCATGTTCTAACCATTGTTTCGACTGTTGTTTAGTTTCGGGTGTACTGTAGTGTATCCAAGTTTCATCGCAAGTAACAAATCACCTACAAAAATCAACCGGATTCCGCTTATAAAAGTCCAAACACTCATTGGAAATGCGCAAACGATTGAACGTTTGATCAGTCGTAAGCAATCGCGGCACCCATCTTGCCGAAAGCTTGGAAAGGCCCAATTCTTTTGCTAAAATGTGGTGTACGCGTTCTGTTGAAATGTTTACCATGTCTGCTATCTCTCTCACTTTGAGTCGTCGATCTTGCGTAATAATATTATGGATTTTTATAATCATTTCCTTAGAAGGCACGATTTTGGGTGCTTCAGAGCGCGTTTCATCAACACAGCTTGTTCTACCACGTTTAAATTAATTTACCCATCTACTTATTGTGGCATGTGATGGAGCAGATTCACCTAATGTTTCCCGTAACTCATCTTTTATTTCGGTAGCTTTCATACCCTTAATTACGAAGTATTTAATCACCGCACGATACTCTGCTTTTTCCATTTTAACAAAACGACGTGTTGCTTCTTCTTCAATCAGCTGTCAAAAATAAACTAATCAACCGATTTATCTAAATATCGGAATGTAAACATATAAATAAGCAACCTAAATTACAGTGCATTTATTTTACCAATTAGAGCGCCACCTATGTGTCATTCTCACTACTTGTCAAACTATCCACGTAAGATAAGGAAAATAAATTACAGGATGCTGTAGACAGTGCCTGTTTACTATTTTAAATAGCTAATAAAAATTTATTAAATGCAAATCATGGAAGAACCACTGGATTTATGATATCGAAAATAATATCTGCCTTTGATTGCTCTTTCTTCTAAACTTTTTTATGTAACTTGTTGCGCACACATCCAGTTTTGCATCTTTGCCATAGCTTTATTTTTTATCTATTATGTTTCAGCAATTCTTTGAAGTTTTCTTGAAGATATTTCATTAAATGATGTTAAAACCTTTACTCTTTATAAGTTTATTAATACAGTAGAGGTCAAGCAATGTAATATAGTCACTAATATCCACGAAAGATGTCTGGATTTAGTTATATCTAATATTGAGGATGCTGTTGGTGTTTTTCATGATTTGAAATCGCTTCTTGTCGAAGATATGCATCATACAGCGTTATGCATAAATATTGAAATTCTTCATGTTAAAAATCTTAAATAATTTCCATCTAATAGCATCTCTCTCAGGATTGATAGTCATTATCCTGCCTTTGGTTCGATGTATGAGGGTCTGCTTGCTAGGCACAATTTTGATTTCCTTGATATACGTAGGGTGAAAGCTAGTGGCGGTTTTCTGTATAAATTGATAAATAATTTTATTGATTCTTTTGTGGTGTTGTCCCAGGTTGATTTCCCTGTGCCTAGTTTTGACACTATCAGGTTGTTACATATGAAATGTCCGATTTTGTAAGGTATAAAAAAAAATCTAAATTTAAAAAAATATAAATATTTATTCTGCAAAATAGTCTCCATTTACATCAATAGTTTGTTGCCAACGGCCTGGAAGCTGAAAAATTCCCTTTGAAAAGAAATCTAAGTTTTGACGGCTCACATATTGCTCGAACACTGCTATTACAGACTCCCGGTCAGGGAAGTCCCTATTTTTTAAGTGATTGTCTAAACTTCGGAAAAAATGAAAATCAGTTGGCGAAAGGTCAGGTGAATAAGGTGGGCGAGGGAAAATTTCGTAACCAAATTCCGAAAGTTTTTGGATTGTCTGTCGTGCAACATGAGGTCTTGCATTATCATGAAGAAGTATGGGTCCATGTCTATCGACTAGTGAGGGCTGCAAGCGGCTCAATTTTCCATGCATAGTTTCCAGTTCGGCACAATAGGACGCTGCCGTGATAGTTTCAAAAATGAATAGTGAATAATACCCTTACTGGTCCACCATACAGTCACCATAATCTTTCGCGAATGAAGTGATGCTCGTGCATGCTGTCTTAGTGCTTCACCTCGATCTATCCATTGTCCTGACCGTCTCCGATTATAATAAAATATCCACTTTTCGTCACACGTTACCGCTCGATGAAGAAACGGTTCAACTTTCTGTCGATTAGCCAAAGAGGTAGCCACCTCTAATCGACGGAGCTTATTGGCTTCCGTTAATTGGTGCGGCACCCATCGATCGAGTTTCTTCACTTTGCCAATCGAAGAAAGATGACGACTAAAGGTGGCAATGGACACTTGAAATGTTTCTGCAAGGCTACGCACTGTTGTCGACGGATTACTTTCAACTTCTACACGCAGCTCGTCGTCATTGCGAGGCTCATTTTCCAAATCAAAATTTCCCTCGCTGAATTTTTTAAACCATCGCCGTAATGTGCGTTCATTACACGTGGTTTCACCGAACGTCTGATTCATTTCTCGCGTTACTGCAGCTGCATTTAATCCCTTTTTAAATTGAAAGAGGTAAATTGCCCGAATATCTCTTGCCGACAGCATTTCCATAGGCGAGACAAGGACAGGTGTATTAATCTTTCCAAGAAATGGAACAGGTACACACTTCAAAATAAATACCCTTTTCTACAAATACAATAGTAATTTTCACCAAAAACATACACGTCTTCACACAGGTGCGATTCAGTTCAGACTGAAGGAAAAAACGGACATTACATTTGTAACAACCTGATAGATCATCGGCGACTTTCTCAATAGTTAGGGCAAGAACCAATGTTCTCTACAAAGCTGCATTGGTTCATACATATGTCCAGAAATCCCAATGTATTATACGAGGATCCCTTTCGTTAATTTGAATCTATTATTGTTAGTTCATTTATTTTTTGTCGTATGACTTGGATTACATTATTATAAGTGTGTATATATATTTTTTTGTTAATTGAATTCTTATTATTGTTTGTATTACATTAACTGCACCTATTTTTAGTTGAATTTGATGGAGCCTGTGGTTGATTGAGATGTACACAGTGTACATCTTGGTTTTGAACGGTGTGGATCGCGTACGGAGTTTGATTTTCATGCGGCTGTTTTTCGCCGTGTTTTACCAGGTGCGACACTTTGAAATTATCTGCTGATGATGACAACTTGGTTGTCGAAATGCGTATACAGAATTTATAAAAGTTAATGTGGAGAGGGGTTATATATCAACCTTATTGATCAAATGCACCTATTTTTGTTTCAATTTTAATTTTATTCTTATGTGCATTATGTCCTGTAAATGATCTATGTAACTGTTGGGCATTAAAGATTATTATTATTATTATACTGTCGCTATTTATTGGCATTAATATATTTTTTATGATCGTTATATGAAATTTAATCAAGTGTCCATACTTCCATGAGTGGGAGTGTACATACACTACCGGTCATATTTATTAGCCTACCCCAATTTTATGTGTTTCCTGAAATTATCTTTCGAAAAATCTGTATTATAATTATTCAACAATATTATCAGTGGAAGTAATTATATTAGAATTTCTAGGAAAATCTTAAATTGTTTGTGATATATCGTTAAGGTGTCATAAATTGGAAAAATACCATAAATATTATATGGGCTAATCCCTACAGTATTAACAGTTTTACCTGCATTTCCGAAAGGTATTACCAATATTGTGTTATTGTACTAACTAATTACAATATTAGGATGTGTTATTCAAAAAGGAAAATAAATTTTATGTCAGTCATCGAAGAGTTGCGAAAACAGCGAAATAGAGAGTTATTGTGAATATTTTAATGCAATGCCGAAGACGAAGGAATTATCTGTTGAAGTGCGTGCTATGATAATTGCTTATCATCGTACGGGTAAAAGTAATCGCGAAATTGCAAAAGAATTACGATTAAATCGTAGAACCGTTGATTATAACGTTAAAAAATTTGAAGAAAGTGGTACATTTTCCAACAAAAGAAGATCTGGACGACGCAAAGCGACGATATCTGCAGATGACCGGCATCTAATACGGATAAGTAGACGCGATAGACGAAAAACAGCACCAGAAATTGCTGCTGAGATGAATAGAGCGCGTCCTAAACCAATTAGTGGTCCACGGTACAGAGAAGGTTAAGGCAAGCGGGTTTATACGGAAGAATTGCTCTGCGAAAACCACTACTACGAAAGTAAAACAAGATAAAACGACTAAATTGGGCTAAAGAACATAAGAATTGGACGATTGATCAGTGGAATAATGTATTGTGGACAGACGAATCGAAGTTTGAACTTTTCGGTAGTAAAAGGCGAATATTCGTAAGAAGATCCGCAGGAGAAAGAGTACTGCCAGAATGTATTGCGCCTACCGTAAAACATGGAGGAGGTTCAGTAATGATTTGGGGGTGTTTTGATGGAAGATCTGTAGGCGATCTCGTCAAAATTGAGGGAATCCTAAGTAAAGAAGGCTACAAGGAAATTTTAGAAAATAACGCTGTTCCTTCAGGACTAAGGATTCTTGGCGAAAACTTTGTATTTCAACAGGACAACGATCCGAAACACATTTCTAGATTGTGTGGCGATTACTTGCGTCAACTAGAAGAGCAAGGGCAAATCTCTATAATGGTATGGCCAGCTCAAAGTCCTGATCTGAACCCAATACAGCTTCTTTGGAAAGAATTGGACCGGAAGGTTCGAGAACGTGCTCTATCATCCACCACTGTACTGTGGGAACAACTTCAAGAAGCCTGGGCACAAATTACGGAAGATACACTGCAAAAATTAATTGAAAGGATGCCGCGGTTATGTGTCGCAATTATCAAAAATAAAGGTGGGCACATTGATGAGAGCAAAATTTAATAATAATTAATGATAAAGTTTTTATATAAGAAAAATGTAACTATTTTATGTTTATTTTACACTATTGTCTTGGTACAATAAATAAATTTTCAGTACACATTTGATAGTTTAATAATTTTGGCTAAAACTAAGGGTGGGCAAATAAATATGACCGGTAGTGTAGCTAAAATTATAATTATTTCTTCACTAGTAGAAACAATAAAAACGAATAAAACTAAGTATATTACACATAACAATTCAAATGATTGGTATTAGGTGAGAAAGACATAGATGCCATTAGCATTTTTCATCATGTGTATAATTGCTGTGAGTGTATTAACTTCATAGTTTAGAATTTTGCAAACAAAAAATAACTCAATCATCTCAGAACGGGGCCTTTCAAAAACTTTGAATTAAAGTTTTCGAATGGCCCTTCATTGAATTCAAGAAATCTTTGTAATTTTACCAAGAAATTTAATGGGAATTGAAATAGTTTGATTACAAGGTAAAGGACTTTTTTCTTCTTAATCCTTTCAGAAAACTTTGACTTCTTGTGCTAGTTTTTAAGTAAATTAATTAAATCTAACGGAGTTTTCGAATAAACCATACTGTATGGTAAACGTTTGGTATCACGCCGGTAAGCGTTCGCGTCAAAAGATTAATCATTTCGAAAGTAGATTTATCAGGCGATTATCTAGTCCCCCCGTAATTATAATAGTCGTGGTATATGTGTGTATGCGCGTAGTCTCGACTACTCCTTCGACTAGTTTCCCCCCGCCGCGTACCTACGCCGCCCTAATCGTTTCCTACCCGAAGCTATTCCTTCTCTTCGAACATACACACACACACAAACACATTCGTTCACAATACACGGGCCGAATAGATTCCGAGAGAAAGAAGCAAGATCATAGTAGTCACACATACATGCATACACAGAAAGAGAGACTCAAACACTATATCGGCCGGTACTTACTATACACCCACAAACCGTATAACACAGTCAAGAAAGACTGCCAGAGAGAAGTAAATCAAAAGATGAAATTGCAGGTTTGTAATCATAGTCGCCTATGGCACGTAACTCGGTGAACCAATAGCGAGGCCGTACGATGCTTCACTCTGGCCAATGGCCGCTAGTGTTACCCCCGGCGCACTCGGATCCCTAGCCAAAGGTCTTGTGTACACCTTTAACTCCGGAACGTGTAACAGAGTGCCTAGGAGAGTAGTACGCCTAAAACCAAGTCGTATCTCTCGCGTTTGTCCGTAACAATAAAAGATATTTTCGTAAATTTTCTTTTGGGTTTCTATTAATTAAAGTTTACCAAATATGTTACTCGTTAGCGTCATGGAACATTTGGCAGGAAGTTTGTAATAAGTGAAAAATATTTTATCCTAAATTGAGCGAGCCTTAACTCGTGATTGAGAAAAAACGATCCAAGTGTGTGTGTAAATCCATTTTAACAACGTTCGGATTTTTTTTATACTCACTTGTAAATAAGATTATATAAAGACATACGAGCGTAGTTATATACAAACACAAAAAAAGAAATACATAATTCAATCGCGACTGCACCGTGTTGTTGTAAGCGCATGCGTTAATAAAACAATGTGATAGGTTTATTTAGGTCTTGTTTTTTCTGTATTGTAAACGTAATTTTTTTTTCGTATTGTTTACGTATTGAATTAATAAGTGCCCCGTGTGTGTTCGAGTTTTTTTCCGTACCCGGAGGAGGAGAGAAAATCGCCCGGAATCCGACGTTCATGAAGTGCCACATTATGGAATGATGTCAGGTTTCTATTTGAATCCTTGCTCCATAGTGAATTACCAACAGTTCGAAGTAAGTTCAGAAAAAAAATTAATACTAACATCTTCAATATTTGATTATAAAATTATATTGGTAGGCGATTGGTATCGCCCGAATTTTATGCAAATGTAAGATTAATTTAAAATATAAATAAAATAGCAACAAATAATATTACTAATAATAATATTTCCTATCTCAAAAGATTAATAAATCCAATTCTAAACTTAATTATAGTAAATTAGAAACTATTTATAATATACATATGTCGGTAAATAGAAAGAAAAGTTAAATCCAATTTTTACATTCCCTAAAACTAAAACATGAACAGTCTAAATTGTTATTGTAATTAGAAAATAATGCGACGGGGAAAAAATCAATATCAATGCCGTTATTAAAGCAAAAACATAAATAAAATATTTAAAAATTGGGGCTTCCCCTCTCTGAATCCTTAATCAATTTGTTAGCATTTTTTAATATTAAAGAAAAATAAAAAATATTACATTACAGTTTTAAATATTGTACATAAGGTTCTTCTGTAAAATGGAAAAAAATTTAAGGTCGGTTATTCTTTTGTATTTGAGTAATTCGACCAATAACTTAATAAAATAATACGTGTTTATTAACGATGTTTCAGGGAGGAGGGGGCTTTCTCAAGTTATTTATTTTTTTAACCCGCAATGCATTTTATATGTACCCTTTTTTTCATGTTGTTTTGTGAATAATAGTTTTTTTATATACATAAATGTTTCTATGTACTTTTACATAGATACATTTTTATTTTATTACATCTTTTTTCCTCTTTAGTTCTTTAAAATTTACAATCACAGAAACATTTTTAAAATTAAGAAACTTAGATCGTGTTTTTTATGTGTACGTAGGACAAACAAAACAATATCTATTCATTTGTATAGATATTGTTTTGTTTGTCCTACGTACACATAAAAAACACGATCTAAGTTTGTTAATTTTAAAAATTTTTCTGATTGTAGTGCAAATAGTAACAAAATAAATGCAACAACTTTATCTAAACATCTTTAAGAGAAAAAACTTGAATTCGACTTCAATAACACTAAAATCCTCAAAATAGAAAACAATTGCAATAAATGTATAATTGAAGAAACAAGGCCAAAACGCAATAAAGGATAGAATAGACATTATCAATCTTAATGACATTTATAATAACTTAAATTCTTAAAAATAAATTATCTGCATGTCCCTGTATTACAACATTCGTCAACGTAAGTTTACAAATGCACATACTTATATGACACAGGTGATAAAAGAAAAAGAAAGAAATAGCAGATGTGTGTAGGAAGCCTTTGCCAAATGTTCATAAAAATTACGTCCTTACACAAGTATACACACGAAAACCACAGCATAAGTATAATTCTAATTATGTTTGTGTGATTGTAAATTTTACAGTGCTGAAAAGGAAACAAAAATGTAATAAAATCAAAAAAGTACTATTATTCACAAAACAAAGGAATAACTTGAAAAAAGGGGACCCTCCCCCTTCAATAAAAATAATGTTTTATTAGCTAATTGGCCGAAGAACCCAAATACAAAAGAATAAAACTTATAGTCAGAGTAAAACGACCAACACATTTAAAAAATTTAGAATATCTTTTAAGAAGAAAAAACATATATATATATATATATATATATATATATATATATATATATATATATATTTTCACAGATTGATTGTGATTATTACTGCCAAACAAAAAAAAATATTATCGAAAATGTTTTAAAAATATTCTCCTTGAAAATCAATGCACTTCGTATCTTGCTGCAAAATACTACTTTGCCCTTATCCGCAGAACGAAGTATGAATGTTCTTTGACATAGAATTCATCAGAACGAAATTTGCAACCCAGTTTTGGTATTGGCGTTATGTTAAGATGTCTTCTCCATACACTTCACAAAATTTTTTCTTTACTTTGATTGTCTTCCTACATTATCGGTAATAAAAAAGTAAAATATGACAATATATTTACTATAAAGCACAAGTCGTCAGTATCGAAAGCTACTTTCGTAATTACGTAATTTTTTTTGGGCCATATATGTTAGTTTGTGGCAAGTGATTCAAAAATTTCTTGAAAAATTCATAAAACAAGGTTTGAAACTCAAAAACCAAATGGTGACAGATCGGCAAAACGAAGAGCTTAATATATTGCAGATGTTGCCGATCGAATAACTCAGTCAACTAAATTGAGTTTTGAATGCCTCAACTGCCTCTTCCGGCGTAGAAAACCGTTGACCACGAAGTTTATTCTTCACGTATGGGAACAAAAAGAAATCATAGAGTGCTGTATCAGGGCTGTACGGCGGATGGCTCATCAATTCAATGTTTTGCCCCGTCAAATATTCAATTGTTTGAACCGATTTGTGAGAGCTTGCATTATCATGGTGGAGAATGATCTGTCGTTTTCGGTTTGTTTTTCTTATTTCTTCAAAAACTTTTGGCCAAATAAATAGTTGTGTACCATTCGGAATTGGCCGTTCTACAATTCTGTAAATGCACGGTTGCAACGTGACCGGTTTTTCCGACAAAACAGGCGACCATTTGTTTTGATGTGCTTCGAGCGCGAACAACTTTTATTGGTTTTGGCTCATTTTGGAATACCCACGCAGTCGACTGCTGTTTACTATCGGGCTCATACATATAGATCCAAGATTCACCACCTGTGTGTGTTCTTTGAAGCAGCGCCACTGTATTTTTTGTGCATTTCTTGGCACCAATCGACGCGCTTTTGAGCGGTTGTCAAATTATGTGGTACTCAACGTGAACATAGCTTCTTAACAGCTAAATGTTCATGCAGGATCTTATGCACGCTAGTGTTACTAATACCTAGAGATGCCTTGATCTCACGTTAGGTTACATGACCGTTTTGCATTATCAATTCAGACACTGCATTAATGTTTTCCGACACAACAACATTTGTGGGACGAGCTTCGCGAAATTAGTCGTCCAAAGAACGCCGTCCAAGTTTGAATTCACCGTAACAACGATGTACTGTAGTTTTCGATGGTGCTTCATCACCATATAAGGAATTCAGCTCGTCGATGCATTCTTGTTGAGATAATCCGCGCCGAAGGTTATGAAAAATAATTGCACGAAAATGTTCGCCAGTTAATTCCATTTTTTCGCTGACATAAACTTCTCGAATTACTGTCAACAATAGCAATAGCGACCGGATAATAAAATTGTCAAGGTAAATATATTGTCAAAAATGGCAAATTTGACGATGCAATCATCAGGCCGAAATATAAACCGCTACCCTCGTAACTGCATGTTAACGTAAAACATAAGCAGGTCTTCATGCGTTATATATTCTTTTTGTGTAAAACTAGTCACAAAAAATATTTAAATTGTACCAAGTATAAAGTTGTTGAAAGGAAAGAAAAATGTGCCTATAGGTAAGTAGTAGATAGTGATTAGGTCGATTCATTTCGATACCACGAAGCTTTGTAAAATTCGGCATACGAAACTCAAATATAATGTGACATAAAAACATATGGTGCCTTGTTCATCCGAAACAATAATAATAAAAACTGAACGAAGAAAATTAATGTTAATAGGGCAAAAAACCAGAAAAAGTCACTAAAAGGAACGAAATGCAACGCAGGCTTTGACCATGTAGAGATCGATTAAGAAGGATTTGAATGAGAAAATCGCTGAAGCAGTAGAAAAAACAATAAAAAATGATCTGTAATAATGGGAAAAACTGATAGGTAATCTAAAATATACCCTGGACTTCATAAAATTTCGAATAGAGGGTGTTATACTGGCGATATAATTAACTCAATTCAAACGAATATCATATGGTTTTGAAAGAAGCAAACAGGACACAACAAGACATTTCTCTGCTATTATAAAATTTAAAGGATTAAATTTTTCTCTTTTTAGGCTAAAACAAATACAGTGAATATATTTTATAATGCAACATGCACATACATACACTAGTTGCTAGAGTAACGTAATAATGAAATGACAGCAATGTATTTTAGCGTGTATTTTATTGTGCAACATAGGATGTCAAAATAAGTTACTCTATTTTTGAGGTATGTATAGTGTAGAAGAAAAACTGTTATTAGTGAACTGGTATAACTCGAATATGAGTTTGAGGAGAGTAGCAGATTTGTTTCAAATTACATATCCTGACCGTCCAAGACCGAGTCCAACTACAACAAGTAGGTTAGTACAGAAGTATAAAAATAATGGATGCATCGTTCCTAATCATAAAAAAAAGAATAGGTCAAGATATGTTATTACTGACGCCAAAAGAGATGAAATTCTACAAACAATCGAAAATAATAATATGCTCTCCACAAGATCTTTAGCACAAACTACAAATGTAAGCAAATCTTCCGTGCAGAAACTACTAAAACGAGTTCATTTTAAGTCGTATCATTTTCAAAACCATCAGGAACTAATTGCGAATGATGCAGAAAGAAGAAGTAACTTTTGTGAAATCATGATCAATAAGGTTAATATATAACCCCTTTCCACAATTAACTATTTGTAAATTCTGTATACGTATTTCGACAACCAAGTTGTCATCATCAGCAGATAAAATCAAAGTGTCGCACCTGGTAAAACACGGCGAAAAAATTGTACGAAAAATATACTCCGTACGCGATCCGCATCGTTGAAAACCAAGATGTGCACTGGTTTTCAACGATGCGGATCGCGTACGGAGTATATTTTTCGTACAATTTTTTCGCCGTGTTTTACCAGGTGCGACACTTTGATTTTATCTGCTGATGATGACAACTTGGTTGTCGAAATACGTATACAGAATTTACAAATAGTTAATTGTGGAAAGGGGTTATATATTAACCTTATTGATCAAGTCAATAAACCACAGGCTCCATCAAATTCAACTTTTGTGAAATCATGTTGGATAAGCTTCATAATGATGATACTTTACTACGCAGAATTTGCTTTACAGATGAAGCAACATTTTATGTAAATGGTGAAGTAAATTCACAGAACTGCCGCTACTGGAGTAGACAAAATTTGCATAGACATCAAATCACAAGGACTCAGCGGCCACAGAAAGTCAATGTTTGGACTGGGTTGATTGGACACCATATTGTAGGACCGTTTTTTATTGAGGGCACTCTTACAGGAGAAAAATATTTAGAATTGCTTGAGTACAGAGTTATGCCAGCCCTCCACGCTTTAAATATTGACGGTGAGATTTGGTACCAGCATGATGGCGCGCCGGCACATAATTCTCATATGGTTAGAACATTTTTTAACCCAAGATTTCCAAACCGTTGGATAGGCCGTGGAGGAGAAGTAGAATGGTCCGCAAGGTCACCAGACCTGTCTCCAAACGATTTCTTTCTTTGGTCATGTATCAGAAATAAAGTTTTTCATGGAGAACCTCTAAACAATATTGACCAATTAAAAAATAGAATACGAGTTGCTGCAAGAGAAATAACTCCAGAGCAGATACAAAATACAATAAATGAATTCTACAATCGCTTAGGATACTGTCTGGCCGTCAATGGTGACATTTTTGAAAATTTGTTAAATTAGTTTTTAAATTTTGTTCAACTACTGTATTTCACATCCTATGTTGCAAAATAAAATACCCGCTAAAAATACATGGTTGTCATTTCATTATTACGTTTATGTATGTATGTGCATGTTGCATTATAAAATATATTCACGGTATACATAATTTTTAGTTAGTTGAACTTACAAGGAGAATTAGAAAAGCTTTTCACCTACCAATGAAACAAAGGAATTACGATTTTTTTGATAATTTTATTTTTCAACGTAGTTGAAGTTCCTTTACTTCAACGCGCTTGCGCCACCTGACGTAAAAAGACTTTATTCTATCAGGAAAAAATCATTTCTGTTAGTTTTCAAAATAAGCACTAATCTCTTCTTTTAATTAGCTATTATCTGCATATACCGTCTTCTGTGGCACCTCGTCAAATTTCTAAATGAAAAGACGTCAGACAAAACCAAATCCGATTCATATGGTTAGCGGTCCTGCACATAACTTGCACTTATGGAGGTTGTGTTAGACTTTAGCTGCTTTGTGAACCAACGCATTGTCATGAAAAGGAGGATTTCTTTTTGACCTATTTGATCCTAAAAAACGGTGGGTAATCTTCAACTGAATCATGTCCCTACCAATAAATTATTTTAAAATATGATGAAGCCTCGCTCCCATACGCTGTAAGCATTCGCTCGTGGTTAATTTTAAACAGAATTCCTTTCCTTTGCCAGAAATTTGATGTCACTACGAGATTTAATTTAGCAAACTGATGATTTTGTTGCAAAATACTTTATAAACCACAAAATAATGAACAAAGTGAAGCTATATTTAGAATATACGAGGGAGCGTTTTTATATTCGCGGAATGGGGGACAAGGGGTGGATATAGAAAAACCAAATTATTTTTCTTTTTCAATATATTCACCTGCAAGACGGATACATTTTTCACATCTTTCAATTAATTTATTTATACCCTCATAAAAAAATGATTTCTCTTTATCTGCAAAATACGCCGAAACTGCCTCCTTGACTTCATCATCGGCAGTAAATTTTTTACCCCGCAGCTCTTTTTTCATTTCCGGAAACAGGTAATAATCACTCGGGGCCAGGTCTGGGCTGTAGGGTGGGTGATACACAATTTCGAAGCCCACCTTATGCAGGGCAGCTAACGCAATGCTGCTCTTGTGGACGGGCGCGTTGTCGTGCAAAAGCAGAACACATTTTGTCAATTTTCCCCGTCTTTTCTCTTTAATGGCTTCTTTTAGTCGCTCTAATATTGAAGCGTAATATTCTCCGGTTATAGAAACACCTTTATCTTTATAATCAATCAACAATATTCCTTCCGAGTCTCAAAATACCGTTGCCATGAGTTTCCCAGCTGATTGTGACACTTTAAATTTCTTGGGAGGTGCTGTGCCCTTTTTATGCCACTGCATGGAGTCTTGTTTGGACTCAGGTTCATAATGATGAACCCAAGTTTCGTCTCCAGTAACAATTCCACTCAATACACCATCCTTGTCTTCATTACAGAGGTCCAAAAATGCACGCGAACACTCTACGCGCTGTTGTTTTTGCGGCGGCGTGAGCATTCTCGGCACCCATCTTGCGCTGACCTTAGACATGCCGAGATGATCGTGTAGGATTTTAAAAATTGTTGTATCGGATACTCCAACCATTTCTGCGAGTTGTTTCTTCTTTAGTCGAGCATCTTCGAGTACAATTTGTTCAACTTTTTGGATAAGTGCTGGCGTGGTCACCTCAATGCTCCTGCCCGGCCTCGGGTCGTCTTCAAGGGATTCCCTTCCTTGTTTAAATAAACTATGCCACTTGTACACCATGGTTTTTCCTGGACAAGAGTCGCCGTAAACTAATGACATCTCATTCATTATGGTCGCGAGTGATTTTCCTTGCCTGGTAAGGAACTTTATAACGGCACGATATTCGATTTTTTCCATATTTCACTTTTCACTCCTGATTATGTTATTTGGTTGACGATAGCTCAAAGACTAACTGTCTAATAACAATGAAACTTCGTATTTATACTAATCATGAGTCGCTGCACAGGCCACGCCCCCAATGCGCCTACTCACCCCTCTACAACCCGCTCATTCCGCGAATATAAAAACGCTCCCTCGTAAGTAGAAAAATATTGCCACCACAGAACGTTACTAGGCAAAGCAGAATTAATTGTTTCTATCATGGCTATATAGATTTTTTTATAGTTCTCCTCGCAATAATAAACAACAGCGTACTTTAACGATTAACATGTGACCACACTTTAACAACAATGCACGATAATTAGGTTAACGTAATTAAATAAATAATAAATTTGATTTGCACTTGTCCTTGTTAAACTTAAATTAGAATTTCGTCCAGTTAGGTAATAACGTTTACATGCCATCACACCATTTCTTCTTCCGAAGATCCACTCATTTTTTCGTATTTAGTTCATTTCTTGCAACCCTGTTTCATACCTTTTTGATATGTGGTCATTTTATAATTTTCCTCTATCAATGATCCATCCGTTTGTATGTTATGTTACGGATTTTCCTTGTAATGGGATGGAGCATCAGTTTTTTCGTTTTTTTTCCCCTTTAAATTGGTAGATTTTGAATTTATAAAATTGTAAAAACGTCAGATAACCTTCATTATTATTGCTACTTTAAACAGCATTGTTTTAAGTGTGTGTAACTAAGTTATATTGAGATTTTATTGATACTTGGTTCAATTTTTTGTGAACTCAAATTGCCCAATACAAATAAAGAGATTTTAGCAATTTTGCATCATTACTGGAAATTAGGTAAGACCGCTATTGATTGCACTTGTATACTCCTGAAGTTGAAGGCCAATATGTCATGGAATGGTCAAAAATATCTCCAAGAGAAACAACAGTGCGGCCGAAGTCATTCCATCCACCAGTAGGGTCATCAGTAAAAAATTTAGGCCATTCTCGCTTATAAGAAGCGACATTTGTCGCACGAGTTTGGTCCTTCGCGGTGGACAGTAGGTTGCCATCTTCACAAAGTATAAAAGAAAACTTAAATACTTAATAAAACGATTTTAGTTTTAAAAAAAGTATTTTATTCTGATTCAATATTTAACACATGAGTATCAAACAAATGAATGAATGAAAATCTGTTATTCCACTTACTTATATTACTTCTATTTCTCTTTTTCTTAATGTCTCCTGTAAACAATAAATAGTTTCTGCGGCACATAATTAGTTATACATAAGCATAAGAACATTTAAATAACAAATAGAAGTATACACAGTCGTCAATAATTCATCATACCATAAATATGTTGAATATATAAATACATGAATAGCTAACGGGTACATTTAACCTAATCTTGATTGATGTTTTCAGTTCTTTTTTGTATGTCAGACATACAGACAAATTATATAAACAATATTATTTAATCGCTTCTTTAGATTTGATCGAAAATATTGTTATGGCTGGCGGCGCGACAAATGACATAATGAACGCATGTGTCATCCTATAAACGTATATATATTCTATTCAATTAATAAGCATACATATAGGCAATGGTTATTCGAATATATTAAATTTACAAGACCAATGAAAAATTCTAAATATGTAACTGAAAGACAAGCGATGCAGAGGAGTGCAAGCCACTGTGTAACGAAAAATTATCCTGCGTAATCCAAACAAATTAAACCAGTTGTTAACCCGTGGTTAACATGTAGAATTATGGTCAGTCATAAAGGATTTGAAGCAAAGGTGATGCTAGAATAGCAAAGGTGCGATCCATTATGAAATGATACCCCAAAGTAGGACGTTAAACTGCGTCCAATTGGATTAACTGTATGCAGTTGTAAGAGAAAAATACTTTGCAATAAGTCAACAGAAATAAGCTACTATTCCATCGAGATAATGTTAAGCCGCATACTGAATAAAGAGCTCCAGAAACTGGAAAAATTGAATGAGGTTAAATTGCTGCTGCCTACAGAATACAACTTACAGCTCTAACTTACGAGTGAGCGTTTTTATATTCGCGGAATGGGGGACAAGGGGTGTAAATAAAAAAACCAAATTATTTTTCTTTTTCAATATATTCACCTGCAAGACGGATACATTTTTCACATCTTTCAATTAATTTATTTATACCCTCATAAAAAAATGATTTCTCTTTATCTGCAAAATACGCCGAAACTGCCTCCTTGACTTCATCATCGGCAGTAAATTTTTTACCCCGCAGCTCTTTTTTCATTTTCGGAAACAGGTAATAATCACTCGGGGCCAGGTCTGGGCTGTAGGGTGGGTGATTCGCAATTTCGAAGCCCACCTTATACAGGGCAGCTAACGCAACGCGGCTCTTGTGGACGGGCGCGTTGTCGTGCAAAAGCAGAACACATTTTGTCAATTTTCCCCGTCTTTTCTCTTTAATGGCTTCTTTTAGTCGCTCTAATATTGAAGCGTAATATTCTCCGGTTATAGAAACACCTTTATCTTTATAATCAATCAACAATATTCCTTCCGAGTCTCAAAATACCGTTGCCATGAGTTTCCCAGCTGATTGTGACACTTTAAATTTCTTGGGAGGTGCTGTGCCCTTTTTATGCCACTGCATGGAGTCTTGTTTGGACTCAGGTTCATAATGATGAACCCAAGTTTCGTCTCCAGTAACAATTCCACTCAATACACCATCCTTGTCTTCATTACAGAGGTCCAAAAATGCACGCGAACACTCTACGCGCTGTTGTTTTTGCGGCGGCGTGAGCATTCTCGGCACCCATCTTGCGCTGACCTTAGACATGCCGAGATGATCGTGTAGGATTTTAAAAATTGTTGTATCGGATACTCCAACCATTTCTGCGAGTTGTTTCTTCTTTAGTCGAGCATCTTCGAGTACAATTTGTTCAACTTTTTGGATAAGTGCTGGCGTGGTCACCTCAATGCTCCTGCCCGACCTCGGGTCGTCTTCAAGGGATTCCCTTCCTTGTTTAAATAAACTATGCCACTTGTACACCATGGTTTTTCCTGGACAAGAGTCGCCGTAAACCAATGACATCTCATTCATTATGGTCGCGACTGATTTTCCTTGCCTGGTAAGGAACTTTATAACGGCACGATATTCGATTTTTTCCATATTTCACTTTTCACTCCTGATTATGTTACTTGGTTGACGATAGCTCAAAGACTAACTGTCTAATAACAATGAAACTTCGTATTTATACTAATCATGAGTCGCTGCACAGGCCACGCCCCCAATGCGCCTACGCACCCCTCTACAACCCGCTCATTCCGCGAATATAAAAACGCTCCCTCGTAGCTACGTCCAATTACCTTTTTAAGTTAATGGCACACTTTATTGCTGGGCGTATTTTTATCAATTTCTTGGTCTCAAATTAGTGAAATGGTATAGGTGGAGAATCGGAAACCTTATTAGAAAATCACAGATAACTGTCGATCATAATGGATTATATTTTCAATTTAATTATCTTCGTGTCCTTCGTGTATGGTTAAATTAAATTTTGTTTACAGATCAACTAAAAATACTTTTTCCAACTATAAACTATATTCTCTTGTTTTTCTTAGTATTCACTTTAAAATCTTTATTTCCGATGTTTGTCTTTTTCTTTGAATAGTCTTTCTATCTGACTTGGTTTTTGTTATGTAAGACAACACGGGTTTATTGTGCGTCTGTATGCGCTGGGAACATCCTTATGAACATCCTTCAATAAGGAGAGATGAAAATACCAGACAACAAGGGAATTATCAATTTAATTTATAGAATGAGACGTTGAAGATGATAAAGGTCTTGCAACGTAAACTAATGAATTACACCAACTTATAGTAACGGGTGCTTTTTAAGAGCTTGAGAACTTTAAATTATAATATAAGACAGAAATATTGTTGGAATGAATTTTTTTTTATTATAATCTGGTAGACAATTTCATGGCATTTATTTTTTAAATATGATTTCCGGTATATGTCCGCCGCGGCTACGAGTTACAGGGTTCATTCGATCGGTCCAATTTTTGACTACTTTTTCCAATATCTCTGGCCATATGGCGTCAATGGTGGCTTGAATATTGGCTTGCAATGCTTCAGGAGTTGCTGAAGGCATAAACCAATGACTTAACATAACCCCATGAAAAGTATTTCAGAGGTGTTAAATCGCATGAACGAGGGGACCAGTGAACAGGACCACTTCTGCAAATAAAGTTGTCACCAAATTGGTTTTGCAATAAATCTATTGTTAAGCGCGCTGTATGGCAAGTTGCTCCATTTTGTTGGAACCAAATGTTCTCGACGTTTAGCTGATTAATTTTTGGAAACAAAAATTCAGTCAACATGGCTTGATAGCGCTCGCCATTCACCGTAACGGCAGCTCCTTCCTCATTTCCAAAGAAATAAGAACCGATGATGCCGCCAGCGTGTAAACCGCACCATACAGTCAATTTTAATGCATGTGATGGTGATTCGTTAACGGCTTGAGAATTGTCTTCGCTCCACATACGGCAATTTTGCTTATTGACCTAGCCATTTAACCAGAAATGAGCTTCATCACTAAACACAATTCTTTGATAAAAATGCTCATCTTCGGCCAGTTTCAAATGAGCCCAATCAGCAAAAATGCGACGCAAACGATAGTCGTTTCCTGCACGAGCTGTATTTTTTATTTTTATTAAGATTCTTATGTAAAGTTTTCCACGTAATCGAAGGACAAAGGCCAACAAGTTGAGAGCGACGACGAATCGACATTTCGGCGCCTTCTTCGATACTTCGCGCTACAGCACCAACATTCTCTTCGGTACGTAAATTTCTTTGTCTCGTCGATGGTTTTGAATCGAGAAGAGTAAAATTAGCGAACTGATTTATGTTTTTCAAAGTAAATTTCCACAATTTGGAAGCGTTGTTCTGGCGTTAAACGATTTATGATGACCTGCCAAACCTTACTGAACAGAAATGTCAACACAGTTTGACATTATCAGCTGTCAAATCATAGTTATCGATATCGATAATTCTCATGCAGCTTGAAAAACACCCATTACAAGAAGAAAAACGAGTGAATATCGAAAACAACAATACATGATTTGCACACTTGGTTTTAACTATAATAGAAATTTAGATGCAAATGTACATTCTTGGCAGTACTATTGCTTGGGTCCCTGCCTTCAAAGAAAGTCGTGAATCGTCGCTAATCGTACCAAGGATCTAATGTACTTTCAATTTCAAATGTTAATAATTAAATATAACCAGTGTTATTAGGTAAGAATTGCGAAACTCTCGAGGAATCCGGAAATCGAAATTTCCCACTAATTTAAACATGAGTTTCCAGTCCTGCAAGTACTAAATTGAAATCCTCGCATGTTCGCTTACACACACTGAAATTATTTATGCATTTATGCACACGCTAATGTTGAACACATTCTGATTTGGTATCTTTGCGTTTAAATAGGTGTATAAAGTGAGTTATCAAACTGAAAGCGGTACGCTAATGATTTTCAGATAAGAGAAAACAAGCTGTAATTTAAATTCGATAACAATTTCCACCAACTACAAATACCTTTAGCGTTTTACGTTCATTTCAAAATAGTTTAATCTCTCTGTTGTAATTAATTCTAAGAATATACGTGGGCAAGGTGAAAAGTTCTCGGCCTGACAATGAAAGACTGCGATATAAATTTAAAAAATGATTTTCTTTTCTACATAATCTACCTTGAGTTCAATACACTTGGCCCAGCGTTTTTCTAACATCAATATTCCTTCCCGGAAGTGAGAGTCTGGAAGGCTGTCAAAATATTCTTGTACGGTCCTTTCAACTTCTTCGTTGGATGTGAATCGCTTTCCAGAACTAATTTTTTCAAATTTGGGAACATATGGAAGTCTGAAGGTGCCAAATCAGGAGAATAGGGAGGATGGACGAGCAAATCGTACCCCAAATCCCGCAATTTTCCCATCGCCAACGCACCCTTGTGTGCGGGTGCGTTGTCCTGATGAAAAATGATTTTTTTCTTCTTCAAACCAGGCCTCTTCTCGCGAATTTTGGCATCCAGCTAGTCAAGACGGTTAGAGTAATACGCGCCTGTAATTGTTCTGCCTTTTTCAAGGTAATCAATTAACAAGATTCCTTTTGCATCCCAAAACACGCTGACCATGATTTTTCCGGCAGATGCGATCGATTTCGCTTTCCTTGGCGCTGAACCACCGGCTTCCGCCCACTGCTTCGACTGCTGTTTCGTTTATGGCGTGTAGTGGTGAACCCATGTCTCATCCATGATGACAAATCGCTGCACAAAGTCGGTCGGATTCTTGTTAAATGGGTCTAAAGCATGCTCCGAAAATCGTTTACGCATTTGCTTTTGATCGACATTCAGCGAATGCGGCACCCATCTTGCGCAGAGCTTTATCATCTCTAATTCTTTGTGCAAAATGTTTCGCACCCTTTCTTCCGATATCACCACAGCCTCAGCTATCTCACTCACTTTCACTCGCCTATCGTTCAACACAATGTCATATACTTTTTCGATGATTTCTGGTGTGGTTGCGGTTTTTGGCAGTCCTTCACGTGGGTCACCTTCGAGGGACGTACGACCACGTTTAAATTCAGCTGCCCACTTTTTAACGGTCGACATTGAAGGAGCAGAGTCCCCGTACATTTTTGTCAACTTTGGATGAATTTCCATAGGGGTTAAACCAGAGAATTTTATAACAGCACGATATTCAAGTTTATCCATTTAAAAAAATAACACGCACGATGTCTACTACAAAAATTCTTGTAAACAAACTACTTGAGAGAGCAAGTTGAAAGTTTTCATATGAACTGAAAACACATGCAGCTACGCAGGAAACATAAATTTCTGTTAATTGTAACGCCATCTCTGTGTCAGGCCGAGAACTTTTCACCTTGCCCACGTACATACATGAAAATTTTCAAAAAAACGTAAAATTTAAAACATGCATTATAAATCAAAAGTTTATCGATATTTCAAAGCAAAATAATACGGAAAAGTTTCCGACGGAAGAACCGTAGTTGTTTAGAAACTTCATTATGAATGCGTATCATTATGACTTGTTTAAAATTATCTCAGTCTTTCGTAATTTAAGTTTAATATCTTTATTTTGGCTAAATAAAACAGTCGTACAACGCACTAGCTTGCAATAAGGCACTGTATTTAGTATTTGTCAATTCGACTAAAACGTATCACAATGTTCCAATAAATAAACTTTAAAATAGCCTAAATGGAAACAAACTGCATTCACACTAGCTGAATGGTCTTAAGAATTTCTACGGCGGAAACAAGTTTTATTAAGATATAACGAAAGGTTTAAGAGAGGGTTGTTGTCCGCCTCCTACCCTATAAAGTTTATATAAGCTCAGCGCTAAAACACTAGTTTAAAGATATGAAAAAAATGAGCTTTGAGATAGACGAAGGATGCGAGGATAATTTGACAGAAGGTGAGACTTTAAATGAAACACCTGAATGACGGCAATGATTTTTTTTTCAATATATTCAACATATATACACTTGGAGCAACAATGCTGAACTGCCTTTATACCAGTTTTATAACCATCAGCATCAAGATCGTCAAAACACTACTCTGTTTATACAATAACACCTTAGTCTGTATTGAATTTTCTTCTGGCGAAAAACAGCTCGAGTTCTGGGAATAAGTGGAAGTCTGAAGGAAGTATATCCGATGAATAGCGTGATTGCGCTTGCAGAGCAGCACTTCTCCAATTTCGCAGAAGTCAGAAAATGACTCAATGAATGGTTTTACTCAAATGGCCAACAGTTTTTTTGGGATGGCATCCATAAATTGCCTAAAAAATGGGCAAGATATGTAGAATCAAATGGCCGATACTTTGAATAAATAAATTTTTCTATTTTCTTGAAAATTATGTAGTTTTTTTTACGAAAAAAACCGGTAATAACTTTCCGTTACACCTGATATAACAGTAGAACTGAAAAGTCCCCGGTCTACCATAGTAAAACACAGTTTTTTGGCAAAATCCGATTTTATTATTCAACATAGTTGCCTTCGAGGGCGATACACCGATTATAGCGTTCTTCCAACTTTTCGATACCATTTTTGTAGTACGAATTGTCTTTAGCCTCGAAATAGGCCTCAGTTTCGGCGATCACCTCCTCATCCCTGCTAAATTTCTTCCCAGCGAGCATTCTCTTGAGGTCTGCAAACAGGAAATAGTCGATGGGGGCCACATCTGGAGAGTACGGTGGATGGGGAAGTAATTCGAAACCCAATTCACTTAATTTGGCCATTGTTTTCATTGATTTGTGACACGGTGCATTGTCTTGGTGAAACAGCACTTTCTTCTTCTTCATATGGGGCCGTTTTTTTACGATTTCGTTCTTCAAACGGTCCAATAACGCTGTATAATAGTCGCTGTTGATGGACTGGCTCTTTTTAAGATAATCTATGAAAATTATTCCATGCGTATCCCAAAAAACTGACGCCATAACTTTTCCAGCTGACTGTTGCGTCTTTCCACGCTTTGGAGCCGGTTCATCGCGTGCAGTCCACTCGGCTGACTGTCGATTGGACTCTGGAGTGTAGTGATGAATCCATGTTTCATCCATTGTCACATATCGACGCAAAAACTCGGTTTTATTACGATTTAACAGTTTCAAACACAGCTCAGAATCATCAACTCGTTGTTGTTTTTGATCGAATGTGAGCTCGCGCGGCACCCATTTTGCACAGAGCTTCCGCATGCCCAAATATTCATGCACGATGTGTCCAACACGTTCCTTTGATATCTTTAGGATGTCAGCTATCTCGATAAACTTTACTTTACGGTCATTTAAAATGATTTTGCGAACTTTTTTGATGTTTTCGTCGGTGACAGTCTCTTTTGGTCATCCACTGCGTTCGCCGTCTTCGGTGCTCATTTCACCACGTTTAAACTTAGCATACCAATCAATTATGGTTGATTTTCCTGGCGCAGAGTCCGGAAACTCCTCATCAAGCCATGCTTTTGCTTCAACGGTATTTTTCCCTTCAAAAAGCAGTACTTTATCAGCACACGAAATTCTTTTTTTTCCATTTTTTTAAATAGCAAAAGTAGCTTCACTCTTAACGCAATATCTCAGTAACTAATGGTCGGATTGCTGTCAAATTTTGACACGTTTCGTTTGAAGGTTAGTACTATCTAAAAAACATATGGATTTAATAGCAGTAACGCCATCTATGTGTCAGACCGGGGACTTTTCAGCCGACCTGGTATTAGGAACTTTTTTATTATTCTATCTAATCGTACAACAATTTAATAAATTTTTCAAAATGTTTTGCAGATAATGATGTAATAGTCCCAATAGCTATGTTTAAATTACATCATTTAATCACTTATATATCAAAACGTTTTTTTTATTTAGTTCCCACATGCGTTTAATAACTAGATCATTAATAGTGAGCTTTATAAACACGTCATAGTTTATTACCATACCTAGTGAATTAACTAAGAATTTAAATTACTGTATTGCTACTGTCCTAACAAGTATTTTAGTTGTCAACTATACCTTTACGGTAGATGTAATTAGAATTGTTCGTACACGTAAGTATTCATGTTAATACACGACGAAAATGCGACAAAAACTTGTACTTTAATAATAAATTATACATACTCTGCGTCAACTAAAAATAACGATTACAACAAAGACGAGTACAGACACCTGCTGTTTGGCGACTTCTGACACTTCGGAAGAAGTTAATTGGGAAAAAACCTATATTTCAAGATAAAGTCAACGTTTAAAAGTCAAGACTTTCTTCAGTTTTCTATATCGTTTTGATATTTAAATTGATGCAATCTTCGAGTGAATATTCTAATTTCAATTTGCGCCATATAAACTGGGGAAAAAAGTTGTTTTATTGTTTTCTAGCATTGAATTGTTTAATGATCGCTATCTCATTCACTTCTTGTAAAGTTTAATTATTCTTTGGAATTGACATAATAAATTCTAACTGCTGGTAATTATGCAATTTATGACTTTCCCTTTTCAGATAATGTAATGGATTATTATGCGTTAAATGATAGGTAGTGCATAGACATTGTGTCTGTTTGTTAGACATTGGTAAATAAAATTGGTAGCTAATTGCTTTCTTTTAATTGTTTTGGAATATCCAAAGATGTTTTTAACAGTAATTTGTTTCTTTGTTTACAGAATTTCATTATGTTTCTGTATTTTTTCAAAAGCTTCATAGGAACACAACAGATTCTAATAAACAGTTATAATACGGGGTGTTTCAAAAAGAATATACGTATTTCGAATGCATATATTTATTAAACTTTAAGACATACGAATATGAAACTTTACACACATATTTACGAACCTTCAGATTACAGATGTTCAATATGTCCTCCATCAGCGACACGAACAATATCACATCGATACTCAAATTCCTCCCATACTCGGCCAAGCATGTCCTTCGTCACTGATGTTATGGCAGTACGGATCCGGTTCTTCAACTCTTCCAGGTTCTGTGGGAGTGGTGGCACATAAACCGTGTCTTTAAGGAAACCCCACAGGAAGAAGTCACAGGGTGTCAAATCCGGTGACCATGGAGCCCAGCTGCGACATGTTAAGTTGCCAGTTTCTTGACGATCAATCCAACGGTTCGGTAGAGTTTCGTTCAGATATTCACGCACTTGGCGACTCCAGTGAGGGGGTGCCCCGTCTTGTTGAAAAATGACGTTGCCTTCGTGCAACCTCGGAAACAATCAGTTATGTAACATAGCGAGATACTGCTGACCGTTAACCGTGTTTCCATCAAACAAGAATGGGCCGTATACAGATGATCGGGATATCACACAAAACACATTGATTTTAGGCAAATCTCGTACATGTTCGATGGCTGCATGTGGGTTCTGTAGACCCAAAATTCAAACATTGTGTTTGTTTACCAGACTACTAACATGGAAAGTCGCTTCATCACTGAACATGATGCGTTGTGCGAAAATGTTATCATTGTCAATAGCATCATGAATCTCGTTTCAAAATGCCACACATTTCCGTTTGTCATCAGGACGCAGAGCTTGTAACAACTGTAACTTGTACGGCTTCATAACCAACCGACGTCTCAAAACACGCCAAATTGTTGTTGTATGCAGTTGTAACTCCCGACTGGCACGACGAGTTGATTTTGAAGGATTACGTTGAAAAGCAGTTTGAATTCGTTCAACATTTTCTTTAGAAACACGAGGGCGGCCAGGACTCTTTCCTTTACATACATATCCTATATCTACAAGCTATCAATACCATCTGCGAATGTTCCACCCATTCGGAGGATCAATTTGGTAGCTCAACCTGAAAAGTCTTTACACTGTAATCACAGAATTGCACTTCGCAAACTCGAGAGCACAAAATGATTTCTGCTGCGGAGTAGCTATTTTAAACATATGGCGGTTACCCAGAAAAACAGAAGACAAATGACATCTAGCGGCTATTAAATAAACTAGACTATGTATTCGTCTCTCCAACAGCCGAGCCGAGGCGCAGCGATCGATAGTTTGGACAAAATAATACTTTGTAATACGTATATTCTTTTTGAAGCACGCCGTACTTCTACTTATAAAACGATTTTAGCATATTTTTACTGTGTTGTACGTATTGTGGAGTACATAATTAGTTTCTTAAAAGATGTAATTGTTAATTGTTGATGTTAACAAAAATGAATACGGTTGTAACAAAAAAGCGAATATAAATTCATATACAGAGCTGCAAAGTCAGGTGGTGCGCCATAGACGCCTGCATTCAAGTAAATAAAGATAACAGATTGGAAAGGTTTGCTTCAAATTTCGTAAAATATTTCTTCATTTCAGTGAACTGTTGAGTAAATAACAGGTTTTCCAATAGGGACATAACAATTTTGTCTTTTAATACGAACGCACCCTTGAACGTTTTTAATGATCTGTCAACGTCAAAACGACAATCAAGGTTAACATTTTTTCCATAGTGAAGCTGACGAACGAGCAACGTTTGGAAATTAATAAAAATTACTACCACTTACTATGCAATTTTGGGTCGGTAATCGCAACTTTAAGAGCGTTTATTCCAATTTCGGTCGTAATAATCTTCTCACTAGACAAGCTGTGCGTGCTTTAGTGGATAAATTCGAGTTCAAATATTCTCTATTGGATACTCCTGTGTCAGTAAGACAACGAACCTGTCAAAGTACCGAAAATATCGCAGCCGTAAGTGCTTCAGTTCAAAATGAGGCAAACTAGTCGATTGCACACCATTCCCAGGAATTGGGAATGTCTCAAACCACATTGTGACGAATTTTGCCTAAAGATCTTGGCTTACACACTTACAAAATTAAATTAACTCAAGAACTGAAGCCTCCTGATCATTTGAAGTCCGAAATGTCTCCGATTGGGTGTTGATAATGTCATAGGTGCTTTTTTTCTCAAGACTGAGCAAATAACATGTAAGCGTTGTAAAATATAAACGAAAAAGAAACAAATAATAAGATGACGTGTTCATTAGAAATAAATTACAAAAGGGAATTCAAAGAAAATCTTAATCTTTCTGGAAACTGTTTTTAACACAAATAACTCTGTCCACGTACAACTAGTAAATTGCTGACTGAAGACAGATTTTGTGGGCAAAACTATGACCTAAAATTAATAAATAATAAAGTGGCCTAATTTAATTTAGCGCACGTAAATTATAAATAATAATAATTTTAACAATAAAAATAATAAAGTAAATGAAAGACTGGTGAATGATCAATACCTACGAGGGTAACCGTTTATATTTCGGGAACTGGCAACACTGTTAGTATTGCCTCCGATCTGATAATTGCATGGTGAAGTTTGTCATTTTTGACAATATATTTACCTTGACAGTTTTATTATCCGGTCGCTATTTCTATTGTTGACAGTAACTTGAAAATTTTATGCCAGCGACAGAATGGAATTAACTCGCGAACATTTTCGTGCAATTATTTTTTATAACTTTCATCGTGGATTATCTCAAGAAGAATGCATCGACGAGCTGAATTCTTTATATGGTAATGAAGCACCATAAAAACTACAGTATATCGTTGGTATAGTGAATTCAAACTTGGACGGCGTCCTTTAGACGATGAATTTCGTGAAGGTCGTCTCACAAATATTGTTGTGTCGGAAAACATTAATGAAGTGTCTGAATTGATAATGCGAGACCGTCATGTGACATACCGTGAGATCGAGGCATCTCTAGGTATTAGTAAAACCAGCGTGCATAAGATCGTGCGTGAACATTTAGCCTTTAAGAAGCTATGTTCACGTTGGATACCACCTAATTTGACAACCGCACAAAGAAGGACTCGCATCAATTGGTGCCAAGAAATGCACAAAAAATACAATGGCGGCGTTTCAAAGAACATTTATAAAGTTGTCACATGTGATGAATCTTGGATCTATACGTATGAGCCCGATAGTAAACAGCAGTCAACTGTGTGGGTATTCTAAGATGAACCAAAACCAACAAAAGTTGTTCGCGCTCAAAGCACTTTAAAACTAATGCCCGCCTGTTTTGTCAGAAAAACCGCTAACGTTGCAACCGTGCCTTTAGAGAGTTGTAGAACGTTCAATTCCGAATGGTATACAATTATTTTTTTGCCAAAAGTTTTTGAAGAAATAAGGAAAACAAACCGAAAACGACAGATCATTCTCCACCATGAAAATGCGAGCTCTCACAGGTCGGTTCGAACAATTGAATATTTGACCGGGCAAAACATTGAATTGATGAGCCATCCGCCGTACATCCCTGATCAAGCACCCTGCGATTTCTTTTTGTTCCCACACGTGAAGAATAAACTTCGTAGTCAACGGTTTTCTACGCCGAAAGGGGCAGTTGAGACATTCAAAACTCATATTTTGGTGATACCGCCTTCACAGTGGCAGCAATGCTTTTTGGATTGGTTTAAACGAATGCAAAAGTGCATTGATTCAAAGAGAATATTTTGAAAAGCAATAAAACTATTTTCGATAATAAATTATTTTTTTTTGTTCGCTATTCCCGAAATAAAAAAAAAACATAAAATTTTAACTAATTTGAACAATTACTTGCAGGTTTCGTAAAATAAGCGAGTAAATATAGTAACTAAAGAAAAATTCAAAAATCATCAGTTTTTTTTTTTTATTAAAAGAGAATTATGATTTTTGCCAACTTTATTTTCATATTTAATTATTTACATTAAAAACATTTCATTTTATAATGACGTAAATATTAAATTAAATAACGATTTATAATGTTAAAACTTTTAGATTATTAAATTTAGTAATCCAATTAAATTTATCAACAATTATCAAATTTTATCACAAATTCTATATAAATAACAGTCCGTGCAGACAGTGGAAAGCCAATTGGTCGACTATTACCTATACAAGAATAGCGTGGCAACAAGCGACAAGACTCCGGAATGCGTAGCTGCTTCATATTTAATTGATGAGGCCTCCCTTTTGGAATGTAGATAATTACTTATGGTAGCACACACAACACAACATTATACACCGAACAGGTGTTCCGCGGGTAGAGAAGCTACCCGAAAACATACAGCCACGCTCTTGTTCATCTCTTTGCATATTTTTAGGAAAGTATAGGTGACGGACCTGTAGTTATATAGATCGCTGTAGATTACAATTCGGTCGTGCTATGTTCAAATCCAAATCGTGATATGACATTCTCCAAAGTCATTAGTATCGAGATTTCTTGAAAATGATACAATCTGATATAAAAGTATTATTTTTAAAGAATTGGGATTCTAGTTTATTATATGCGTGTAAAGGATACACAAACATGCTAATTATTACAAATTAAATTTGATTTTGTTTTATTTTATTCTATCGAATGAACATTCTTTCTCGTGGTTTGTGTTCTTTATTTATGTGCTAAAGTTATAAAAGTGTATTTTCTTTTTTCCTGATAATTTTATTTATTGGCATTCAGATTTCTGTTTTTGCGATCGTTAGATGCACGGGTTCAAATACTATATGCTTAAAGTATCTTAAGATATAATAATAAAATCTGGTTTTCACCGGACAATTGCTATAGTCTCAGATATTCCAATGCAAAATATAACATGCAAAACATCTTCAATTAGGAAAAAGAGGAGCATACACATATGTATGTGAATGTTATTATCATTTATTTATATTTACATCAACTTAAATTTACTGTTGAATCTGGTACGTAGAATTCCGCGGTCGTGGTCCATACTATCTTCTTCTGGGCTTCCGGACTGGGACCGCGTCACTGTTATAACTGCCGACGTTTCGTATCCACTCGTATGGGACATCTTCAGGGCTCAACTACTGCTACTGTCTGTCGCACTGAAACTGTTTCAGTGCGACAGACAATAGCTCTATGGAATCGATTAGAAAAATCCGTATATATGACGTCGACTTGATGTCGATTATCAATCGTCGAAGAAAGAATTTGAGTAATACTCACTAAATTTGTGGGCGTTGATCGCCCAGATATGAATCCATGTTAGTCACACGATGAGAATTGTTTAACATGTCTGGAAATTTTGTAAATTAGGATTCGTTCGAGAACTTTAGCAAAGTTGGTTAATATACTTATAGGCCTATAATTACCAATGTTAGATCTGGCACCTTTCTTGAACACAGGTGTGATTTTAAAAGATTCACCAATGCTGTTGCACAGTTACACACTAGAAGACTGAGTATACGATCGTCACCAGCAGTTCCATTAGATTTAAGTTTAGTTCCGCTACAGATCACATCATCAAGTGTTATGTGTCTGACAGAAAAGGAAGGATAATTACCGAACATTGTAGACGACGCATCATTATAATAAAAATTTGGAAAAAACTTTAGCGAACGTTTGTTATTATGTCACAGTGTTGCAACTGGAACCACGGCAAAATCTGTACGAAGACAAAGTCCGTACTAGACTTACATCGCTGAAAGCAAGGGTGTGTGTTCGGCTTTTGACAGTGTAAGTCTTTGTGACTTTGCGAAAGCCAGTTTGTGTGTTTGGCTTTCGACGGTGTAAGGTCTTTGTGATTTTGTTTTTGTGCGAATTTTGCCATGGTTCCAAGTGCGATACTGTGATTAATTATATGCTGATGATGACAATTTAGTTGTCGAAATACGTATACAGAATACGTAAATTATTGTAGAAAGGGGTTACATTAAACTTAAATGATTAATAAAAGCGAAAGGTGGTCACATCGATGGATCAAAAATTTAAACAAATATGAAAGAATATTTGTTATAAATATATGAAATAATAATGGGTGTGCAAATTAATTCGGTTACTTTTTTTTGTAAAAAAAATGCCTTTATTTTATAATCAAAATGAATGAACATTATTCAAAGTATTGTCCATCGGAAGCTACAACTCTTCCCCATCTTTCGGGCAATTGGTGGATTCCTTCCCTAAAGAACCGTTCATCCATTGCGGATAAGAACTAATTAAGCCAAGTTTTGATTCCTTCAACTAAAGTGAAGCGTATTCCAATAAGGGCATTCTGCATCGATCGAAATAAATAGTAGTCAGAAGGGGCAATGTCTGGGCTATAAGTCGGGTGAGGTAAAACTTCTCAGCCGCTCCTTTCCAAATAGTTGTTGGTTTTGCAACATGAGGCCGAGCGTTATCATGATGGAATATTATAGACTCAAGTTTGGTCGCATATTCTGGTCGTTTTTCGGCAATTACTCTCTTCAAACGAATTAATTGTTGTCTGTACAGCTCGTCTGTAATAGAATCACTAGGTTTTAACAACTCGTAATGGATAACACCCGTCGAATCCCACTAAATAGACAGTATTACCTTGGCGCCATGGAAATTAACTTCGCCGTTATTGTTGATGGCTGGCCAGGCTTTACATAAGATTTTCTTCGTTGTGGATTATCGTAATGAATCCATTTTTCATCACCAGTAATGATTCGATACAAAAACGACTTCTTTTTATTGCGTTCAAGCAGCATTTGCGACATACAAAATCGTCTTTCAACGTCTCTTGGCTTCAATTCGTGTGGTACCCAATTTCCTTGCTTTTAGACGAATCCCAATACTTTCAAACGTTTTGAAATGGCTTGCTGAGTTACACCCAACGTTTTTGCAAGTTCTTCTTGCGTTTGACATGAATCTCCATCCAGTAATGTCTCCAGCTCCTCGTCTTCAAACTTTTTTGGTTGACCTGGACTAACGCTGAAATCACCGCTTTTAAAGCGTCGATACCATTCACGACATGATTTTTTATTGGAGCAGATTCACCGTACAGTTCTGCAAGCAATCGTTGAGCTTCAGCTACACTTTTCTTCCTATTAAAGCTGAAAATTAAAACTTCCCGCAATTGTTGTTTATTTAACACAAATTCAGAAATTTTCAATGACCTCAAAGATAATATTGTTGTACAAAATTCAAAACAATGTAACTAAATATGATTGACAGATGTCAAACCTTTCCAACAAAAAAAAAACAGCTGTCATGCTCAACTATATATAACAACGACCTCCATTGAAAACTAACCGAATTAAGTTAACATTTTGTGTAATTATATGGTAAAAGTGGGAAAACACTTATGACCAGTAGTGTAATAACAATGTAATAGAATTATCTAGTTGGACGATAAAGGAAACAGTATTCCAATATTTGATGTTTTTTTAAAGTAGAGGTTAGAATCTCTTCTTATTGGTTAGCCAACTCGATTATTTTCCGTTTCCATAAATACACGTTGTATCGTTTACGTGATGTACGTAAAAATTGATCAGGAAACATTTAACATTTCTTAATTGGAAATGTGTATTTATATCCATCATAATGCTAGAGGTACAAAGACTGGCAACCATTAATTTCACATCACATTATTACAAGCAAATAATTATTCATTGTTGAAGGAATTTTTAAATATTATCTCCATTCATGTGAAATAAGTATATTCACATGTTAATACAGGATATAAAATCAATATGCTTCGAACACGTAATGAATTTATATTATAGGAGTATCATAAAAAATTAATAAGGTGTTTTACTTTTTTTTTAATTGTTTTATTGCCTTAAGCGTACGTCTAATAGAGGTAATCAACTGTGAAATGTTTCCATTCAAGCATGTCTAATTTCTGATTCGAAAATTTTTCGTAAATACTGTATTTTAATAAATCTATGAAGAATGTACCGCTTATTTAATGTATATTTAAAATTTCTTATATATCTATGGTGCCATAATTTAACAGAAAATTAGTAATGATAATAGATCTTCAAGACAACTATTCAAAAAATAATATAATGCAATCGTATTATTAAAATTAGTTACAGGAAAAATTATCAGTTATAAATTATATTTAAATACGAGGGATGTTTCCAAAGTTCTGGGAATTACATATAATTTTTATAATTTTGTTAATTTTCGTCAATATTACAATGTTGTTTTTCAACATAATCTCTATTTAACTGAATACATTTATCCCAACGATAAACGAATTTTTTTAAGCCGTCCTCAAAGAAATTTGGCACTTTTTACGTCAGTTAAGCTTTCAAATCTTTTCAAATTTGGGAACAGATGATAATCACTGGGTGCAAGATCCGGGGAATAAGGTGGGTGCGGCAGCAATTCCCATCGTAAATCGTTCAAAACATCCTTCGTTTTTCTTGCGGTGTGTCGTCTTGCATTATCCTGTTGCAATAACGGACGCTTATGCAACTTTTTTGACTAGTGCCTGTCGCAGTGGTCCGGATTATAAATTTGAATAATATTCTGCATTAATTGTAGTTCCTCTCGGCAGATAATCCATGAAAATAATCCCTTCGCAATCTCAGAATACAGTAAGCATTACCTTTCCAACAGACGGAACTGCACTCCAAAAGACGCACTTTTGACTTCTCCAAACGGCTTTTTTTTCGGTCTTTCTTCGTTTGGATGCTTCCATTCAGAGCTATGACGCTTGGTCTTTGGATCATATTGGAAACATCACTTCTTATCACCAGCTACAATAGAATATCTGACGATTTCGTCCTTTTTAAAGTCTTTTATCAAGTCTGTATAATGTTGAATTCAGTTAGCTTGTGTGATACGAACCTAGCACAAATCTTTCTCAGTCCCAAATACTATGTCAAAACACGATGAATTGAATCTTTGGAAATATTTAATTCCATTTCCACGAATCGCAATGGGGATTTCGACTCATTTCTGATAAATTCACGCACAAGTTCGATGGTACTTTCCGTAACCACAGATTTTTTGCCCCAGGATATTCGTCATCATTTACGTCCGTACGATCGTCTTTAAATCGTTTATACCACTCATACACACGCGTACGTGATAAACACGCATCACCATACACTTGTCTCATCAATTTAAACGTTTCAGTAAACGATTTACCGAATCCAGAACTGAACTTGATATCTGCTCTTTGTTCAAAATTCATTTTTCAACCAATGCCAAATATACGTTGTTACTTGAAGCGCAATTTCTCTGCTTCTAATGATGCAAATGTCATGATATTTTGACAAAACATTGGTGAAAGATCTACCTTACCGATCCATATTTTTTTAATAGATGGCGCCACCAAGGATTACTATTTTAAAAAAGTTCTCTGCGACAGACTGTGTATATTCGTCTGTATTGAAACTTATATTACTGAGATTTAGTTCTTTTATAATTGTTTTATGAAAGATGTTGTTACTCATAGTCAGAAAGTATGGGCGAAGATTGTTTATAGTGGTGTCATGAAAGCTCACCTTCCTTCTTCTCTGTGTAATGATTTTCTTGAATTTGTGTCTTAATTACTCTATGATGATTAAAAGGATTTTATGCTGTACCAATGTATTTGCATGTTTCTTCTTGTTGAAGTGCTTCTATCATATTTGTTTGTCATGTTGTTATATTTTCAGAGCATGCTTTATATTTATTCAATTTCAAATTCATTTTAATGTCAGAGCTGAACATTTTTATTGTCCTAGTAATAAGTTCTTGGTCTGCGCTTGCCCATTCTTGTACAGAAGGTGACTGGGTTTGATATTTCGGTTATTGTAGTTCATACTATTTTATTGCTGTTACTATTGTTTAATTAGTGTCAAGCCAGCAAAATTATTGATCTTACAATCACAGTTACTAATTTTGTAATTGATTATTACTGACAACTGATTTGCATTTTATATTTGCTGCTGTTATCCCGTTCTTTGTATTGTAATACTACGCGAAACAGATAGTTCTGATAAAATTATCAAAACGAAATAATAAATATATGTACCTCAGAATTTATTTAAATAATAAATTATATATTATGAAAAAATATGCACGTAATATATCTACGTTACTAACTTTTCCTATATATCATTTTTAATGAAATTATTACATATTTGCTTTATATATCAAACAAGACATTTGCAAAAACCCTCACTCATACCAACGTACACCTATAATAAATGCTTATATAACAGTCTCTCGTTTACTCACATTTATATCAAACATGCAATAAGAGAACGTCGAATCATTACAAACTGTTACGAAAGAAATCTGTTCTATGATCCATGTAAATGAATTACACGTTCGTTCCAAAATGAACAGTTCCTTTATGTGTTTTCCCCATTGTTCCCCTTTATAAATTCTTTTATTATTCCCTAGTTAGTGTGTTTATTGTTTTGAGGTCGGACTGTATTTTTTTTCTTCTTCCACTTTCGTGATGTGCCGATGTGTAGAATCGAGTTAATACCTAGGGGCCAAATTCAGTTGTTATTTTATTTGGGAGTAGGTTTTCTCGTCTTTCCTCCTGTATAAATTATAATTTGAAATTAAGGAACAGGGAAATATGTTGGTGTATTTACCAGATGTTGCATGTACATATATACATATATAACTCAAACGTAAATTTAAATTTTAAAAAGTAATTGCGTCTTAAAGAAGAAAAAAATTAGAACTTGCGGTTGTTCGAGTTTACTACAGTTATAAAATTATAGTGTAAAGGGACGCTACAGAAAGCTTCCTTTTTGTGGTTGAAATCAATTACTTTCACATACAAAATTGGTCGACATTTGTGAGATAAATGCCTATTAACAAGACTTAGTGAAACAGCAATGATCCAAAACCCCATAATTGCTGCGATTATATAAACGACTCAAAGCTAATTATCGGTTTGAATATGCGCGACTTTAGATGGGGCATTACTTGATTATGGAGGATAAACCTCGACAACAAGTAAATATAACTACCAATGTGTTCTATAAATGTTCTTAAATATTTATGTATAAGTAAATGCTGATATTTCTTATAGAAATTGCGAAATATAAACACTTATAAACACGGCATAACGCTTCCAAATTGTGGAAATTTACTCTGAAAAAAAAATTTGTTCGCGAAATTCATAGAACACTTCGTCCATTTTACGGTCAACATAATCGGCCTAGTGAGCGAGCAATTCGTGCAGTTATTGATTGTTTTCGCACCAATTTTACTCTTCAAAATCATCAACAAGAAAAAGAAATGTGCATACCGAAGAGTATATTAAGTATTGAAGAAGACGCCGAAACGTCGATTCATCGTCGTTCTCAACTTGTTGGCCTTTGTCCTTCGACTACGTGAAAAACTTTACGTAAGGATCTTGGCTTACGTGCCTATAAAATACAGCTCGTGCAAGAATTGAAGCCAAACGACTATCGTTTGCGTCACATTTTTGCTGATTGGGCTCATTTGAAACTGGCCGAAGATGAGCATTTTTATCAAAGAATTGTGTTTAGTGATGAAGCTCATTTTTGGTTAAATGGCTACGTTAATAAGCAAAATTGCTGTATTTGGAGGGAAGACAATCCTCAAGCCGTTAACGAATCACCATTACATCCATTAAAATTGATCGTTTGGTGCAGTTTACACGCTGGCGGCATCATCGGTCCTTATATCTTTCGAAATGAGGAAGGAGCTGCCGCTACGGTGAATGGCGAGCGCTATCGAGCCATGCCGACTGAATTTTGTTTCCAAAAATTAATCAGCTAAACATCGACGACAATTGGGTCCAATAAGACGGCGCAACTTGCCACACAGCGCGCTTAGCAATCGACTTATTGCAAAATCAATTTGGTGACAACTTTATTTCCAGAAGTGGTCCTGTTCACTGGCCCCCTCGTTCGTGCAATTTAACACCTCTGGATTACTTTTTATGGAGCTACGTTAAGTCATTGTTTTATGCCGACAAATCAGCAACTCTTGAAGCATTGGAAGTCAATATTCAAGCCATCATTGACTCCATACGGTCAGATTTATTGGAAAAGGTAGTCAAAAATTGGACTGTTCGAATGGACTATGTAACTCGTAGCCGCGACGGACATATGCCAGAAATGATATTTAAAAAATAAATGCCATGAAATTATCTACCAGATTATAATAAAAAAATTTCATTACAACAATATTTCTGTCTTGTATTATAATTTAAAGTTCTCAAGCTCTTAAAAAAACACCCGCTATTATAAACATCACATCAGTACATGATCTTCCTCTCAATGTCCTTCTTCTAAGTTGGTGTAATTCATTAGCTTACGTTGTAGGACTTTTAACATCATCTTCAACGTCTCATTCTATAAATTATAATAAAAAAAATTTCATTCCAACAATATTTCTGTCTTGTATTATCATTTAAAGTTCTTAAGCTCTTAAAAAACATCAGTATTTTGTTACAAACATATTTGCACTCCATCGTAGACGTTTGACTGAATCAATAATGGAAGGTATACTGCTGATATTATACCACACCGCATTTTCATGCTAAGATACATCAACATAAGTACCTAATTACATCCACCATTCACTTTATTATTTATTAATCGCACCTAGCCAGCCTTCCTGGCGAACCTGTACGCTACTGCGAATCCGAAAGTTTGTTCAACATTAAGTGAGACTAATAAAAGTTCACGAAATTTTATTATATACACTACCGGTCATATTTATTTGCCCAGTCTTAGTTTTAGCCAAAATTATTAAACTATCAAATGTGTACTGAAAATTTATTTATTGTACCAATACAATAGTGTAAAATAAACATAAAATAGTTACATTTTTCTTATATAGAAACTTTATCATTAATTATTATTAAATTTTGCTCTCATCAATGTGCCCATCTTTATTTTTGATAATTGCGGCACATAACCGCGTCATCCTTTCAATTAATTTTTGCAGTGTATCTTCTGTAATTTGTGCCCAGGCTTCTTGAAGTTGTTCCCAAAGAAGCTCTATTGGGTTCAGATCAGGACTTTGAGCTGGCCATACCATTATAGAGATTTACCCTTGCTGGTAGTTGACGCAAGTAATCGCCACATAATCTAGAAGTGTGTTTCGGATCGTTGTCCTGTTGAAATACAAAGTTTTCGCCAAGAATCCTTAGTCCTGAAGGAACAGCGTTATTTTCTAAAATTTCCTTCTAGCCCTCTTTTCTTAGGATTCCCTCAATTTTGACGAGATCGCCTACAGATCTTCCACCAAAACACCCCCAAATCATTACTGAACCTCCTCCATGTTTTACGGTAGGCGCAATACATTTTGGCAGTACTCTTTCTCCTACGTATCTTCTTACGAATATTCGCCTTTTACTACCGAAAAGTTCAAACTTCGATTCGTCTGTCCACAACACATTATTCCACTGATCAATCGTCCAATTCTTATGTTCTTTAGCCCAATTTAGTCGTTTTATCTTGTTTTGCTTTTGTAGTAGTGGTTTTCGCAGAGCCGTATAAACGCGCTTGCCTTAACCTTCTTTGTACCGTGGACACATTAATTGGTTTAGCACGCGCTCTATTCATTTCAGCAGCAATTTCTGATGCCGTTTTTCGTCTATCGCGTCTACTTATCCGTATTAGATGCCGATCATCTGCAGATGTCGTCGCTTTGCGTCGTCCAGATCTTCTTTCGTTGGAAAATTTACCACTTTCTTCAAATTTTTTATAGTTATAATCAACGGTTCTCCGATTTAATCGTAATTCTTTTGAAATTTCGCGATTACTTTTACCGGTACGATGATAAGCAATTATCATAGCACGCACTTCAACAGATAATTCCTTCGTCTTCGGCATTGCATTAAAATATTCACAATAACTCAATTTCACTGTTTTCGCAACAAAAGATGAACGATGACTGACATAAAATTTATTTTCCTTTTTGAATAACACATCCTAATATTGTAATTAGTTAGTACAATAACACAATATTGGTAATACCTTTCGGAAATGCAGGTAAAACTGTTAATACTGTAGGGATTAGCCTATATAATATTTATGGTATTTTTCCAATTTATGACACCTTTACGATATATCATAAACGATTTAAGATTTTCGTAGAAATTCGTATGGAATTACTTCCACTAATAATATTGTTGAATAACTATAATACAGATTTTTCGAAAGATAATCCGTATTTCAGGAAACACATAAAATTGGGGTGGGCAAATAAATATGATTGGTAGTGTAAGGGGAGAATATTAAGATCAATTCGATTCGTCGAAAACAATGATCTTTATTGGTACCTGGAAATAGAGGCGCCAGACACAAATCGTGAAGATTTCATTATGCATATTTAGTTTTAAACACGAAAGGTACCGTGAATCTCCAAGTTTGTGCTCAGACCTGACCTTCCAATTTCGAACTTTTGATAATAAGTTACAAGAACAGGCACATTACGACGAATAAGAGAAAAACAGGAATTTACCAGCTATTACAAAAATATCACAACGATGATTAATGGTTATAAATTTAGTGTAACAGAACAGACCTTCAAATTTTTCTGTACACAAAAGAAGCACGCACCTACACACACGCACAAAAAAAGGAAATAAGCATACAATGAGTTTATTTTATTATTGCGGGCTAATTAGAGAGTCCGCAATATAAACATGTACTTACTGAGCCTTTAATAATACGCATTACGGTTTTAGATTACGAGATAATACTTTGAATAACAGTAATTTTCTAACCATTTTATTTTCGTGAAAAGTTGCTATTTAATGCCCCGGTCGGACATAAATTGCGAAATGATTGAGGGTGTCGGAACTTGAGAAAAATATATGAGATGTTTTCTTTTTCACGATCCCGGGTATCCCTTCTGCTTAACGTTCTTTCTTTTTATATAATTATAGGCGTAAACGATTCGGTTCAGAGCGCCCAGACGACTCAGTGTGAAATTTTTAAACACAAATCTCTCGGTTAGAAAATAGAAAATAAATCTGATTTCGCAGTCTTTTTTTTCTCTTTCTATTTTTTTTTTTTGTGAAATGGTAATGTACGTGGGTTATCTTTTAAGTTTTGCATATAACATTGGAATAAAACCAATTCACCCTAGCTGATTTCTGTTCTTCGGTCAACAGATGTATTGGGTTGGCAATTAAGTACTTTCGGTTTTGTAGTATAAAATAAAACACTTTTTTTTTAAACAAAGAATAGTTTTTAATCAATTATATATTTTCCATTTTGCTCAATTACCTTTTGCCATCTTTCTTTCAGCTGCATGATTCCGCGCTCATAAAATTTCTGGTCCTTATCAGCAAGAAACTGAACCAGGTGCGAGTGAAGGTCATCGTCATTTGTGAAAGTTTTACCATTCAAAGAATTCTGCAAACTTCGAAATAAATGATAATCAGATGGTGCTAGATCGGGGCTGTATGGGGGATGTGGCATCACTTCCCAGCCAAGCTCCAATAGTTTCCCACGAGTTGCCAAAGATGTGTGAGACCTTGCATTATCTTGGTGGAAAACTACACCTTTCCGATTTGACAATTCTGGCCGTTTTTCTTTAATTGCTTCATCCAGTTTTATTAATTGTTGACAGTAAACATCAGAATTGATCGTTTGGTTCCTTGGAAGCAGCTCAAAAAACACAACACCTTTGTAATCCCACCAAACCGACAGCATGATCTTTTTTGGATGCAATTCAGCTTTCGATGTGATTTGAGCGGGTTTATCGTGTTTGCTCCATGATCGTTTTCGAACTATGTTACTGTACGGGACCCATTTTTCATCACCAGTGATGATTCTTTTTAAGAAAGGGTCGATTTCATTTCGTCATTTTCAATTCGTGAGGTACCCAAATATCAAGCTTCTTAACTATCTCAAGACATTTTAAATGTTTTTCAATTGTTATGTGCGATACATGTAGCCTCTCCCCAACCTCTCGAACAGTTATATGACGATCCTCTTGAATTATGACTTTGATTTGGTCATCATCAACTTTAGTAGGCCGACCAAAACGTTGCTCATCTTTGAGGGAAAAATCTCCAGAACGGAATTTTTTATACCAATTCTGACACGTGCGCTCTGTTAGCAATTGGCACCGTAAACTTCACATATCTTTTTGTGAGCCGCAGCAGCTTTCTTTCCTTTACGGAAATAAAATAGTAAAATATGTCGAAAATGTTCGTTTCTGCACTCCATTTAAAATTAACCCATAACTAATAGCTTTAATAAAAATCACGCACTACTTGCTTCTGAAGTTACATCAATGTGACTAGTATCACCCAACAAACGGTAAAGTACAGCACTAACATACGTTATACAAAAAATAAAGCAACGCTCTCTATCAGTAAAAACCGAAAGTACTTAGTTGCCAACCCAATAGTATCCAACGGAAAACTAGTTTTTTTACACACAATTTTTTGAATTGAGGTCTTTGAAATCTCCAATAAATGCTTCACTCTGGCGATATGTCACATATCTATCTTCGTTGATGATCGTACGCACAACATCGGCGTTTTTCTGAGTGATCCGTCACTATTCGACACAGAAATGACTTCCGATCATACCTCTGAAACAGCATTTCCAGACGATTTTTCGATTTTCCATTTGCCTGTCATTCAATTGATGTGCCACCCATTTTTTTATCTTTCGGATTTTTCCCATTGCTCGTAACCGGTTGGGTCACATCTAACGCTTCTACCAATTGTTTTTAAGTTTGGTTTGGGTCTTCAGCCAGTAACTACTGCAGTTTCGCATCAACTTTTTCGGTCTACCAGAACCTTCTTTGCCTTGCACATCGAAATCACCACTGTTGAATTGTCAAAACCACGTTTCACATGTTTTTATAGTTGAAGTATGCTCACCATAAGTTTCTACAAGCAAACGATGACTTTCAGCGGCTTTTTTCCTTTGATTAAATAAGAAAAGTTATGTATGCCGCAAATACACTTTTTCAGACACGAAACTCGATATTTTCAAAGAGGGATAAATCTATGACGGTGTTACTTTCGCAAAATATATCATGTCTAGCTTTGAAGCTTGATGTCAGCAGAATAAAATGGCATATGCGTTAAATATACCAACGAAAAATTGTTGACTGATGTGGTGCTTCACTGTCGAAAACAGAAACCAATTCGGCATTATTGTTAAGACAATTGTTTTCGAAAATTATAAAATATTATTTCGCAAAAATGTTCCCAGTTTAATTCCATTTTTTAATAGTAGACAACTCTTTTTTTTTAATTTAACCCATAGATAGCTATAAAATATGCTTTAAAAAGGATACATTAAGAAGAGATTTAAATGTCCACTATATTAGAACATCAAGAACAACTCCAGTTAGTTCTTCGACAAAGTACAAATAGCTACAGCATTCTTTTTACTGTTTAGTTGTTTAAGTTACATAATATATGATAATTGCTGTTAATGGGCTTTTAATTTTGCAAGAAAACACGTGTCGCGTGTGTGTCGATTTTCTACTATCTAATTACTATCGGTTTTAAGCAGTTCTCAATGCTAATTTAATGTTTATTTGTTGTTGTTAAACACTTAACTTTCACTTAGATAACGTGTAAATACACGTTTTAAAGTGAAACATGTGTAATTTTCTTCGCTTCTCTAGTTTTCCATAAAACAAAAGTAGTTTGATCGGTATTATTACTAAAAAGAATATACAGAAACTTTTTGCACAAAGTGAGAGAAGTAATAATTGCTAGTAAACCTGTTGATGTATTTCACTGCAAACAAAAATGATTTATTTCATATATATTCAGGATACTTCGAGTACAAAATACTTTAATTTAGATTTACTTTTTAATTAAGAATTACTTTTAATATATAATACAAAATTTGCATTTAGAGTAATATTTATTTTAACATCATACTTATATCATATATGCTTAATATTAACTTGTCGTTAAGGCCTATTACCGATAAAAATCTTATATGTGTACGAGGGTAGTCCCAGAAGTACCCGACCCAACAAAGAAAACAAAAATTGTGGAAAGAAATATATTTATTTTTCAACATAATCTCCTTTCAGCTCTATACACTTTTTTGAGCGATGTTCAATAAGTTCGATACCATTTTTATAAAAACTGTCTTGCTCCTCAAAATAGCCATTAACTGCCGACATCACTTCTTCATCGTTGGAAAATCTCTGAGTACTGAGCCATTTTTCAAGTTTGGGAACACAAAATAACTCAAAGAGGTTAAATCTGGCGAATAGGGTGCATGAGGTGGCAATTCAAACTTCATTAATTTTGGGGAATTACAATAACGGATATGTGAGCTGGTGCATTGTCTTGATGAAACAACAGTTTCTTCTTAGCCAAATGCGGCCGTTTTTGTTTGATTTCTTCGCTCAAGCGTTGCAATAAGTTCGCATAATACTCGCCGTTGATAGTTTTCAAGACAGTCAACGAAAATTATTCCACACGCATCCTGAAAAACCGATGCCTTGACCTTGCCTGCAGATGAAACGGTCTTCGCCTGCTTTGGAGCTGGTTCTCCCTTTTTTAAGTTTATTGTTTTGATTGTTTTTTTGTCTCAAATGTGAAGAACCCATGTTTCATCCATGATTATGAAACGGCGCAAAAATTCTGCTTTGTTGCTGCGAAACTTCGCGGTTGGGCTGAAGCCTTTCAAATAAAAGTATTGTATCACGTAACGATGACCAATTTTCTCCATTTTTACAAATTCACGGAAAACGTTCAATATTGATGGCTGCCAAACAAATACTAAACAACATATGTTAGTGTCTTCAAACTTGAAACATATGCTTTATAGATTGTGTATTTTTTAGTACAGCGATATTTTTCAAACAATCACTGCCATCTAGAGTTCAGACTGGGTAGTTATGGGACCACCCTCGTATTTTACCTCTACATATATATTACATGTTTTCAGATTAATTTGAAAAATTTTTGATAATGTAAAAAATAACAAGAAAAACATTAATGTCACTGTAGGAGATAAATAAATAAAATAATAATAAATGAAAATTTTTTTCTAACGTTGCTCAACATCTCAGGTGTGACCGATCTAATCGCAACTATTATTCGTCTTCTTAAGTCAGCTAAGTCGAGGGGTTTAGTTTTGTATACTATACTCTTGACATATCCCCATAAGAAGACGTCTAATGGCGTTAGATCAGGGGATCGTGCTGGCCATTCCATCGATCCTCGCCTACCTATCCACCGATTTGGGAATATTTGGTTGAGATACTGCCGGACATTGATTTGGTAATGGGGTGGTGCTCCATCTTGCTGGAACCACATCGTATTTGCTGAAACTTGTGGGTTTGCTAAATCAGGATATAAGTTTGTCAGAGCTGGCACGAGATTATTTTGAAGCAATGCTAAATAATTGTCGCCATTCAAATTTCCATCAATGAAAAAAGGACCTACGATATGATCTCCAACAATTCCTGCCCAAACATTAACCTTCTCAGGGTATTGCGTATGTTCTTCCCTCGTCCAGTGAGGATTTTCCCTGGACCAATAGCGGCAATTTTGACGATTAGCATGACCGTGAAGCGTTAAGGTACACTCATCAGAAAATAAAATATGTTCTAATTGGAACACATTGTTATCTAACATTGTCATCATTTGTTCACAAAAATACGTTCTCCTATCAAAGTCGTCTTCCACGAGCTCCTGAGTTGGTATAATTTTATAGGGGTGCATTTTATTTTCTTTTAATGTGCGAGTAATCGATGAATGGCAAACTTCGAACATTGACGCTGCTTGTCTACTAGAAGTATGCGGGTTTTCTTCAAACTAAAGCACAATATCCAGTTTGGTATCATTACTTACTGCATTCGCAGCTGCTTTCTTTATTTGCCTTACATGTCCAAACTCGCGAAACTGCTTTTCTATTTTACTAATTGTTCCTTGGGATATAGGCGGCAAATTTGGAAATTTCTCATGAAATAAGTGAGCAACTTTCATTTGTGTCCGTGTGTTATCTCCATAACCAATCATCTGCAGAATTGTTATTTTGTGCATTTCTGTTAAATGAATCATTTTGCTGAAAAGTAGTTAACGAAATTCAAACAGTTATGACACTGACAACACTATGACACTGACAACACTTTGCTAAGGCAAGGTATTTTAAAACGAAGTACAAGTACAATTAAAGATTTTCACTTAATAGTTCGGTAAACAAACTATTATGTGAAAATCTTATTTTAATTGTAAACAAAATTATTAATCTGAAAACATTTAATATTTCCGAAACAGTCGAAGATAGGTTTTGCATTAGGCATTGTACATGAAATATGTCTGGAATTTTCTAAAGAATCCAAAAATTTAATATTTGACAGGGTGTTGCATTTAAAATAAGAAAGTTGGTATTGACCACTTCTATATGACACATCTTGTATATAAACTTTTTATTTAAAAAAATACACAACTAAAAATACCGATCGACCTGTCCGAGCGTTTTTTCGAACACTCTTCCATTTAATTATTATCGAATTTATTCCATTTGGCTGATACACACTGTATATGCAAAAATTGTATAACGTCCAGTATACTGTAAAAAAGAATACGAATACAATACTTTACTGTTTATGCCACAAGACCTAAACATTTAAAAATTAATATTCCACAACTGAATTAACAAATTTACATCCTTTACAGTTAACTGTTTAATATTAAATATTCTGCTGACAATTAACAATTGTAAGTTAAATATATTTGCATTCATTACAACTTAATAAACGTTAACTACCCGTATATCGCATTTATTGAATTTTTCTTACAGGTAAGTGAAGATTTTGTGCCTGAAAACCAGTAGAAACCAATCGACATCTTCATGATAGTTGACAAAATGTCCTATCGCAGCGTCTCATCTCTACAATCCGGAGAGTATAACGTGTCTTGGGTGAGAATTGTTTTATTACATTTTTATTTAGAATACATTTTATTTCTCACGTGTAATAATATTGCCTACCTAATAATATCGAAATTAAACTGTCGCACCATCTATAATGTTTTTCCTAGTATACTAACAAAACGAAGTTGAGCTACTGTCCGATAGAAGCACGCCGGTATTGATGCTGTACGGACCACTTAAGTAGCACATCTTATAATGTAACTTTTAACCGTAAGATGTCGGTAGGGAATAGACAATTTCTACCTTGAAGTATATGTTTTGACTTTTATATGTCGCTTGATTAATAAATTGAATATGTAAATTTACAATGATTAAATACTACCAGGCCTACAAACTAATTAATGTTATATCCAATAAGATATTTTTCGTTCTATATAAATTTAATTTGAATTTCTATTTACTATATTTTCGATTATTTTTAGGAAATGGCAATATATACTATTATTTTTAATGTTACACAGTGTTATAAATTTGAATATGAATATTCTTACTGTTCCATTTTCTAATATACGTATGTCAAATATATTATTTATGCGTCGGTAGTGTTAAATAGTAGAACAATTAAATTGTTAAAATATACTAAAAAAATGGTGGTGAGTAATTTTGAAATTGAATTAAAATATAAGGCTAAATGTTTTCCAAGAATTTAGATTAGGTATGTAGATGATATTTTCGCGATTTTCAATATGTATAATATAAATGTAACTTGGAAGATTTCGTCAAGCAATTAAATTCAAAATTTCCGACGATTAAATTTACAGTAGAAAAAGAAAACAATGATGCGTTGCCTCTTTTGGGCATCCTAGTTATTAGGAATAATCTTAAAATAGAAATTGATATTTTCCGAAAAGAAACCAGTGTTAATAGATTCATCACGGCGGACTCAAATCATAGCATGCAACAAAAGTTGGCCTCGTTCAGTTTTCTTATTAATCGTTTGCTTAATTTCCCACTAACAAAAGTAAGATACAAAAAAGAATTGAAGGATATCGCGAGGTACAATGGTTTTAATTCGGAAATAATCAATGTATTAATTAAGAACATAAGAAAAACAATTCGGGATACCACATGTCTGTCACCTCAAAGCAATCGGGACGAGCAGTTTGTATGTTTACCTTTTCACCCTTTGATGAAAAATTTATTAGAGTTTTTAAAGAGCGCGGTTTTTAAGTCACATTTCGGTCCACTAACTCCATCAAATCCCTTTTAGGAAATATAAAAGACAAAGTCGAGAACAACAAAAAATCGGGAACTTACGGAATTAAATGTCTAGATTGCAGTAAACAATACATCGACCAAACAAAACGATAGATGGAAAACCGGTATAAAGAACGTATTACTCGCATAAAATTGAATCGACCAGAAAAATCCGGTTTAGCAAAACATGTATTGGAAAGTAATCATAGTATTAGCGCGGATTGTTTGCATTTGATAAAGAAAGTGTGCAATTATCGCAAAATAGATACGTATGAAAGCATGTACATTTTGAAGAATAAAGACCATGTGTTGAACACTGACCAGGGGCCCAACCATAACTCATTTCTCTTTGGTATCTTAAACGACAGACAAGGGAGAGTGCGATAAATCGCATGTAGGTATTTGTCTTTTCATCTCTTTTTTTCTTTTTTTCCCTTTTACTTTTGTCTTTTATCTTAGTTTAAGACTAGAACACAATCTTTTAAAAATTATGTGAAACGAATATAGAGTTTGTGTTTTGGCTTTCAACGGCACAGATCGTGTGCGGAATTTGTTTTCGTACGGGTATTTTGCCGTAGTTTTCCAGGTGCAACACTATTTAATTATCTGCTGATGATGACGACTTATTTGTGGAAATATGTATATAGAATACGAAAATTAATGTGGAAAGGGGTTATATATCAACCCTCAGTGATTAAGTTATATTTAAATAAAAAATATATAAATTTAATTAAACTAAATAATAATAAATAATATTACAAGTTGAAACTCATGATCGGCTACCTTTTATACGTAGGAAATACGATGGGCGTTCAATGTACGAGGGAGCGTTTTTATATTCGCGGAATGGGGGACAAGGGGTGGAAATAAAAAAACCAAATTATTTTTCTTTTTCAATATATTCACCTGCAAGACGGATACATTTTTCACATCTTTCAATTAATTTATTTATACCCTCATAAAAAAATGATTTCTCTTTATCTGCAAAATACGCCGAAACTGCCTCCTTGACTTCATCATCGGCAGTAAATTTTTTTGCCCCGCAGCTCTTTTTTCATTTTCGGAAACAGGTAATAATCACTCGGGGCCAGGTCTGGGCTGTAGGGTGGGTGATTCACAATTTCGAAGCCCACCTTATGCAGGGCAGCTAACGCAACGCGGCTCTTGTGGACGGGCGCGTTGTCGTGGAAAAGCAGAACACCTTTTGTCAATTTTCCCCGTCTTTTCTCTTCAATGGCTTCTTTTAGTCGCTCTAATATTGAAGCGTAATATTCTCCGGTTATAGAAACACCTTTATCTTTATAATCAATCAACAATATTCCTTCCGAGTCCCAAAATACCGTTGCCATGAGTTTCCCAGCTGATTGTGACACTTTAAATTTCTTGGGAGGTGCTGTGCCCTTTTTATGCCACTGCATGGAGTCTTGTTTGGACTCAGGTTCATAATGATGAACCCAAGTTTCGTCTCCAGTAACAATTCCACTCAATACACCATCCTTGTCTTCATTACAGAGGTCCAAAAATGCACGCGAACACTCTACGCGCTGTTGTTTTTGCGGCAGCGTGAGCATTCTCGGCACCCATGTTGCGCTGACTTTAGACATGCCGAGATGATCGTGTAGGATTTTAAAAATTGTTGTATCGGATACTCCAACCATTTCTGCGAGTTGTTTCTTCTTTAGTCGAGCATCTTCGAGTACAATTTGTTCAACTTTTTGGATAAGTGCTGGCGTGGTCACCTCAATGCTCCTGCCCGGCCTCGGGTCGTCTTCAAGGGATTCCCTTCCTTGTTTAAATAAACTATGCCACTTGTACACCATGGTCTTTCCTGGACAAGAGTCGCCGTAAACCAATGACATCTCATTCATTATGGTCGCGACCTATTTTCCTTGCCTGGTAAGGAACTTTATAACGGCTCGATATTCGATTTTTTCCATATTTCACTTTTCACTCCTGATTATGTTACTTGGTTGACGATAGCTCAAAGACTAACTGTCTAATAACAATGAAACTTCGTATTTATACTAATCATGAGTCGCTGCACAGGCCAAGCCCCCAATGCTCCTACTCACCCCTCTACAACCCGCTCATTCCGCGAATATAAAAACGCTCACTCGTATTCTCGGTATCGGGGTGGTTTGCTAATGATGTGGGTAGACTTGTGGCATTTTTCGCCACTGAGTGTATCTTATGTTATAAGAACCGTATGTTTTTCAATAGCAAAGTATATACAACATTTATTTATATACTATTACTATTTATTATAAAAATATTATGTGAAATGATTCATTTGTAAACATTTAGCGTAAGACTTGAAGAACTTGACTTCGTCATTTTCCACTGTCGAGAATGGATTTGCGATTTCGAGAGATAAGATTTGTATTCATCATTAAACATCCGAAACAGACAAACAATCTAAAGGGTAGTGGCACAGTTTCCCCCCATTATAGATGGCGACGGTCGTTGCATTTGCAGAAAAGGTAACGCTTTCGATTTTTTGAGAAGTAAAGAAGTAAAAGGTATTGTTCTTGTTGACTATATCGCAAACGGCCAAACAATCACAAATGCATATTAGCGCCAAAGAAGAAAATCACTTTCCACGAAGACAATGCACAACCTCACACTAATATTATGGTTGTGACAAAAATTAACTAATTACCGCCTACTTCCATGCCTAAAAAATACCTCGCGCGTCATAAATTTTCAACACAGCGATGTTAAAACTGCTGTATATGCTTATTTTAACGAACTTGAGTTCTGAATATTACCAAAGCATAGAGACTTTGAATCATCGTTGATCCACATGTATCAATGTGGCAAGAAATATTGAGAAGGCAATTTAAAATTGCAAAAATTTTTCTTTATTTACCACTTTGCAGCCCATCCTTGTATTAAGAGTTATATTTTCATTATTGGCTGTCTAAAAATGTAAGAAAAGTTAAGAATTCATAATTGTGACTTGCAACCGTATTCGAAATATAAACATATATTCATAGTATAACTTAAATGATGTACATTTGAAATAAAAATAATTTAAATAAATATAACACGAACGAAAGTTCATCGTTTCATGTTTCGTTACAGCATTTCACTCGAATAGAAAAACAAACTTCCCGCGTCTGGGAAAATGATGAAGACGATAATATTTATGTAGTTTACCGGTTATTTTTTGTGCCTTGTTATATGCTCGCTTATATATCGCACCGCGTCTTGTAAAAGGGCACCATCTACCTCTGAATGCATTCCCGATAACCAGGAGAACCTGGCCCTATTGAAGAACTTATCTCCCGCTCACCTTATGGATATTCCAATTTCCTAAAATGCTCTGACTTCCTTCGAATGAGCTGCCAGATATACCCAGACCTTTTCAGACGGTGATTGTAAAAGTTCCTTTGCATTTTCGTTACCTTAAGGCAAAAATTAAACTATTATATTTCGTCAGGTACATCTTGTCTTACAGTTATTACTTACTTTACTGTTATTTTTTAAATAAGAAAATGTATTATATTTAAAATGTTCTTTATTTTTTCCTAAAAAGCTGTTAAAAAGCATTGAATCCGAAAATATACACTGCTGCATTTTATTCTAGCAGCTTGTTCTTGGTAAACAATTAAAAAAAATAAAGTAAAACATATGAAAATACATGAAAGAAATTATGCAAATTATATAAATATTACGCCCTTAAAATGAAACTTAAGTCGAAATTATATTATGCAATTTACAATTTAAATGCAGCAAAGTAAAACAACTTTAAAATTCGTAAAATTAATAAGGATGGAAGTGAATTTTGATTAAAGAAAAGATTCGGTAAAGTTCAAAAGGATCAGAAATGTACTTACACTTTGTAAATTCTGTAAATCTCTTCAAATCCTATTCTATTCTAAGCATGTTACGTATTTTCTAGAATATCGTTTGTTTTATTTTTATTCCTCATATGTTTTTAATTAATATTTTGTAAATTTGCTCTTTAATAGCCCTACGTGATGATTGTAGATGGCAAAATAGCGCGGCGCTTCATAAGACGTGCGGCCGGGTGTCAAATGAGATTCAACTAATTTAATCGACAACAACTCTAGCCCACAGCGTAAATTTATATTCTATTAATAACTATTTTTTTAAAGAGTTTTGTGTGCTATTCGTAATTATTTTTTTTTAAATTTAAATAAATTGTTACTAGTCGTTATAGACTAACCTACAATTTTGCTCTAAAGTCTTAAAAACTAGGTGCTCGTCCAAGAAGTCCCCAGTGGAATATCTCAGTTCATTTAGTTCAACGTAATTTTCTCACGTAGGCCGAAACAAAGACCATTGACTGACAAAATAAATGTTTATTAGTGAATTATCTACCATGTGATACCACTGAAAATCCTACTTAAAGGAGTAAGTTTATTACAACTTTTTATAAATTATTTTATTTACCAACTAATCAAGCGCAGCCTTTGGTGCGCTGCTCATTTTACCCTCTCTAGCCATGATATATTGAACCTTCGAAAAATTGATGTATTTAATAAGGTGTTCATATTAAATTCATGAATCGATGGAGAATGATTCGTTGTTCGGTGTTGGTTTTTCGAAGCTCAGCGATGACTTGCGGCAAACAAATGGTTGTATATCAATAGGAAGTAACAGTTCTTTGATCTTTAGAGGAATTGTTGCTACATGATCTGCTTTCGCGACAAATGTCGTCATCATCTTTTTGTAGACATTTGGATGACTTTTGTCGGCTTTTCTTCTCCTTGGAACACCCAAACGGACGACTGACGTTTATTTTCTGGCGCGTATGAGTAAATCCAAAATTCATCACCAATGTCGTAAACGTTTTTAGAGTTCCCTGCGTTGAAGAGATCTAGAGTTTTTTGACACCAATTCACCCTAGCTGCTCTCTGTTTTTCGGTCAACAGATGCGGTATCCAATGGTAAACCAATTTTTTACACACAATTCTTTATGCAAAATTTTTCGAGTTGAGGTCTTTAAAACCCCCAATAATGCCTTAATCTGGCGATATGTCACTTGTCGATTTTCGCTGATGATCTTACGCCCAGCATCGACGTTTTCTAGAGTGACTGTCGTTTTTAGTGAATCTGCTCTTTGATCGTCGCTAAAACTAATCTGTTCACGTTTGAATTGTCCATACTAACGAGAAATTGTTGACTGATGTGGTACTTCATTGCCAAACACAGAAACCAGCTGAGCAAGGCATTCTTGTTGAGATAATTGTTTGAATAAATATTCAAAATAGGTATTACATGTAAGTCGAATAGAAATTACTCATTCGATTGTACACCAATTCTTTTAGTTTAATTAATTAATTGTACTTCGCATTATCCACGTGTCATTTATGTTACAGTCACTTTTTGTCCAACACGTTAGAGATGTAACGCAAACTACATATTTATTTTGTAGCCATCGTACATTAATAAACTTATTCAGTACGTCTGAAGTTGATTATTTTTTCAAACTACGTAACTGCGACATACAACATACTACGGCCCGTACAGATGTCTACGAGGATAGTTTGACAAGTAGTGAGAATGACACATAGGTGGCGCTCTAATTGATAAAACAAATGCACCGTAATTTAGATTGCCTATTTATATGTTTACATTCCGATATTTAGATAAATCGGTTGATTAGTTTATTTTTGACAGCTGATTGAAAAAGAAGCAACACGTCGTTTTGTTAAAATGGAAAAAGCAGAGTATCGTGCGGTGGTTAAGTACTTCGTGATTAAGGGTATGAAAGCTACCGAAATAAAAGATATGTGACGGGAAACATTAGGTGAATCTGCTCCATCATCCGCCACAATAAGTAGATGGGTAAATGAATTTAAACATGGTAGAACAAGCTGTGATGATGAAGCGCGCTCTGAAGGACCCAAAATCGTGATTTCTAAGGAAATGATTATAAAAATCCATAATATTATTACGCAAGATCGACGACTCAAAGTGAGAGAGATAGCAGACATGGTAAACATTTCAACAGAACGCGTACACCACATTTTAACGAAATAATTGGGCCTTTCCAAGCTTTCGACAAGATGGGTGCCGCGATTGCTTACGACTGATCAAAAGTTCACTCGTTTGCGCATTTTCAATAAGTGTTTGGACCTTTATAAGTTGAATCGGGTTGATTTTTGTAGGCGATTTGTTACTTGCGATGAAACTTGGATACACTACAGTACACCCGAAACTAAAAAACAGTCGAAACAATGGTTAGAACGTGGTTTTGCACCTTCAAAGAAAGCGAAAACAACTTTATCGGCAAACAAGGTGATGGCATCAATTTTTTGGGATTCAAAGGGCATTTTGCTCATTGATTACTTTCAGAAAGATGCCGCAATAAACGGACAATATTATGCAGAACTTCTACAAAAATTAAATTTTGAGATTCGTGCTAAACGGCCAGGAATGACAAAGAAAAAGATTCTGTTTCATCAAGACAACGCTCCCTCGCATACCAGCACAGTTGCGATGTCCGAAATCCACGAATTCCATTTCCAATTAGTATCGCATGCGCCTTATTCGCCGGATCTAGCCCCTTCCGACTTCCACCTTTTTCCAAAATTGAAAACGGCACTAGGTGGAAAGAAATTTTTCTCTAACGACGAGCTTATCATCTTCGTAAATGAGTATTTTGTAAGCCTTCCGGAATCGCATTTTAGAGATGGCATAAGGGCATTGGCTGGAATAAATGTATTGCTCTTTTAGGAAAATATATTGAAAAATAAAAATTATTTTGTATTTAAAAAATTCATTTTTCTTTTCCATTCTCACTACTTGTCAAACTAACCTCGTAAATATCCGTATCCGTTCATTCCAGTCGGCGAGCTATTCATAACTGAGAATCAAGAATGTTTGCGGAGCTTTTCATATCTATGCTCTGACGTGCAGCGCAATATTCGCATCTTTACTATAACATATACGTTATAACCACTGTTACTTCTTTATTTATATGATAGTAGATGTATGTAGACAATGACACTAAGTGAAAAATAACAGTAAATAGATATTTCGTTCAATTGAATGATTAATTAGTTTTTTTCGTAAACTAACTTTCATTCGAACTTCACTATACAGATTATATAAATTTATATTCATTAATAAAATGTTCTGGAATAAATTTAGATTATTAGTCGTCATGGGACGATCTATACATCTTGTTTGCAATATATTTTCTACATCATTAAAAATTTTTTAAATAAATCAAACACTAACGGTTCATTACAAGTCTATTCCTCTATGACATCCTCGGCAATGTTTAGTGTAAAAAGCGATTAACATAAATCATGTATACGTATTTGTACTCCAAAAGCGGAACGTTAGATTAATTTTGAGCTTAAATTACCGTAAGTCTTGTAGGAGAATACATTTGTTAATCGAAATATATTCACTTTCGCTGGCATTTATCTTTTAAAAATATTAACATACGCATGTGTAATGCAAATTGGGCATCTAATAAGAATATTCATGAATTCTATAGTAGGGCTGAAAATCATTTACATCTTGGGATTTTTTTTTCTTGTTGCGTATTTAAAAGTACTTTGTTCACTGAAAACCTGCACTTAAACGAAAAATAAAAGAATTAGTAATGATCAGTAATAAAAAAAATGTATTGCAATGATGATGAAAGAAAATTAAAAATAGTTTACAAATAAAATTTTCGGGAAACATGAAAAAATGTAATAAATTAACGAAACATGTCTACATAGTGTTTATCTGAATTTTCCATTACTTCAAAAAGAACTTTCTCGAAAATTTTAGTATTGGATTTAGAAATAAGAAGGCTCAGGTTTGGGTCGCGTGAAATTAGAAAGAATTCTAAAGAGAATTTGTGATAATACAGCAAAGCGCCACTACCATTAACCTACTTAAGTAAACACGCAGAATTGAATTTTTCTGGGCCCAGTTAGTGAACTACTCGAAACTACTAACGAATATTTAATTAATAGTAAAAGGTAGTGCCACTTTATACATGGTCTATCGCAGAGAAAACGGAACTTTCTTAAAATAGTAATTGTCAGTGGCGCCATCTATTAAAAAAATATGCGTCGGTAAGGTAGATCTTTCACCAATGTTATGTCAAAATATCACAGCATTTGCTTCATTAGAAGCAAAGAAATTGTGCATAAAGTGACAGTGTGTATTTGGCACTGGTCGAAAAATGAATTTTGAACAAAGAGCAAACATCAAGTTCTGTTTTAAACTCGGTAAATCGTTTACTGATACGTTTAATTTGATGAAACAAGTATATGGTGGTGCGTGTTTATTACGTATGAGTGATATAAGCGATTTAAAGGCGGTCATACGGACATAAATGACGACGAACATCCTTGTGCAAAAACTCTGTGGTTACGGAAAATAACATCGAATTTGTGCGTGAATTTATCAAAAATGAGCCGAAATCCTCATTGCTATACGTGGGAATGGAATTAAATAAAGTACAACTCATCGCATTTTGACACGGCCTTTGGGAATGAGAAAAATTTGTGCAAGGTTTATGCCACACAAGCTAACTGAATTCAACACCGTAGATACTTGACTAAAGACTCACAGCAGGACGAAAACTTCAGATATTCTATTGTAGTTGGCGATGAGACGTGGTGTTTTCAATATGACTTAAAGACCAAGCATCAAAGCCCTGAATGGAAACATCCAAAGAGTTTGCACCAACTAGTCAAACAGACAATGCTGTATATTATCTTCTCGATATCGTGAAACTTGTAGCTGGCGTTTGTTTCATGATAATGCACCAGAGAATAAAATATTTTGGGTAGACTAACATTTTATGAAACAACTCCGTGATAGCGCATGTGTTAAGAGCGCTGTAGTTTAAATATTTATCTAGAGACGGCCACAACGAATCTTCTCAGGGTTGGCGCGATTTTTAAAATTGTTCGTTTCAGAGGAGGCAGGTATCTTTCCCGCAACCCTTCAGAGTTAAGGATGAATAATCAACACTAGAGGATAATAACGAAGCCATAGAACACTGTACATACACCAAATACACACCCCCATCGTCGTGACAAATCGAAACGGCTTGACCCAGTTGTGTACCCGACGCAAGAAAAAAAAACTTACGTATTTCAGAAATTTTGTTGCTGGATAGTTAGAGATTAGAGTGTTGGAGATTTATATAAAACACATTCGAAAATAAGCCAAAATTTCAAGGTTGGACAGTTAATACATATATTAATTACAGTTAGTCCAATGGTGATTTTGATGGAGCCTGTGGTTGATTAACTTAATCACTAAGGTTGATATATAACCCCTTTCCACATTAATTTTCGTAATTCTGTATACGTATTTCGACAACTAAGTTGTCATCATCAGCAGATAAATTAAGCAGTGTTGCACATGAAGAACTACGGCAATAAACACCCGTACGAAACAATTAATTCCGCACACGATCCGTACCGCTGAAAGCCAAGACGCACACTGCTTATGATGGCAACTTAGTTGAAGAAATACGTATACAGAATTACAAAAATTAATGTGGAAAGGGGTTATAACAGTCGAACTGAAAAGTCCCCGGTCTACCATAGTAAAACACAGTTTTTTGGCAAAATTCGATTTTATTATTCAACATAGTTGCCTTCGAGGGCGATACATCGATTATAGCGGTCTTCCAACTTTTCGATACCATTTTTGTAGTACGAATTGTCTTTAGCCTCGAAATAGGCCTCAGTTTCGGCGATCACCTCCTCATCCCTGCTAAATTTCTTCCCGGCGAGCATTCTCTTGAGGTCTGCAAACAGGAAATAGTCGCTGGGGGCCACATCTGGAGAGTACGGTGGATGGGGAAGTAATTCGAAACCCAATTCACTTAATTTGGCCATTGTTTTCATTGATTTGTGACACGGTACATTGTCTTGGTGAAACAGCACTTTCTTCTTCTTCATATGGGGCCGTTTTTTTGCGATTTCGTTCTTCAAACGGTCCAATAACGCTGTATAATAATCGCTGTTGATGGACTGGGCCTTTTTAAGATAATCTATGAAAATTATTCCATGCGCATCCCAAAAAACTGACGCCATTACTTTTCCAGCTGACTGTTGCGTCTTTCCACGCTTTGGAGCCGGTTCATCGCGTGCAGTCCACTCGGCTGACTGTCGATTGGACTCTGGAGTGTAGTGATGAATCCATGTTTCATCAATTGTCACATATCGATGCAAAAACTCGGTTTTATTACGATTTAACAGCTTCAAACATAGCTCAGAATCATCAACTCGTTGTTGTTTTTGATCGAAAGTGAGCTCGCGCGGCACCCATTTTGCACAGAGCTTCCGCATGCCCAAATGTTCATGCACGATGTGTCCAACACGTTCCTTTGATATCTTTAGGATGTCAGCTATCTCGATCAACTTTACTTTACGGTCATTTAAAATGATTTTGCGATCTTTTTTGATGTTTTCGTCGGTGACAGCCTCTTTTGGTCGTCCACTGCGTTCGCCGTCTTCGGTACTCATTTCACCACGTTTAAACTTAGCATACCAATCAATTATGGTTGATTTTCCTGGAGCAGAGTCCGGAAACTCCTCATCAAGCCATGCTTTTGCTTCAACGGTATTTTTTCCCTTCAAAAAGCAGTACTTTATCAGCACACGAAATTCTTTTTTTTCATTTTTTTAAATAACAAAAGTAGCTTCACTCTTAACGCAATATCTCAGTAACTAATGGTCGGATTGCTGTCAAATTTTGACACGTTTCGTTTGGAGGTTAGTACTATCTAAAAAACATATGGATTTAATAACAGTAACGCCATCTATGTGTCAGACCGGGGACTTTTCAGCCGACCTGGTATATCAACCTTAGTGATTAAGTTAGTCCAATGTTTGTTAGAATTACAATTTTGTATTCGTAAATTATAAATATGTATATTTTACGTAGGCAAACCTTCGTTTTAGAGTCGTAATTTTTTTTTATATTCCAAAAATAATCAAAAGTAATGTTTATTACATCAATTTCCGTGAATAAAAATTTATTGAGCTATTTAAGGTAGTTTGTGACTGGTCATGCTTGTCAAAGGAACTGGTTTTTAAAAAATCTTTCATACGCTTATCTGACGATTATCAATTTAGTTGATCTAATTAATAGATGCACTAATGGAGAAATACCGGAAATAACAAAACAGGGTGGGCATAAGCACTCCGACCATCTATATGTGATTGCGCGTGTGTGTGTGTGTGTGTGTGCGTCTGTTTGTATTTTGTGTATGCGATGTTTTGCAATGCATCGAATATAATTAATTTGAAACGCCGAACGTTAGGTTAAAAAAATGGAAGCCTTCCCCATGGGGAGCTGGTAATTGGCCTGGTACATGGACCCCAAGCGGCGTATGAATAGCCTCAGGGTGCCTGTGTCAATCAGTGACCCTCCCCACCCCGCCATCAGTCGATCTTCAAATCTCACTCGTGGGTCTTTTCCTCACCTCTGACATGTGTCAACTTAGTAACAAAACATACTGCGCATTATGTGCGTTATGTATTTTTCTTTTCAATACATTCGTATTGTAATTAAGAAGGAATAATGAACTGAAAAGAGTTAACTGTAAATTTTATTATGTGACGTATACAATGGAAAAGGCATTTTTCTTGTAATCGTTTTTTTTTACATCAGACTGCGCCGTTCGAATTATTTACGTGCGAAGATTTAATGGTTTTCGATGAAATAAAGTTGCTTTATGATGTAAATATGATGCTACGCGAATGATGATGATTTAATGCACACATAAATGTTCAACATAACTTTCGCCAATAAAAATTTTATAAACAGATATGTTTACGTTGTAATAAATTTTGTTGTTGGTGTATTTCAATTAAGTTGTCGCCAAAGCTAAAATTAAAGCATATTCAAATTATTTATTTTCTTTATGTTTAAGTTTTTGTCTGTTCTCTTAATATGCGTGTATTATAATTATAATGGAAACCAGATTTTAACTGTTTTAAATTTTTGTAGCCAACCTATTTATATTTATCATAATTCGTAAACGCTGTTAACTAAATTTAACTCAAATTTTCTTTGTAGAACAATCATCTTGCAGGTTTCGTCGTACTGCCATAGTTTCTATCGACGTTTTGCTGTTCAAACGAGGGTGGACCCAGAAGTACCCGACCCAACAAAGAAAACACAAAAATTTTGTAAAGAAATGTATTTGAAAGGAGATTATATTAAAAATTAACAATATAATCTCCTTTCAACTCTATACACTTTTCCCAGCGATGTTCTATAAGTTCGATACCCTTTTTATAATAAAAACTATCTTGCTCAACAAAATAGCCATTAACAGCCGACATCATTTCATCATCTTTGGAAAATCTTGGTCCACTGAGCAATTTATTCAAGTTTAGGAACAGAAAATAATCCGAGGGGGCCAAATTTGGCGAATAGGGTGCATAAGGTAGCAATTCAAACTTTAATTCATTAATTTTGGCCATTGCAATAACGGATTTGTGAACTGGTGCATTTTCTTGATGAAACAACACTTTCTTCTTAGCCAAATGCGTGATTTCTTCACTTAAACGTTGCAATAAGTTCGTATAATACTCGCCGTTAATAGTTTTTCCCTTTTTAAGATAGTGAATGAAAATCATTCCACACGCATCCCAGATAACTGATTCCATGACCTTGTCTGCGGACGAAACGTTCTTCGCCTTCTTTGGAGCCGGTTCTCCCTTTTGAGTCGCTTGCTTTGATTGTTCTTTTGTCTCGGATGTGAAGTGATGGACTCATGTTTCATCCATGATTATGAAACGCCGTAAAAATTCTGTTTTGTTGTTGTGAAACTTCGTTAAACACTCAACTGTAACATCTTCACGACACTGTTTTTGCTCGAGTGTGAGTAAATGTGGTACCCATTTTGCACACAGCTTTCTCATGTACAAATTTTCAGATAATATGCGATGTACCACACTTTTTGAAATGCCTACTATGTCTGCTAGCTCGCGCACTTTCAGTCGACGATCATCCAGTGGATTTTCTTCACCATTTCTGGAGTATTCACCTTATTTGGTCGACCACTGCGATGCTCGTCATGGCAGCTCGTACGGTCTAGTTTAAACTCTGCTACCCAATATGTCACAGTTGTAAACGAGGGAACAAACTCACCCAGAGTAGAATCCAGTTCAGCTTTTGTATCGGTTGGGCTGAGGCCTTTCAAAAAAAAGTATTGTATCACGTAACGATGACCGATTTTCTCCATTTTTACAAATTACTGAAAACGTTCACTAATGATGGCTGCCAAACAAATACTAAGCAACGTAGCGTCTTCAAGCTTGAAACATATGCTTTATAGATTGTGTACATTCTAGTACAGTGACTTTCAAACAACTACCGCTATCTCTAGGTCAGGTCGGGTACTTATGGGACCACCCTCATATGCCAGCATACTGCAGACATGCTGCCAGTTCTATGAACAGCGAAATGTCTATAGAAGCTAAGATCGTACTACAAGTATTACAGGCCGTGAAAACTTATGTAATACTAAATTTTGTTGGACACTGTGGTTAATTGAATTAACTAAAAATGGTAAAAATCCCAACATTCATGTTCTGTATACGTATTTCGACAACTAAGTCGCCATCAGCAGATAATTAATCACAGTGTCGCACCTGGAACCACGGTAAAGCTAACACAGAAAAATACACGAATAACACGCATTAAAACCGTTTATATATTTGTCAGCAACAATTTCAATTATTCATCTTTATTTCTCATTGGTCAATATTTCGTCTACCTATTGAGGTTATATTATTTTTTTTTATTATTTTGCCTTCCCTTTTTTCATCTCTCGTTTACTGTACAGAATCTATTTGTTAACATTTGCCAGTGCGTATGATTTATACATCTGCATGTCATCTACATACAAATAATGCAGGCTATTAATAACAGCCCACAATATCATTTACCACGGCAAAAGAAGAAAAAAAATATGTAACATCTAGTGTAGTGTTCTTGGTTCGTTTTGTAATGGACGTGTTTTTGTGTGTACAACTTTAGCGTGTCGTTTATTATGCGTTTAAACGAGAGATTCGATTGTAATTATGCTGATATCCACCTGCACGAATTTTTATAGTATTTAGAGCTTCAATAATGTCATTATTACAATAACTACAACAAGTTCTTGGTTATTTCGTTGTGTATAATTACATAGCGTTGACTTATATTTATTTGTATTTTTTTAAATTTTCGTTTATGTTCTTATGGTCCCTCTGGAAGAAGCACTGTCACTTCAGGTCTTGATGATTATGTAATATGTAATTACAACACATGTACGAAATTTTGTTTCATTTAATGTACGTCGTACAATAACGAATGTCTGCTAATGCATTCGTGGAAGTGGAACGTCAATAAAGGATTTGATGTCATTGTTTTGAAATTTAAAAATATTACGAAGATAATACGGTCCTATTGTTGCAATATTTCGTGAATAGACTCATCTCAAACGCGATAGTTTTTGTTCGTGTACGACGCAGCGTCAAGTCAAGCTCATAGTTTTGTCTTTTTTGTTTGAACAATTCTTGAATGTCTGCATATGTATAACACGTAGGTGATGTGATATGACAGAATGTAGAAAAATCAAAGTTGGTTTGTATATAATTTAGAGTCTGAATTAGTCTGATGATATTTTGGACGTTTAATGATTCAATTATGAAGGCTTCCTTATTAGATTTAATCGTAATGTTCATCCAAAAACGAAAATCAAAAACAACATAATTAAAAGATGGTGGGAAATATTTGGGGGGTGTTGACATAAACGTGACTAAGATAGTAGGACAATTAATTATACCATGGTAGATTAGCAATTAGTTATCCACTGTGCCACTCTCTAATTACAGTTAGACCACTGTTTATGCTTCCTTTGAGGAAATGAAAAGTCATTTCTTTAAAAAGTAAACTATGTGCAATACTTCCTCATTCATACTAAATCTCTTGTCATCGAGCCAAGTCTTCAAATTGGGAAAAAGGTCTGAGAGGGCTAAGTCTAGCTAGCAAATAAGCTGGGTGCAGTAGTTCATGAATGTTTGTTATTGCAATTTTATTTCATCGTACAATTTTTTGAAGATAATCGATAAGCATTCCACAGTTGTTCCAAAAGAAAGCAGTACTTTGACATCTTTCGCAGTAGCGTACGGCTCGCTACTTTGAAAGCACTCATTTTTGCAGCCTTAAGAATAACACAAGAAATCATTCCCCAAATTTATGCGGTACCAAACCATCTGCATAACAGAAAAATAAACTATAAAAGGATTGTTGTTTTCATGAAAAACAAAATGAAGTTACTTTCGCACCAATCCAATATACCGCCCTTCTGGCCGAATGGATAGACTACGGAGCAATTATGCCAGCTTCAGCCTATTGTTTTGAATGTTGCTTCAGTTCTGGTTTAGGAGGGTGATTTGACGAAAAAGCGATTTCATATAATAACGCCTACCAGGAGTATCGGAAAGTCATTATCGGTTTTTCGTAAAAAAAACAAATAATTTTCAAGAAAATGGAAAAAGTTATTTATTCGAAGTATTTGCCATTTGATTCTATACATATTGCTCGTATTTCAGGCAATTTATTTATGCCATTCTAAAAAAACCGTTTGTCTTTTGAGCAAAACCATTCATCGAGCCATTATATAACTTCTTCGAAATTGGCGAAGTGCTGCTCTGCAAGCGCGTGTCTCATTGATGCGAGAAGGTGATAATCTGACGGGGCAAAGTCTGGAGATTACGGCGGGTGCGATATTATGTCCCATCCAAGTACTTTCAACGCTTCCTTGACCGGTTTTGTTGTATGAGACGGCGCGTTATCGTGCTGTAAAATGATTTTACCGTGTCTTCGGACCCATTCTGGACGTTTTTCTGTCAATGCATGGTTCAAATTGATAATTTGTTGTCACTAGCGATCAGCATTAACTGTTTCACCAGGGTTCAACAGTTTGTAATACTCCACGTTATTCTGGTTCCACCAAACACAGAGTATTGTCTTGCGACCAAATCGATTTGACTTTGGAGGCGATGGGGCGCCTTCGCCAGGTAATATCTATGATTGTTTGCGCTTAGGGTTCTCGAAATAAATTCATTTTTCATCACCCGTCACTATTCGATGCAGAAATGACTTCCGATCATACTTTAAAGCAGCATTTCACAGACGATTTTCGATTTTCCATTTGCCTGTCATTTAATTGATGTGGCATCCATTTTTCCATCTTTCGGATTTTTCCCATTACTCGTAATCGATCGCTGATCATTCCTTAGGCCACATTTGACGCTTCTGCTAATTGTTTTTGAGTTTGGGTTGGGTCTTCATCCAATAACTCCTTCAGTTTCGCATCTTCAAACTTCTTCGGCCTTCCAAAACGCCCTTTGCCTTGCACATCGAAATCACCACTTTTGAATTATCGAAACCACGCTTTACTTGTTTTTATGGTTGGAGCATGCTCACCACAAGTTTCTGCCAGCAAACGATGACTTTCAGCGGCTTTTTTCTATGATTAAATAAGAAAAGTAATGTGATGCCGTAAATGCACTTTTTCAATTATGACAGTGTTACTTTCGCAAAATATAACATGGATGGCTTTGAAGCTTGATGTCAGTAGAATAAAATGACATATGTATCAAATCATAATATTGCATATCTAATCCCCGTGACATCTGTTAGAAAAACTAGTAAGGACTTTCCGGTACACCTGGTATGATTTGTGTTGTAATACAATCTTTTTCTTTTGAAATTTTACTTCGACAAAGGTCTTAGTTAGACCAAAACATCACATAGAAACAAATACCATAACGAATTAAAGTTTTAAAATAGCTCAATTAGTCATTTTTATTTTTCTAATCTCTCTTTATGAACATTTAAATTGTTATTCATTTTTGTCGAAAAAACAAAGACTATTATTATTATTATTACATTTAAACAGAAATAATATTGGATCTGCTATCATTTCCAGCAGTTCTCTCTGGCCTATATTGTTGAAACGGTCTAACTTAATTCATTTCGTATGAATATTTATAAACAAAATCACATCGCGTATAAGTAATTTAAGTGAATTCAATTAAACAAGATTACATTACGCAAACTATCTTGATAAAATATTTCGTTTCAAACAAATTAATAAGGAGCCGTTCTAATTCTGTCAATTTTAACGTAACGGTGGTCAAATAATTTGAAATATTTTCAGACAAGAAGGAATGTTAATTAAAACGTACACTTGTACAGTTTTCTTTTTCGTGTTGATCATCGTGGGTTTGCTATGTCCCAAATTTACTAATAAATTTCATTTATTTTGTATTTATTCAGTTAGACATAAATGGTATAAATTCGTTTGCTCATTGCGTTATCAACACTGTAATAAATGCGTACATGTATGTATATATATTTACAGCATCACTTTACATGTACAACTTTTAATGCAAATGTTTTCATTTGGGGTAATAATGAATTATCAATATCGATAACTACGGTTTGATAACTGATAATGTCAAACTGTGTTGACATTTAAGTTCAGTAAGGTTTAGCAAGACATCATGAATCATTTAACGTCAGAACAACGCTTCCAAATTGTGGAAATTTACTTTGAAAAATATAAATCTGTTCGCGAAGTTCATAGAGCACTTTGTCCATTTTACGGTCAACATAATCGGCCTAGTGAGCAAGCAATTCGTGCAGTTATTGATCGTTTTCGCACTAATTCTACTCTTCTTGACTCAAAACCATCAACGAGATAAAGAAATGTGAATACCGAAAAGAATATTGCTGCTATAGCGCGAAGCATTGAAGAAGACGCCGAAATGTCGATTCGTCGTCGTTCTCAACTTGTTGGCCTTTTTCTTTCGACTACGTGGAAAATTTTATGTTAAGAATCTTGGCTTACGTGCTTCTAAAATACAGCTCGTGCAAGAATTGAAGCCAAACGACCATCTTTTGCGTCGCATTTTTGCTGGTTGGGCTCATTTGAAAGTGGCCGAAGATGAGCATTTTGATCAAAGAATTGAAGCTCATTTCTGGTTAAATGGCTACGTCAATAAGCAAAATTGCCGTATTTGAAGCGAAGACAATTCTCAAGCCGTTAACGAATCACCATTACATCCATTAAAATTGACTGTTTGGTGCGGTTTACACGCTGGCGGTATCATCGGTCCTTATTTCTTTCGACATGAGAAGGGAGCTGCCATTACTGTGAATGACGAGCGTTATCGAGCCATGCTGACTGAATTTTTGTTTCGAAAAATTAATCAGCTGAACATCGAGGACATTTGGTTCCAACAAGATCTCGCAACTTGCCATACAGCGCGCTTAACACCTCTGCATTACTTTTTATGGGTCTATCTTAAGTCATTGGTTTATGCCGACAAACCAGCAACTGTTGAAGCATTGGAAGCCAATATTCGAGCTACTATTGACGCCATACGGCCAGATTTATAGGAAAAAGTAGTCAAAAAGTGGACCGATCGAATGGACCACGTAACTCTCAGCTGCTGCGGACGTATGCCGGAAATCATATTTAAAAAATAAATGCCATGGAATTGTCTACCAGATTATAATTAAAAAGAATTTTATTCCAACAATATTTCTGTCTTGTATTATCATTTAAAGTTCTCAAGCTCAAATTACAAACGCAAAAGAATGGACGTTTCGATCTTTGATTTTTGCTTGTTCCTTGCTATTTTTTCTCCTCTATTTCTTTCAAGTAGCTCAAACTACATTTAATTGCGAAAATTGCAAAGAAATGTTAGTGCAAATTTAATATGCCATTTAATTTGTTGACTAAGTTTTATGGAACTGCTAAACGTAGAAGATACAATGGCATTTGACTATATCCGATTGCCATTAGAAAAATACCAATCCGTCGTTACAAATTAACAAATTAAAACATAATTTTGTCTGTACAGACGTTTGTAATTTTATAGTAGAAGCAATAATCATATAATTAAATGCTTTAATTGACACACCGACGGCGTAACCATAAGAAGTTACATGGTTTCCGCCATTTTTTGTACGCGTATCTCTTGATTGCCTCTCTTAGAATAACTCAATACTAATTAGTATATCTAAAATATTTCTGTTCACTAATAAAATGGCTAGTATATTGAAAGAAGTGATTCGAAACACATTCCAAAAATTGCCTATTTCCGTTATCCTTTCAGTGTTTTCTTCTTTTTTAATCTTAATAGACTTTATAGGCTATTATATATTTTTTTTCGTCCGTCAATAAGTTAAAATAACATTCTTTATTCCACTTTGAAGTATTCATACATGTATATTGCTTTTATAATCCAATCAGACGTCCAATCGGAAGAGATTAGGGCATATGTAATAAATCTCGAAATTGCCATTACAATATGGTTACCATTTTCAGTAATCATACCAATGAGAACATCAATTTGTGAAACAATTTAAAAAAATGCACGATTTCACTTGGAATTATAAGTTATACGCCGCGAGAGAGACGGAGTAATGTTACATACCGGGTTATTATATCGACGATATATATGATGCCGTTGATGCTACCACCGCATCTTCTAGCATCATCAACGAGAAGTATGATTCCGTTTCTCCCCGCCGAAAAGGCCGCAACATCAAATAGTAAATACCGTTACAAAATAATGAGGTCTCTGTAAATACAAGCAAACACACGCACGCATACACACATACAAATGTTTGAGAACGTATGATGATAAGATTTATCCCTCTCGGATTCCATCAAAAATATTATGATTTAGTAATAAATTTCCAGAGAAAGACGAGTGTTGTATGTGTGTATGTACATAAGTCATACAATAAGGAATTCTTTGGTTGCGTATTGACTATTTCTGGTTTAATGACATGATTTATGTTATTAACGAGGAATTCATATGATACTTGAAATACAGGAAATGCTGTCATTGTAATTGACGATAAAAATGATGATGATTCAATAGTGCTTTAATTTTGCAAAAATATCTATTAAACTTTATTCTTCTGAACATTAGAATTTTGTATAGAGGTTTTATAAGAAGAATCAGAAAAAGTTATGAGAATTTCTTTTAGAATTTTACGTCAGACCGTTTTCTTAAAATTGTTTCTAATCACTTAACAAATTTGCCTAATTTTTAGATTTTTTTCTTTGACACGAATGTGTAAATTCAAAGAAACATTTAGCGCTTTCAGTGCTATTTATTACATGATCTGTGACGTGTTCATAGAGTATGGATGAGAAACGGGACTTTTTGAATAGTAATTCTTAGTGGCGCCATCTATTTAAAAAAAATATGCGTCGATAAGGTAGATCTTTCGTCAACGTTATGTCAAAATATCATGACATTTGCGTCATTAGAAGCAGAGAAATTGGCATTGATCGAAAAATGAATTTTGAACAAAGAGCAAAACATCAAGTTCTGTTTTAAACTCGGTAAATCGTTTAGAGAAACGTTTAATTTGATGAAACAAATATATGGTGATGCATGTTTGTCACGTACGAGTGCGTATGAGTGGCATAAACGATTTAAAGACAGTTGTACGGACATAAATGACGACGAACATGCAAAAAAATTTGTGGTTACGGAAAGTAACAACGAACTAGTGCGCGAATTTATCAGAAGTGAGCCGAAATCTTCATTGAGATACGTGGGAATGGAATCAAATATTTTCAAAGATTCAATTCATCGCATTTTGACACAGCATTTGGGACTGAGAAAGATTTGTACAACGTTTGTACCACATAAGTTAACTGAATTCAACATTGTATAGACTTAACTAAAGACTCAAGAAAGGACGAAAACTTCATGTATTTTATTGTAACGGGCGATGAGATGTGGTGTTTTTAATATGAGCCAGAGACCAAGCGTCAAAGCTCTGAATGAAGTTGGGAAGTCAAAAGTGAAGACAATGTTGACTTGTTTTTGTAATTCGAAAGGCGTAGTGCAGAAACAGTTTGTACTAACTAGTCAAACAGTCAATGGTGTTATGAAGCATCTTTTGGTACGTATTCATCCTATGCGCCCTCAATATCGTGAAAATAGTAGCTGGACTGTGTTACATGATGATGCATCATTTCATCGCTCGACGCTTACCACTGATTTTCTAACTACAAATGGCATTTTACCATCAGCTTTTTACAGTATCCACCGGATTTGGTCCCCTGTGATTTCTATGTATTGCTAGCTATATATAGGGTGATTCGAATTAAACTTCGGGATTTCAGTTAACATGGAAACATATGGCAAATGAACGATGGCGCAATGCAGTGACGCATACAAATCATACAAATTTATTATGAAAACAAGCGATCTGATGCAAGTACGCTAAAAAAATTCGACCACTTTTTGGAGTATATCCTGTATACGATTTGTTACTAAAGCTGCTTTTTTGCTTTTTTATCTTCGGATTAATTGTTTCTTTAAATATACGGTGTTTTTTTAAGAGAATGGGTACTTAAAATGATAATGAATTTTTTTTGTTATAATCTGGTAGATAATTTCATGGCATTTATTTTTTAAATATGATTTCCGGCATATGTCCGCCCCGTCTACGAGTTACATAGTCCATTCGATCAGTTCAATTTTTGACTACTTTTTTCCAATAAATCTGGCCGTTTGGCGTCAATGGTGGCTTGACAATAAGCATCCAATGCTTCAAGAGTTGCTGGTTTGACGGCATAGACCAATGACTTAATTAGTTTCTAATGCCATACTCGCATCTCTTCTTAATTACTGAAGGTTGATATATAATCTCCTTCCACATTAATTTTCGTATTCTATATACATATTACGACAACTAAGATGTCATCATCAGAAGATAATTAAACAGTGTCTCGCCTGGAAATCTACGGCAAAATACCTGTACGAAAACAAAAGAAATAGATACGAAAAAGAATTTAACTTTATTAAGAATATCGCGAGATACAATGGTTTTGATTCGGAAATAATCAATGGGTTAATTAGGAAGCCTAACATAAGAAAAACAATCCGGGATACTGCACATCTGTGACCTCAAAGCAATCGGGATAAGCAGTTTGCATGTTTACCTTTTCACAGTGTGACGAAAAATTTAAATAGTGTTTTTAGAGAGCGCGGGTTTCAAGTCACATTTCGGTCCCCTAACTCCATCAAATCCCTTTTAGGAAATGCAAAAGACAAAGTCGAGAACAACAAAAAATTGGGAAATAATACATCGGCCAAACAAAACGATCGATAGAAACCTGGTATAAAGAACATATTGCGCGCATAAGATTCAGTCGGCCAGAAAAATCCGATGTAGCAAAACATGTGTTGTAATGTAATCGTAGTGTTAACGTGGATTGTTTGCATTTTATGAAGAACGTGTGTAATTATCGCTAATTAGATACGTACGAAAGCATGTACATTTTGAAGAACAAAGTCCATGTGTTGAACACTGACTTGGGGTTCAATCATAACTCATCTCCCTTTAGTCTTTTAAACGACGTACAAGAGACAGTGCAATAAATCACATGTAGGTATTTGTCTATTCTGTCCCTTTTTCTATCTGTCTTATCTTAGTTTAGACAAGAAAACAGTTTTGAAAATCGTGTGAAACGAACATACAGTGTCCGTTTTGGTTTTCAGCGGTACGGTTTGTGTGCGAAATTTGTTTTCGTACAGGTATTTCGTCGTAGTTTTCCAGGTGCGACACTGTTTAATTATCTTCTGATGATGACAAGTTAATTGTCAAAATACAGAATATGAAATTTAATGTCGAAACGGGTTATATATCAACCTTCGGCGATTAAGTTAATCAACCACAGGCTCCATCAAAATCACCTTCGCATCTCTTCTGTTAGATGGGTATATTTACTGCAATTTTCTGTATGTTTTTGCTGAGAGTTATGGATTTTAAGTACAGAAATATCATTTTGGAATGTCTGTTTAATATATTCATGGGTTAGTGTAATGTATGTTCCAGTGTGATTTAATTTCCGAATTTTCTAAAACTGTATTTGCACCTTGGGTCAATTTGTATTCCTACAGGATCGATTTGATTACTATTATTACATTAAGAAAATGAATTCCCAAATTCCAAGTGCTTAATTCTTTTGAGTATAATAAATTTGCGAATGAATGTTTGCGTATAGTGGACTAATTAAATAGTTAATTATAAATCAACAGTACTCATTCCGAAATTTAAAAATACTTTCCATTTCATAAAGGAACAGTAAATCGCAATCGAAAAAATTGGTAATCAAAACTGAAAGAATTATTAAACAATGCTTACATAAACGCGGGTCTGACCAGCGCACAATCACTTTTCAGAATTGCCATTTAAATTAATGTTATTTCCACCTGTGAACATTACACTTTGCTTACGGTCAGCAATTATTTCACATTTGAACTAATTGTAAGTATAAATCACTACTTGTCAGTGGATTTTGTAACGTGTAGGCAGATAAATAACGATTTACAGGAAATGTTATATCTTGCTGCTTAAACGTACACAATACACGAAATCATTTCGTGTGCACAATATATTATTGATAAGTATACAAGAACGTGTACGCTTTATGGAATGCTTAAAATCTAGTTTGTGATATTAATGCGTAATTTTAAAGAATTTGAACGGTTCGGAAAAGACCACAAATACGAGGGAGCGTTTTTATATTCGTGGAATGGGGGACAAGGGGTGGAAATAAAAAAACCAAATTATTTTTCTTTTTCAATATATTCACCTGCAAGACGGATACATTTTTCACATCTTTCAATTAATTTATTTATACCCTCATAAAAAAATGATTTCTTTTTATCTGCAAAATACGCCGAAACTGCCTCCTTGACTTCATCATCGGCAGTAAATTTTTTACCCCGCAGCTCTTTTTTCATTTTCGGAAACAGGTAATAATCACTCGGGGCCAGGTCTGGGCTGTAGGGTGGGTGATTCACAATTTCGAAGCCCAACTTATGCAGGTCAGCTAACGCAACGCGGCTCTTGTGGACGGGTGCGTTATCGTGCAAAAGCAGAACACCTTTTGTCAATTTTCCCCGTCTTTTCTCTTTAATGGCTTCTTTTAGTCGCTCTAATATTGAAGCGTAATATTCTCCGGTTATAGAAACATCTTTATCTTTATAATCAATCAACAATATTCCTTCCCAGTCCCAAAATACCGTTGCCATGAGTTTCCCAGCTGATTGTGACACTTTAAATTTCTTGGGAGGTGCTGTGCCCTTTTTATGCCACTGCATGGAGTCTTGTTTGGACTCAGGTTCATAATGATGAACCCAAGTTTCGTCTCTAGTAACAATTCCATTCAATACACCATCCTTGTCTTCATTACAGAGGTCCAAAAATGCACGCGAACACTCTACGCGCTGTTGTTTTTGCGGCGGCGTGAGTATTCTCGGCACCCATCTTGCGCTGACCTTAAACATGCCGAGATGATCGTGTAGGATTTTAAAAATTGTTGTATCGGATACTCCAACCATTTCTGCGAGTTGTTTCTTCTTTAGTCGAGCATCTTGGATAAGTGCTGGCGTGGTCCCCTCAATGCTCCTGCCCGGCCTCGGGTCGTCTTCAAGGGATTCCCTTCCTTGTTTAAATAAACTATGCCACTTGTACACAATTTTTTCCTGGACAAGAGTCGCCGTAAACCAATGACATCTCATTCATTATGGTCGCGACTGATTTTCCTTGCCTGGTAAGGAACTTTGTAACGGGACGATATTCGATTTTTTCCATATTTTACTTTTCACTCCTGATTATGTTACTTGGTTGACGATAGCTCAAAGACTAACTGTCTAATAACAACGAAACTTCGTATTTATACTAATCATGAGTCGCTGCACAGGCCACGCCCCCAATGCGCCTACTCACCCCTCTACAACCCTCTCATTCCGCGAGTATAAAAACGCTCCCTCGTACAAGCAGATGAAGGTAAGCAATTGCTTTATTCCAATTTGAATATAGTCAACATATCTATGACAGTCCAATAGGCTCACAGACATTTTTAAGAATAAAAGTAGGCACGAAGAAGCTAGTGAGTGCTCATATCCACATTGCGTTCACCCATAAATGCGTTGTATAATCAAAAAGTTTCTAAACTACATGAAAGTATTCTCAAATGTCTTCAAAGATTTCTTGAATTTTTATTAGTTTCTCTGATTAGCTTCCTTCGCATTTGATCCAATGTCGAGTTTTGGATTGTCATAATTTAAAACTATTTAATAGATTTATTTCCTTCTTCTTTCTTTACCATTATCTTAAATATAAAAAGAAGAAAAACAACAGAAAAAAAGTGTCATTTCGAGTGCTTAACACAATAATACCTAATTGTAGTAGTAATTGTATTGTTCTAACTAAATTGGTAGAACTACAATTTAAAAGAAACATAAAAATAAGGAATAGAAAGAAAGAAACGGTCCAAACAGGGTGTTCAGTTTTACTACAAAAGAGTCATCGTGCATAGTTACAGTATGTGTAGAATTCTAAAAGTCAGCGTGGCCATAAGACATGTGACACAAATGTGGAAAACTTTGAAGGTAGTCTTTATACCAAAACCTAGGAAATCCAAATAGGATACGGACAGACAATCTCTGAGACTCATTAGGTTGATATCCTTCATATTGGAGGCTCCGGAAAAATTGTTTGACAAACATATTCGGGGCGGCGCGTTGAAACTTAAACCACTGCATCAAAACCAATATGCTTATTTACAGGGGGAAATCAGTAGAAACGGCAATGCACCAGACCGTACAACGAGTAGAGCTTGTACTACAAAATAAGGATGTGATAATTGCAGCCTGCCTAGATATAGCAGATGCATTTAACATCTTCTTTAATTCGACCAATACAGCACTTCAAAATTAGGGGATGGATTGTGTGGTTGTGATTGTTGCATGTGGATAAATGATATGCTGGAAAATCGAATAATACAGATCTTGCTTGCAGGGCGATCGTTTTGGCAGGTGTTCTGAAATCTTGTCAGGGACGTACTGATAGTGTTCTTCGGAAACAACTTCCACAGTTAAGACTACCATGCCTGCCCTGTGATACAGGGTAAATTCTCACGTATCGCGGCGAGGATTTCGGCTCGTGTCTGATATATTCACACGAGTTTGATGTTACTTTCCGTAACCACCCATACACATTCGTACGTGATGAACACGCATCACCATACACTTGCTTCGTCAAATTAAACGTTTCGGTAAACGATTTGCCGAGATTAAAACAAATATTTGCCCTTTGTTCAAAATTCATTTTTCGAACAATTCCAAATACATACTGTTACTTTATGCGCAATTTCTCTGCTTCTAATGTCACGAAATTTTGACATAACTGGTGAAAGATCCATCTAACTGACGCATATTTCTTTTTTAATAGATGGCGCCATCAAGAATTGCTATTTTAAAAAAGTTCGCTTTTCTTTGCAACAGACTGTGTATGTAGCCGGGCTCCAGAAACGGTTAACTATATCTTACAAAAATGCAAGGCTGTGGATGACAATTGACAAACCATCTATGGCCAGCTTAAGGCAGACTCGACAATATTCAGCAGTCGATTAGGACACATGAGGACTGAATTGAAAACACCAAGTATAAATATTGAGTGAATGCACAATAAGCCAATAAGTCTGCAGTGATTTGGAGACTGTCATAGAAGAATAACCTCTAAAGAGAGAAAAAAGAAGTACAGATAAATGTGATTAAAGTTGGTACTATGTACTAAAGGTTAAAAGGTTATATTTATGCATAGGGCCTAGTTCTAAAGTAAAGTCCAATTCAAGGCGAACCAGTGCATTATTGCTGTCTTACTGTTCATTCTTACATTTTATTTAATGTATTTTAAATACTTCTCTTTGTTTTTTACAATAAATAATTATTACTATTAATAAATACACCTTTTAGGGAATATTACTTATTATTTTCAAAAAGATCAATGAACAATTTTGATCAAATCTATAATAAATAATTGTTTCGAAATCTTTAAAGCTAAGGATGTTCCGTCTTCTTTAGGCTCTAACATTGTTGCGTACTTAAGATAATATCTTTGAAATAAATTAATATTATCTTTAATCTATTATTGAAAAAAAACAAAAATTTAATTTTGGAATATTTCGTAAATTATCTTTTCACTTAAACGTAGCCTCTCTTTTTCTTCCTTTTCGAAAGAAGTTGAAATTTACACATCGAGTCCAGAAAATTAACAACTGTGCTGCCCGTTTTCGGAATTTTCGGTTCAGTTTTTTTGCGTTAATTTAATGTGGAACCGTTAGGCGGTTTGGTAATTATTTTTACAGAAACACCACGCTCTTCGACACACGTTATACATTTTACGCATACGTGTATGTATTATACGAGTATTCTTTTCCTTGTGTATGTTGCGCATAATGGTTTATTACATCCATAAAAGAGAAGCTATAATGACCGGTGATACAGTAAGGCGAATTTTGTCTTTCCTCATTATTTTTGTTGGTATTCGCTCATTGAAATGAGGGCTTATTAAAATGTTCCAGTTAATTGGAAAATATTTTGAAAAACAATCGAACAAAGATCAAGAAAGGGTATTTTCTCTTTAATTATTGCGAAATATTTCCGGCCACCATTTTGTGGAAAATTATATGCGAAAAAGAAACGTTTAAACGGAATTAAAAAACGTTTCAATAATTACTGACGAATGGAGTAGCTAATATATCAGATGTGCCGGAAAGTCATTACCGGTTTTTTTGCAAAAAAAAAACTACATAATTTTCAAAAAAATGGAAAAATTTATTTATTTAAAGTACTGGACCATTTGATTCTACACATCTTACCCATCTTTCAGGCAATTCATGGGTGCCATCAAAAAAAAGAACTGTTTGTCCTCTGAGAAAAACCATTCATCGAGCCAATTTCTAATTTCTTCGAAATTGGCGAAGTGCTGCTCTACAAGCTCGTGTCCCGCGTGTTGATGCGCAAAGGCGATAGTCAGATGGGACAAGACCTGGAAAGTACGGCCGGTGCGACAATATGTCCCATCCAAGTACTTTCAAAGCTTCCTTGCTCGGTTTTGCTGTATGAGACTGCGTGTTATTGTGCTGTAAAATCACTTTACCGTGTCTTCGGGCCCAATCTGGACGTTTTCCTCTCAATACGAGGATAGTTTGACAAGTAGTGAGAATCACACATAGGTGGCGCTCTAATTGGTAATTTAGGTCGCCTATTTATATGTTTACATTCCGATATTTAGATAAATCGGTTGATTAGTTTATTTTTGACAGCTGATTGAAAAAGAAGCAACACGTCGTTTTGTTAAAATGGAAAAAGCAGAGTATCGTGCGGTGATTAAATACTTCATCACTAAGGGTATGAAAGCTACCGAAGTAAAAGATGAGTTACGGGAAACATTAGGTGAATCTGCTCCATCATCCGCCACAATAAGTAGATGGGTGAATTAATTTACACGTGGTAGAACAGCTGTGTTGATGAAGCGCGCTCTGGAGCACCCAAAATCGTGACTTCTAAGGAAATGATTATAAAAATCCATAATATTATTACGCAAGATCGACGACTCAAAGTGGGAGAGATAGCAGACATGCTAAACATTTCAACAGAACGCGTACACCACATTTTAACGGAAGAATTGGGCCTTTCCAAGCTTTAGGCAAGATGGGTGCCGCGATTGCTTACGACTGATCAAAAGTTCACTCGTTTGCGCATTTCCAATAAGTGTTTGGACCTTTATAAGCGGAATTCGGTTGATTTTTGTAGGCGATTTGTTACTTGCGATGAAACTTGGATACACTACAGTACACCCGAAACTAAACAACAGTCGAAACAATGGTTAGAACGTGGTTCTGCATCTCCAAAGAAAGCGAAAACCACTTTATCGGCAAACAAGGTGATGGCATGAATTTTTTGGGATTCAAAGGGCATTTTGCCCATTGATTACCTTCAGAGAGGTGCTGCAATAAACGGACAATATTATGCAGAACTTCTACAAAAATTAAATGTTCACCAAGCCAATGCTTCCTCGCATACTAGCACAGTTGTGATGTTCAAAATCCACGAGTTGCATTTCCAATTAGTACCGCATGCGCCTTATTCGCCGCATCTAGCCCTTTCCGACTTCCACCTTTTTCCAAAATTGAAGACGACACTAGGTGGAAGGAAATTTTCGTCTAACGACGAGCTTATCATCTTCGTAAATGAGTAGTTTGCAAGCCTTCCGGAATCGCGTTTTAGAGATGGCATAAGGGCATTGGAGCACCGTTGGAACAAATGTATTGCTCTTTTAGGAGAATATATTGAAAAATAAAAATGATTTTGTATTTAAAAAATTCGTTTTTCTTTTCCATTCCCACTACTTGTCAAACTACCCCCGTACATGGTCCAAATTGATAATTTGTTGTTGGTAGCGGTCAGTATTAACTGTTTCATCAGGTTTCAACATTTCATGACACATCACGCCACTCTGGTCCCACCAAACTGTCTTGCGACCAAAACGATTTGGCCTTAGAATTGATAGGCCGGCTTCGCCAGGTGATAACCATAATTTTGTGCACTTAGGGTTTTCGAAATAAATCCATTTTTCATTACCCGTTACTATTCGATGCAGAAATGACTTCCGATCATACCTTCGAAGCAACATTTCACAGACGATTTTTCGATTTTCCATTTGCCTGTTATGCAATTGATGTGGCATCCATTTTACCGTCTTTTGGATTTTTCGTAATCATTCGGTGACCGTTTCTTGCGCCATATTTAACGCTTTTGCCAATTGTTTTTAAGTTTGGGTTGAATCTTCATCCATTAACTCCTGCAGTATCGCATGTTCAAACTTTTTTCGGTCTACGAGAATGTTCTTTATCTTGCACGTCGAAATCACCACTTTTGAATTGTCAAAACCACGCCTCACATGTTTTTACGGTTGGAGCATGCTCACAGTTAAGTTTCTACCAGCAAACGATGACTTTCAACGGCTTTTTTCTTTTGATTAATTAAGAAAAGTAATGCGTGCAGTAAATGCACTTCTTCAGGCACGAAACTCGACATTTTCAAAGAAGTATAAATCTATGACAATGTTAATTTTGCCAAATGTAACATGTACGGCTTTGAAGCTTGATGTCAGTAGAATAAAATTACATATGTGTATAATCATAACATTGCATACTTAAGCCTGGCTACATCTGTTAGAAAAACCGGTAATGACTTTCCGGTACACCTGGTAATACTAAAAGTTAACGTTCATAGTTTTTCTATGGTTACTGCATTATTACTTTGCCAATTGTAGATGAGTAAATGCAAAATTATGATAGCAGTAGAAGATTGTTATTTAAACTATTTATTGTAATTAAAAGCATAAGAATTCAATTTAATCCTAAAATTGATATTTTGTAAATTTATTTGGGGAACAAGTTATTAATTATAATTATATATAAATATATAAATTAGTTTCACGATGGGAAATTTAATGAAAATTATATTATTTCCTGCTACTCCATCGTTAATTAAATACACAGAAATTAATTAAAAATTTCTGCGCTGGAGAAGGACTCGAACCTCTATCTGCCGTTTTCTAGACGACTGCTTTACCAATTAAGCAACCAGGCAGTGTAACTTCGAGTCCTTTAACACGCCATAAATCGTATTATGGAACAGATCTAATATTTATTTATATTTATTTATATATTTATATATAATTACGATATCATAACCGAACTGCGGGTTTTCAAATAAATATTAGATCTGTTCCATAATACGATTTATGGCGTGTTAAAGGACTCGAAGTTACACTGCCTGGTGGCTTAATTGGTAAAGCAGTCGTCTAGAAAACGGCAGATAGAGGTTCGAGTCCTTCTCCAGCGCAGAAATTTTTAATTAATTTCTGTGTATTTAATTAACGATGGAGTAGCAGGAAATAATATAATTTTCAAGTTATTAATTATTTATCTAACTAAAATGTCAAAATGCCTTCGATGTTCAAATGATTAAATTTTTCTTTGATTTTAGTGACTTTTCATTGAAACTAATTTTTTTTAGAATCTCTCTAAAGACCTGGTTGCAGCTTCTACTTTAATTACAATAGAGTGTTAAATACTTTTAATCATCTAAAAACTTAACTCAATATTGTTTTGAACAACTTTACTAGTTTTTGAATATAAGGAGACCTTTATCTAATCATTTTCTACTCTATTTTTGTTCTACTTTGACTCTCCTGCACTTCATGATTTTTGTTTTAATTTAAAACACGTAAATGGCTCGTGATAGGATGGTTTATGTTTATAAACACAAACGCTATCTCTCAGAATATTCGTTTCCTCTTGATTCGTTCTATGTAAAGAGCTCCTTGTTCCATAGACAATGAAGATATTGGTATACTTGGAAACATACTGATGTCTGTGTTCAAGATTTTTTGAAAGATTACATTGCCTATCATGAATCTTGTTGGTCAGCATATCTTGTATCCCTATAACTTGTGATAAGACGTCCACTCTTTTGGTAAAATTTTCAATGACATTTTGACATAACTGAGGTTCTATCTCACCAATGACATGAATAATTTCATCTTTCAAAGCAGGAATTGATTGTGGATTGTTTTTATAAACCTGACGTTTCACATAACCCCAAATAAAATAGTCTAACTGTGTCAAATCACATGATCTTGGTGGCCAATTAACATCGCCATTTCTTGAGATTACACGTCCAGGAAATTTTTCGCTCAATAAATCAATTGACTCGTGTGCAAAGTGAGGTGTAGCGTCATCCTGTTGAAACCACATATCCTCTAGATTAATATTCATTAATTCAGGCCACAAAAATTCCGTTATCATCCGACGATATCGATCACCGTTGACAGTTACAGCTTCACCAGCAGCATTTTCAAAGAAATAATATCCAATTACACCACCTGACCATAATTCACACCAAATAGTAACTCGTTTAGGATGCATAGGTTTTTCATGAATAATTCATGAATTTTCCTCACCCCAGATACGGCAATTTTGTTTATTAACATAGCCACCAAGTTCAAAATGTATCTCATCGGAAAAAATTATTTTTTGAGAAAAATCAGCTGGTTGTTCATTTGATGAAACTGACAAATGAACGATATTTTAAATGATCTAATGGCTTCAGTTCCTGTGTTATTTGAACCTTATATGTCTTCAGAGCTAAATCCTTATGTAAAATACGCCATGATGATGATGAATACAATACGCCATGTTGTTGATGCACTATGTCCAAGTTGTTGTGCACGTCGTCTAATGGACATTTCAGGATCTTCAGCAACACTTTCACTAACCAAACCAATATTTTCTTGTGAACGACCACTACGACTGTATTTTCCACTTTTTTGATCTTCCACGGAACCGGTCTCTTGAAATTTTTTAATAATTCGACCAATAGTGCTTTCAGACGGACGATTATGTAAACCGTAAAATTCACGTAATTTTCTAAAAACTCTTTTCACAGAACGCTGATTTTCATGAAATAATTCAACAATTTGAACGCGTTGTTGTACCGTGTACGAAGCCATTTTTATAAATGTCATACATCACACTTTTTAAATGCCCACATACCCAGACAAATTCAGTGCGCCATCTATATTTTATTCATTTTTAAAAAAAACCGCGCACTTTTAAACAACCTTTATCTGCCTGACAAGCGGGCGACTGGGATTCGTTTCCTCGCTGAATGAGCAAAATTTTTTCATTAATTTCTGCCTTAATTATAACGACGTAGTGAGCAGAAAATTACGAGTTTTCATTAAGTCACTGCGTGAAATGTAATTGTGTCTATGTGTGTTAATTTAAATATAAACTAGTAATTATTTACCTACAAAGAAAATTACTAAGTTTGATCTTAAATTAAAAAAAAATCTATCAATAATAATAACTTCAAAAAATCTCTCTTTAATTGGGTTGCCAAGAATACGTCATGTTCCCACCGCACTGTCTGCGTATGTACAAACCCAATAATTTAACTCTTTAAGCGCGTTTTATTCTGAAATGCCGGCCCCAGTCACTTTACGATCAGCCGCCAAAGTCTCTCTTCATTATTCGAAAGAAGAACTCGATAAAACAGCAAAAAGGAGCAAAAGGAAAACCGGATAATAAGCGGTGACAGTCGGAGGAGTCGATTTCGAATGGTTGAAAAGGGCAGCGGTACCAGTTGATTGTAACTCTTTTCGTCAAATAGCGGAGAAACAACAACAGAACCATCCGATACTGAAACGGAATAACTAATGTGATGTAAATACAAATGCTCCATTTAAGACGACTTGCTACAATTACTGTATAAGAAACAAGAAAACAACCGATTTTGAGTAAGAAATTAGTTCCGCTATAAAATTTTAAAAAAATCTAGGAATGATAACCGTACCAAACTTTATATCTAGGAAACCAGAAAAAAAATAAACATTTAAATAAAGTCATGGGCAACTATGATTGCCGTTAAGAAACACAAAAGTTTGTACTATATCTCGAAAACAAAATGCGCTAGGAATTTTTAAGTGAGATTGTTTAATTCTATGTAAAAATATCCTCCAGATCTCATTTCTAGTTTTCATCTATTTTAAATGGTCATGAAGATATGTAAGACGGAATATTTCGGCAATAAATGTCTCAAAAAGCTAACAAGATAAATTTAAATAATTCAAACTTTTGAGCAATTTTGCGTATTGAACTGATCCTGTGTCGTCAATATTAAGAAAGTTTCCTATATAGGAAAAATATATACTAGGTACATATGTATATACATACATACATATATATATATATATATATATATATATATATATATGTATATACATCATGGGTATTCACGAATAGCTTGAAGAGGAAAGTGCAAGCGTTAGAAATGAAATACCTCAGAGGTAGTAAAAGGATAACACGGAAAGATAGAAAAAGAAACACAGACGTAAGAGAGGAGTTACATATCGGTTCTATTCTAATGGAAAATATTGAGGAAAAGTAACTGAGCTGGTGGGGCCCTTTAGAACGTATGGAAGATAAGATACCAGCAAGGAGGATTTTCGAAGCTAGAATAAAAACAAAACGAGGACCAGGAAGACCAAAAGAAACATGGGAAAAATTAATAGCAAAGGCCATACACAGAAGAGGACAATCAATGTCTGTTGCAAGAGAGATAGCCAAAGATAGGAAATTGTGGAGAGACTTTGTACATAAGACATAATGTATATTGTAATGTTAATCCCTACACCGAAAGGTAGATGGGGGACCGATTATATATATATATATATATATATATATACATATACATATATACATATAACTATATTACATCGGCAGGAATAGGGAGCACGTAATGAATAGAAAGAAATGAAAAACCATATAGAAAAAAAAAACTGGAAACTAACCTCGAAATTAGGTTTACAGCACAAGATATAAAAATGTAAAAGAAAGTAAGTAATATTATCCTCTGTAGTTAAAGAGAGAACAATTATTTACAGAGGAAAGCTTATGAGTCTAGATCTTCTAGAGTCAAGACTGAAACTCGAAAAAAGATGTCAAAGAGAGAACAAAATTGAGTCTTTTTAGTCTTCCGTACTTGTTTAGTGCTTAATGATAAAAATAGATCAGCTAGCGAATTTGGATGATTTTCTAGGTGATTAAATAATTGAAACCCAGAGTCAATGTAGTATCTTTAACGAATAGTATTTGCAGTTTGCCTTATACCTTGGAGAATCACAACTTTGACAAAGACCGTGAAGACTATATACATTGATTGTTTTATATTTAAATCACTGTACCCTAAATTTGACCCTCATAGGACCAAATAGACTTTAATATGCTTTTCTTTAAGTTATTATTTTCAAGACCAATACATCTTTCTATAAATCATACCTAGCCCAATTCTTTTACACCAAGTAAGCTTTTCCCAAATTTAAATCGCTCTCAAAATAGGTGCCTAGATATTCTACATCGTTCTTGATAGTCAATGCGGCATTGTACATGCGTATAAACGGAACTGCTGCGATATGAGTGGACGTCATATTATCAATTTTAACTCGACATAAATTAGGCAATCTTTCTAGTTTATTAAGATAGTTTTGGTGAAGCTCGAATACTATTATATGATCCACATTTGAAATCACAATGACGATGTTATCTGCGTACGATCCAATTATTGTGCTATGCATTAGTAGATATGCAATGGGGAGTCTGAAACAGAATCCCATAAGAAATTAGAAGTCTAAAAAACGCCGTTCAAAGTCATTTGAAGTATACACAGGTATCGTCTGGCTTGTATCTAATCTTTCGCCTTTTGAATTGGAAGCGTGTCATCATTACTTATCCATCACATTCACATTGAGTTTTTGTATCAAAACAGATATTTATCAGGTAAAAAACAGCTGTGAATTGATCTGTAACAGATAAAGAACGACTTTTATCTGCTAAATGTCAGTTCGGACTAATTGAGTATCAGTTCAAAGCTATTTTTTGGACCCCTATGTTATTTCCTATAGGATTTTGATCCAGAACCCCCAGCCTGGCTTGAATGGTTTGAACATCCGCTGTAGACAAGTACAATGTAGTTAAGACTTCAAACTTCCAAATATTAAATGGACTGAATATTGAACAAAAGTAAGGATTTACAAAACTTTTTCAATTTTAGCATCTAAAAAAATACCATTGGCAGTCATTTTAATCTCGGGAAAGATGATATTTAGTTTTTGAAGATAATTTAGAAGAGCACTTCCCATACGAACACCCGGTATGCGCAGGTACATAAAATCTATACACTCTACATGAAGGTGCGGTCGGTTTTCGATCAAACGGCCATAGTTTGTAGCGCATAAGTTATGCGGGGTGACCGTCGATACGGTCAACAACCGGCCAAATCGCCGTGCGGGCCATGGAGGTGTCTTCTGATGACCCACATCTTGAGATTTTTTGCGCCAGACCTAACAGTACTGGACCCAGCCTCTTCGTACGTATATATATATATATATATATATATATATATATATATATATATATATATATATATATATATGTTATGTTATGTACAAGTATGTATGAACGCATTCCACCAGGCTGCTATCAATGCCGCGTCACAATAACAGATAAATTAACCTTACATGAGGTTCACACGCTATTACGACTCCAAATATAACACATATATAGAAACATATGTGGGTACGTACTATCATTAGTAGGTCAATAAAGTGTTTATGTTTGTACAGTTCCTGAAGAAAGATGGAAGATTAGTGTAAAGAAATGGCACGATATGAATTTAATTCTTTTTATTGCAGCTTTTAAAATTATAATATATTGAAATTACTAACGCGAATTTATCCTAGTTCTTCTTTTATTTTTATTACACGAGAACTTTTATGTGCATTATTATATACAATTTATGTGAATTGATACGTTACTGCCATAAATATACGCGTTAAAAACTTTTATCAAAGACTAAAATAAAATATTAAAATAGCCTGTCTTGTAGTAGTCAATATAATAAAACGGGAAATTTTTATCTTGTATTTCACACCCAAATACTTCAATAATTAAGCTTAAGTTAATGTTGTATTTAAACTTCATTAAGAGCGTCTAAGTAAATAAATATAAGTATAGGGTGTTATATAATCGTGTTTTCTCGCAAGGGTGTTAATCTTTAATCGAGATTTATTTGTAAAGAAAAAGGTTTTTCTCATATTTTGGTTTTTCATTGTCGAAAAAATAAGAATGTAGTCAACGCAAGAAAAAGTTGTGTAAAATATGTGGAGAAGACGTCTTAGCAGAACGCCAATGGCAAAAACTAGTTTGCAAGAGTTCGTTCTGGTAATTGGTTGTCAAGGATCCATCTTATTCTAAAAAAAACAGTTGAAGCTGATGAGGACAAAATAAAGGTATTCATTGAACCAAACTACCAAATTACGATACGAGAAATTGGTACGGGATGAATTTGTAAATGCCTACTGTTCATGATCTTATGAGACGACTTGGTTTCATACCAAAGTTGAATATTTAGGTTGCGTATGTTTTCAAAGAAATACATAATCACTAAGATTGATATATAACCCCTTTCCACATTAACTTTCGTAATTCTGTATACGCATTTAGACAACTAAGTTGTCATCATTAGCAGATAATTGCAAAGTGTATATATAAACCTTAGTGATTAAGTTAATCAACCACAGGCTCCATCAAATTCAACTTAAAGAAATACGTTTGCTTCGCTGAATTAACATCTGTGACTGGCTACTCGGACGTGAAAAAGATCAACCATTTCTGAGACGGATCATAATTAGGGATGAATAATGGATCGTTTACAACAAAGCTGATGTTCATAAAAAAGTGATGGTCTGTGTTTGGTAGGAATTCAAATAAATTGTTTTTTTTTAGGACAAATCAGTAGTATACTGTCACCAACTAGACATATTGAGAAACTAGAATTGATTAACAAGAAAACTGCAGATAAAGTAAAGACTCATACAAGTTTGACGACGGGTCAGAAACTATTAAAGCTTGGAAAGGATGGACTACTGTACCCATCATAATCACTAAATCTAGCACTCTTTGACTATCATTTAGCCCTACTTTTGCAGAATCTCTAAATGGAAAAATTATTTACTTCAAATAAAGACGTTTCGTTCAAGTTTTTAGCAAGTGAAGATTAAAAGTTTTACGAGCGCGGAATTATGCTACTACCAGAGAGATGACAAATTATATTGAACCAAATGCCCGATATATAACTGAATAAAATACATGTACACTGTAAAAGAATCCTTGTTTTTCCAAAACATTTCTTTGCTATTGAATTACTTGAACGTCATACGCTATTCAGTGCATTCTTAGAATTGATTGAATAATGCGTTTGAATGACTTAATTGCTTTCTGACTTGATACATTTTTGCTTCCAAAAAGTGGTTGAAGTTTCCTTCAAGCAGATTGCTTACATAGTACGCGGGTAGTCGTTTATATTTTAGGAATAGCAAACAAAAGAAAATTTTTCATTAGCGAAAATAGTTTTATTGCTTTCCAAAATATTCTCCTTGAAAATCAATGCACTTTTGCATTCGTTTAAACCAATCCGAAAAGCATTGCCGCTACTGTGAAGGCGGTATCTCCAACACGCATCACCATGTACTTGTTTCATCAAATTAAACGTTTCAGTAAACGATTTACCGAGTTTAAAACAGATCTTGACATTTGCTCTTCGTTTAAAATTCATTTTTCGATCAATGCCAAATACATAGTTACTTTATGCGCAATTTCTCTGACTCTAATGATGCAAATGTTATTATATTTGACATAGCATTGGTGAAAGATCTTCCTTACCGACGCATATTTTTTTTTAATAGATGGCGCCACTAAGAATTACTATTTTAAAAAGTTCGGTTTGCGACAGACTGTGTATAACACTACTTGCATATAACATTTGATGACATAATTGACAATCGTTTCATCAAATATATAACTTACAACACTCTGTATAATAGGGGTCTGTGTTAATGATCTCATTCTTTGTAACATATTCTCGTTCATTGCATAATTTAAATACAGTAATTTTCGAAAAAAAATAAAATCGTTTATATGTAAGAGACATTTTAAAGTAACACTGGCCAATCATTTAGAAATAAAATCAATAATAATATACACTTTAAACAGCCCTGAGGAACATCACCAGATGAGTGAAGCCTGAAAATACCACTTAATTGATGCGATTTACTAAGTAATTAGCGAACTTAGTGAAAGGTTGTATAAATTTAACTTTAACATTAATAATCAATTTTTGTGATTGTAATCAACGATGCCACAGCAGAAAATATGTGTTCATTAATTTCCCATCGTAAAGCGCTTACTTATAACGGGTCTTCCAATAGGGACTTCCAAACTTTGACAGTTGATAGCAGCTACATTGTTGAAGCTACATCTGTCGAATTAGCTGTCATTTACCCAGTCTGTTCTGCCAAATCACCATGGAACCGATATAGCGTTCAACAGTACCAAGTCGGCTGAAAAGTCTCCGGTCTGACACATAGATGGCGTTACTGTTATTAAATCCATATGTTTTTTAGATAGTACTAACCTTCAAACGAAACGTGTCAAAATTTGACAGAAATCCGACCATTAGTTACTGAGATATTGCGTTAAGAGTGAAGCTACTTTTGTTATTTAAAAAAATGGAAAAAAAAGAATTTCGTGTGCTGATAAAGTACTGCTTTTTGAAGGGGAAAAATACCGTTGAAGCAAAAGCATGGCTTGATGAGGAGTTTCCGGACTCTGCGCCAGGAAAATCAACCATAATTGATTGGTATGCTAAGTTTAATCGTGGTGAAATGCGCACCGAACACAGTGGACGACCAAAAGAGGCTGTCACCGACGAAAACATCAAGAAAGTTCGCAAAATCATTTTAAATGACCGTAAAGTAAAGTTGATCGAGATAGCTGACATCCTAAAGATATCAAAGGAACGTGTTGAACACATCGTGCATGAATATTTGGGCATGCGGAAGCTCTGTGCAAAATGGGTGCCGCGCGAGCTCACATTCGATCAAAAACAACAACGAGTTGATGATTCTGAGCTGTGTTTGAAGCTGTTAAATCGTAATAAAACCGAGTTTTTGCGTCGATATGTGACAATGGATGAAACATGGATTCATCACTACACTCCAGAGTCCAATCGACAGTCAGCCGAGTGGACTGCACGCGATGAACCGGCTCCAAAGCGTGGAAAAACGCAACAGTCAGCTGGAAAAGTTATGGCGTCAGTTTTTTGGGATGCGCATGGAATAATTTTCATAGATTATCTTAAAAAGGGCCAGTCCATCAACAGCCACTATTATACAGCGTTATTGGACCGTTTGAAGAACGAAATCGCAAAAAAACGGCCCCATATGAAGAAGAAGAAAGTGCTGTTTTCCCAAGACAATGCACCGTGTCACAAATCAATGAAAACAATGACCAAATTAAGTAAATTGGGTTTCGAATTACTTCTCCATCCTCCGTACTCTCTAGATGTGGCCCTCAGCGACTATTTCCTGCTTGCAGACCTCAAGAGAATGCTCGCCGGGAAGAAATTTAGCAGGGTTGAGGAGGTGATCGCCGAAACTGAGGCCTATTTCGAGGCTAAAGACAATTCGTACTACAAAAATGGTATCGAAAAGTTGGAAGAACGCTATAATCGGTGTATCGCCCTCGAAGGCAACTATGTTGAATAATAAAATCGAATTTTGCCAAAAAACTGTGTTTTACTATGGTAGACCGGGGACTTTTCAGCCGACCTGGTACATGCACATGATAAAATTGTTTTATCAAAATGGGTGTTCTGTTCGGGCAATGTTTCGCACGCTTCGTCTATTTTACGGTCGCCATAATCGTCCTACCGAGAGGACTATTCGCAATGTGGTGGATAAATTTGTGTCCACTGGTTCAGTAAACAATGAACCAACACCCGTATGACAACGAAATGCAAGGTCTGCCGAAAACATCGCCGCCGTCCGTGAGAGGAGAATCCAAGGCAGTCGATTTACCGAGTTTAAAACAGATCTTGACATTTGCTCTTTGTTTAAAATTCATTTTTCGACCAATGCCAAATACACAGTTACTTTATGCGCAATTACTTTCACTCTAATGATGCAAATATCATAATATTTTGACATAACATCGGTGAAAGATCTACCTTACCGACGCATATCTTTTTTAATAGATGGCGCCACTACGAATTACTATTTTAAAAAAGGTCCGTTTTCTCTACGACAGATTAAGTATAACACTACTTGCATATAACATTTGATGACATAATTCACAATCGTTTCATCAGATATATAAATTACAACACTCTGTATAATATGGTCTTTATTGGATTCGTTTGATGATGGGAAAAGATCGAAATAAAAAAGGACAGTCGAGCGTAAACTAGTTTGCGTCTCACCTAACTACTCTCCCACAAAGGAAGAAATTAATAATAATTCTCGAATTTGGGGCGCGTCTTTTTGTAGATGCACGACGAAAAAAATTGAGAGAAGACCATTACAATTTGTCAAACTTGTTGTACTGGGTACTTGTATCGCGTCTTGTTCTCATTATTGATGCCTTTATGCAAATTCGAGAAGTTTGTCTAACGAGAACATAAATTTTTCGGTTGTTATGAAAATTGGTACAATGGTAAAAATGTAATTTATACGAGTCGTTATTTATTTATTTATTTTTTTTTAGTCGACTTATAAAACGACAAACATAAATATTAAAGGTTACGCAACACAGTAATAGCGACACAGATAATCCGGCGTCTATAATAATGTCGCAACACCTTCGACTGATTTTTATTGATAGCCGTTTGGAATCGATTACCGTCTATTTTGCTTGCAAGCTTCTAGGATTGTTCTATTCGAATGAATCAATGTAAAGGGTGTTTCAAATTTCGCGGTTTTTTTAAAGAATAAATAAAACACATAATTCGCATTCACTTTCAAAAACTTTTTATTGGTAATTGAAGTATCAGTTATGACATTTATATGCAAAAAATAATATCTCCCAAATCGCCTCCTCTTACAGCTCAACAGACGTCCGCTCTTTTGTTAAAATTTTCAATGACATTTTCACATAATTGAGGCTCTATCTCACCAATGACACGAATAATTTCATCTTTCAAAGCAGGAATTGATTGTGGATTGTTTTTATAAACCTGACTTTTCACATAATCCCAAAGAAAATAGTCTAACAGCGTCAAATCACATGATCTTTGTGGCCAATTAACATCACCGTTTCTTGAGATTACACGTCCAGGAAATTTTTCTCTCAATAAATCAATTGATTCATTGCCGAGAACAGATACCAACTCGGCGAGGCATTCTTATTGAGATAATTGTCTTCGCAAATTACAAAAAATTATTCCGCGAAAATGTTCTCGGTTTAATTCCATTTTTCAACTAACTCGTCAACTTTGACAGTTCGTCGTAGCTACAACACCACACGTATCGCACTGAAACTTTGAATTTAGGTTAACTAAAGATGCGGGTTAATTTTTAGTACTGACATTTGATTAGTGGCGCCCTCTATATCTCACTATACATAACTTAAAGGACGTCCCACGTATTACCTTACACGAGGGTCGTCCGAAAAGTTTACAGCCATGCACAGAAACAAGTACTTTGTCAAACTCAGTTTTGTGTTTCAATACAGTCTACTTGCAAGTTTATACACTTTTCTCAGCGATGCTCCCATCTTGATTCAGTCCAAATAGTAGTTGGCATCTTGTTTTATAAAACAGATGTTTACGAACGTGACGATATTCTCATTTGATGAAAATCTCCGTTCTCCGAGTGAAACTTTGAACCTATAAAACAGAAAAAAGTGTCTGGGAGCTAGGTTTGGTGAATACGGTGACTGGTCAATTCACTCGTATCTCAGTTCGTGAATTTTTGCCATGGCAACCACCACGACTGCTGGGTGCGTGGTCATGATGGAACGAAACTTTCGGCCGCTTTTCCATAATTTCTACCTACAGTTTGTCGAGTAATAATGCGTAGGAATGCCTCCGATATTATTTGTTATTTTTTAAAAATAGTCTATTAACACAACTCAATAAACAGTTGCCATAACTTTCCGTCCGATGAAACAGTCGTCGCCTTTTTCGGAGTCGATTTACCCTTCGCAGTCCACTGTTGTGACTATGCCTGGATTTCAGGAGTGTAGTGATGTATCCAAGTTTTACTTACATTTATTAATTGACGCCAAAACTCCCTAAACTATTAAACTCATTCAAATGCTTTTCTTGTGCCTGAGTGAGCAAAGGCGGCACCCAACTCGCGGTTGACTATTTAATCCCCAAATCTTCAGTCAATATACGATTAATACGTTCTTTTGAGATACCCACAGCCTCTGCAGAAATTTAAGAAGTTCTTCTGTATATTTTTTGTGAAAAATTTTCTTTCTCGCAATTTTTTATTTCATTTTGCTCACCCAAAATCGTCTTATCTTTCTTCATTTTCACGAATATGATTGCTTACATCACTCAGTCGGTATCTATTTTAAGAAAATACACGCCGCAATAAATGATTGGATTTTTTATTATTACCGCAAATAATAGACTAACAAATCATGTTCTGTTCTTTATTTTATTACAATATATGATCGTTCGTTTCGATCAAATAAAAAAAAAATTTTAAAACGTAAATTCATATCGGAGTTAAACGGTTGGAATATAACCGTTCTGCCGACACTCGACCGCGAATAATCAATCCTATCTCTTATTGAGGAAATTTGTACACTGTCATACTTTCGAAGACATAAAATCAATTATGATCGCGGTATATCCACACATATACAACAACGCAAGAACATACAGAAGAAAGAACTATTAAGGAAACACTCCCAGTTGTTTGTAGGAAACGTTAGCGAAGGATTTACAATCATCGATGTTTTAATTAAAAACGTTAGCATTCCACAAAGTAAATATTATATAAAATTGAATGATATCCAACTGACCGAACACGCGATGTAATTTTATGGAAATTTTATCATTTCGTCATTCCGTATGATCGCCATCGACGATTTTCGCGAGGCATTAAATCCAAATATATTTATTATTAAAACAGGTAGTGAAATTTATATACATTTTTAGAAATTGATCCATACAAAGGCTACTAGGAAAGTTTTGCAATACAGCTTTGTTTATTTAATTTTTTCAAAGTAATTTCCTCTACATTCAAATACACTTGTCCATCCTCCGAAACTAATCTTTAAACCAGTTCTGCCAAGTTTCACAAGGGAGTAAAGCACACTCGTTGTCCCAAGCCCGTAGAAGGTCTACATCACTGGCAAACCGCCTCTCTTTTAGCTTCATATTCAGTTGCGGGAACAGTGCAAAGTCGCAGGGAGCAAGATCTGGACTGTAGGGAGGATGCTCGAGAAGTTTCAATCCTGTCGTGGTCAAATATTCGGTGCAGGCTTCGGCGCGGTGAGCTGGAGCATTATCGTGATGGAGAAATCAGGTGTACATTCTTGACTTTGGCCGCAGGTTCTTCATAGGTCTAATTACTTTAGGCAGGCACTGTTCAGTATACCACTTAGCTGTATCTGTCTTCTGTGTGTCCAAAACGACGCGTTCCACAATTCCACTCGATTTGAAAAATACAGCTATCACTTTCTTCTTTACAGATCGGGATTTTCTGACAACTACGGGTGTGTCCTGATCATCAAAGACCAAAACTTTGTTTTGAGCGTTGGTCGGCACATCGTAATAGTACAGTCAAGCCTCGTCACCTGTCACGATGTTGTTCACATACCGAGATTGTCTCTTATTAAACTTTTTTAGCATCTCCCGGCACCAAGTCACACGTCATGTCATCTGCTCTTCAGTCAATCGATGTCGCACCCAGAGAGAACAAAGTTTCTTCACGTGCAAATGATCATGCAAAATCGAAGGGATTGCTGGTGCATTTAGGCCTGAAGTACCCTTTATCTGTTGGTAGATCACTCGCCTGTCCTTGCCAAGCATTTTCCTCACAGTAGTAACGTTTTGTTCCGTAACTGACGTTCGTGACCTTCCCAGCCTCACAGCATCCTCCACAGTTAAATTTCCCCTTTGGAATTCTGTATACCACCTGAATATCGTTGTGCGATGTGGACAAACATCACCTAGTGCAAGAGTCATTTCTTCGAAGCACTGGTCTATGATTAAACTACGCACGAAATTATAACGCAAAACTGCCCTTATCTCATTTCGTAACCACGATGCCATCGCAAGCACTTTACACTCTCACTGCTAATGAATAACTGAGCCCGGCGACTATTATTTACGTATGAACATGTCTCAACGTGCAACAACAAGCAGCTTCCTACGATTCAATGTTGCGTCATATTGCAAAATTTTCCTAGTGTGCTTTGTATATTAGGTCGCAAATGTAGGGTGGTGTACGTTAAAAAAAATTTGTTTTGTGCCCCTTTAAAGTTCCAATAGTTGTCCTCTATCTAATTAGATAATAAAACATGCCATATACTGTTCGCAATATCAACACTGCTTTTGATGATGGCACTGTCAACGAATGAATCGTACAGAGATGGTTCAGAAAGTCCGTTCTGGAGGAACGGAATTACACGGTAGACTTCGTGACAAGTCACATTTCCTCGTTGATGCTGACATTCGTCATATGTTGATGGAAGATGAGTCCTGATAAATATTGTCACGCCTCGTCCAAAATCACGGAATGCGTTGAAAAATCGTTGATAAACATCTCAAGAACGTGGGAGAGGTGAAAATGTACAACAAATGAGCTCCACATGAATTGAGCCTATACAGCGAAGATTAGAAATTTGCAGTTTACTTTATTTAAGGAATAATAGGACATATTTTCAGAAAAGAATTGTAACCCGCAACGAAAAATCTGTTACTTATGATGTTAGAAAGCGCTCGAGTCAGTGGATTTCCCATGAACATCTACGGCATCCAACTTTATAGGTTACATAGCCATAAGATTATCGTGACAATATGGTAGAAAGTTAGAGGTACCGACTCTTATTCATTTTTAAGGACTTGTCAAACAATAACTGTAGAATCATATTGTGATATTGAGAAAATGCATAAGAAACTTGCACAAATGGATGGAGAGCTCGCATTGTCATGGTAGAGAATGAATCTGTCGTTTTCGGTTTGTTTTTCCTTATTTCTTCAAAAACTTTTGGCAAACAAATAGTTGTGTACCATTCAGAATTGACCGTTCTACAACTCTCTAAAGGCACGGTTGCAACGTGACCGGCTTTTCCGAAAAAACAGGTAACCATTTGTTTTGATGTGCTTCGAGCGCGAACAAGTTTTGTTGATTTTGGCTCCACTTAGAATACCCACACAGTCGACTGCTGTTTACTATCGGGCTCATACGTATAGATCCAAGATTCATCACCCGTGACGACTTTATAAATGTTCTTTGAAGCATCGCCATTGTATTTTTTGTGCATTTCTTGGCACCAATCGACGCGAGTCCTTTTTTGAGCGGTTGTCAAATTATGTGGTACCCAACGTGAACAGCTTCTTAACAGCTAAATGTTCATGCAGGATATTATGCACGTTGGTATTACTAATACCCATAGATGCTTCGATCTCACGGTATCACATGACAGTCTTGCATTATCAATTCAGACACTGCATTAATATTTTCCGACACAACAACATTTGTGGGACGACCTTCACAAAATTCATCGTCTAAAGAACGCCGTCCAAGTTTGCATTCACTATACCAAAGATATACTGTAGTTTTTGATGGTGCTTCATCACTGTACAAAGAATTCAGATGAAGAATGTTGAGATAATCCCCTCTCAAAGTTATGAAAAATAATTACACGAAAATGTTCGCGAGTCAATACCATTTTTTCGCTGATCGGTCTTCTATTTGATCATTCATGAGCCTCTTCAGAAAAAAATTTTTTCGCCAACATACAATTTTCAAGTTACTGTCAACAATAGAAATAGCGACCGGATAATAAAACTGTCAAAGTATAATAAATTGTCAAAATTGATAAATTTCACGATGCAATCATTAGATTGGAAGCAACACTAACAGTGTTGCCAGTTCCCGAAATATAAACGGCTACCCTCGCATAACGACTGAAGTTGACATAAAGAAGGTTAGTGGTGATTTCTGCTTTGATAGCCAAGAAAAAATTGAAAAAAATTGGTTGCCTAGTTATGCAACAACCGTTACATCTTCTGGGTTTGGTAGATACTCCTGTTCTTCTAAAAATCACCTGAATGATGAAATTTTCTAACCAATACATTAAACCATACATTAAACAGTATTTGGACAACTTCTTCTGGAACGATTCGCAAAGCTCCTTCGAATGGTATGGCGACCACCTCTAGATAAGTGTTAAAATTAATTATATTCCATCAATTATGTAAATGATTGAATACGAAATATAAGTTTGTTTTTAAGAAACCTCAAAATATATTCCACTGCTCAAAATATACATATATAGATAACCGTAATTGTGTAATCATACATACTAAATCTTAAGAAACGATACGATTTGCTTAATTTACATTTAAGATGCTTGCAAAGAAAATAGAATCCTAATAAGGTGGTTGCAGTGTTATTGCAATACATGAACCGGTAAACGTACAATTTAAATACAGATGCAACCAACAAGGATGAGCACTTAATGAATGCAGTATTCCTTCTCCGGCATGCCGGTGACGCGAGAGAAGACATCGGCGATAAAGATCAGAAAGAATCATTCGGTACGAACATACGGCCTGTACGAATGCTTATATTCATATAAAACATAGAAGTTCGTGGTATTTGCATAGAGTAAGGGTAATGGAGCAAGAATGTATTTGCTGTCGAACGTTGTAATTACATTTGTATTTATTTCCAATATGTGTACTTATAAAACGTAAATTTCAGGCGTTTCACTTGGATAATTTAGTATTTAATCACTACCGGAGATACAAAATAAGATACTGAAGAAATAAAATAGAACTGATGTAGCGTCCATTAGAACATAATTTATTAAAAAGTGTCGAAATAAAATAAGTGTTTTGAAATATGTAACGTATTATGTGCACTAGAAATGCATTTACAATATACATATTTATAAGTAGATGTTTTGCAATATGAATTTACTTACTGTTAACTTTTTATTAGCTTCTCCCGTAATAAAACAAAACAATAATATACATCCACTCTTACATAATGTTAATATCATACGAGGGTGGTCTGAAAAGCTCCCGACCTCAACGTGAAAATGGCAGCACTCATCCATAAAAGCTAGGGAATGTAGTTGTGTATCTATTGTCAGATACTCACCAAAGTTTCAGCCATTTTGGACGCGCAGTTGTTATTTGACAGTCGTTTAAGTGAGTCGATGTGAGTTTCGAGTATCGAGCTGTTATAATATATTTGTTTTTGAAAGGCAATGCGTCTACGCAAATCAAGGATGAGTTGGACTCTATGTACGGGGACTGTGCACCATCATTTACCATAGTGAAATTTTGGGCAGCTGAATTTAAACGTGGCCGTAAGAGCTTGGGAGACGATGAACGTTTGGGACGTCCAAAAACTGCAACTACTGACGATAACATCGCTAAAGTTCACAAATTGGTGCTACATGACCGTCCAATTAAAATGAGAAAGATAGCAAAGGCTAGGGATATGTCCACAAAACGTGTTTGTCGCATGTTAAATCAAGATTTAGTCATGAAAAAGCTGTCCGTGTGTTGGGTACCCCATTTGCTAACGTTAAACGTGTTCGAATGAACGTTTCCAACGCTTTGTTGGCGCAGCTTAGCAGTTTAGGGGCAATAAATCCGAGTTTAGGCGCCGATTAATTACTGTAGATGAAACTTAGATATACACCATTACACGCCGGAAACAAAAATACAGTCAAAACAGTGGACCGCAAAGGGGGAAACCGGCTCCAAAAAAAGCAAACACTGTTTTCTCGGCTGGGAAAGTGATGGCGACTGTTTTTTGGAATAGTCATGGAATTATCTTAGTCGATTACCTTCAAAGAAGAAAGGTTATTTCAGGAGCATACTACGCATCATTACTTGACAAGCTGAAGGCAGAAATTGTGGAAAAACGACCACATTTACGTAAAAAGAAAATCCTGTTTCACCAAGACAATGCGCCGTCTCACACCATAGCGAAAATCCACGAATTACGGTTTGAACTGTTTGACCATCCGCCCTACTCACCAGAACTAGCCCTAAGCGACTTCTTTTTGTACCCTCATCTAAAAATTGCGCTCGGAGGACAGAGATTTTCGTCAAATGAGGAGGCAATCACCTACGTGAACAATTATTTTACAGAGAAAAACGCCGAGTACTATTTGGACGGGTTAAAAAGATGGGAGCATCGCCGGGAGAAGTGCGTAGAGTTACAAGGAGACTATGTAGAAAAATAAATATAAATTTTAAGAAAAAAATATCTTGTATCATTGTTGTCGGAAACTTTTCAAACCACCCTCGTACATATATCTATCTGTAGACAAACTGTAAAATAATACATAAGAAGTAATCCTATGCTCAACTCATCACTACCTTTCAATAAAGGGATATTAAGAAGAAAAACAGATATTCAAAACGTATATCTTCCTCATTTGTTAAAGATTGAAAATGAAATCGAGGACAATCATGGAATTTTTTGGGCATTCCTGAATAATGAACGCACATCCAGAATACCTGGTTATATGTTCCTTGGTGAGGGAGAATTCTCACAAGCTCGTACAATTTTTAATGTCTTTACTAAGCAAGACTATTCACTACTAGTGACATTGCACCTCCCTTGTTATTTACATAATACTCATCCTTTGATAGTTACGGCTTATATATCAGAGGAAAAGCAATAAAATTATTTTCAATAATAAAATTTTTTTTGTTTGCCATTCCCGAAATATAAACGGCTACCCTCGTACGACAAAATTAACTATGGAACGTAGTCGTTTGTGCTTAACTAATGCTTATTATGACAATCATAACAATATACAATACGAGGATAGTTTGACAAGTAGTGAGAATGACACATAGGTGGCGCTCTAATTGGTAAAATAAATGCACTGTAATTTAGGCTGACTATTTATATGTTTACATTCCGATATTTATATAATTCGGTTGATTAGTTTATTTTCGACAGTTGATTGAAAAAGAAGAAACACGTCGTTTTGTTAAAATGGAAAAATCAGAGTATCCTGCGGTGATTAAATACTTCGTAATTATGGGTATGAAAGCTACAGAAATAAAAGATAAGTTACGGGAAACATTAGGTGAATCTGCTCCATCATCCGCCACAATAAGTAGATGGGTAAATGAATTTAAACGTGGTAGACCAAGCTGTGTTGATGAAGCGCACTCTGGAGCACCCAAAATCGTGACGTCTATGGAAATGATTATAAAAATCCATAATATTATTATGTGAGATCGACGACTTAAAGTGAGAGAGATGGCAAACATGGTAAACATTTCAACAGAACGCGTACACCACATTTTAACGAAAGAATTGGGCCTCTCCAAGCTTTCGGCAGGATGGGTGCCGCGATTGTTTACGACTGATCAAGAGTTCACTCATTTGCACATTTCCAATGAGTGTTTGGACCTTCATAAGCGGAATCCGGTTGATTTTTGTAGCCGATTTGTTACTTGCGATGAAACTTGGATACACTACAGTACACCCGAAACTAAACAACAGTCAAAACAATGGTTAGAACGTGTTTCTGCACCTCCAAAGAAAGCGAAAACCATGGGATTCAAAGGGCATTTTGCTCATTGATTACCTTCAGAAAGGTGCCACAATAAACGGACAATATTATGTAGAACTTCTACAAAAATTGAATGTTGAGATTCGTGCTAAACGGCCAGGAATGGCAAAGAAAAAGATTCTGTTTCACCAAGACAACGCTCCTTCGCATACCAGCACAGTTGCAATGTCCAAAATCCACGAGTTGCATTATTCGCCGGATCTAGCCCCTTCCGACTTCCACCTTTTTCCAAAATTGAAAACGGCTCTAGGTGGAAAGAAATTCTCGTCTAACCACGAGCTTATCATCTTCGTAAATGAGTATTTTGCAAGCCTTCCGGAATCGCATTTTAGAGATGGCATAAGGGCATTGGAGCATCGTTGGAATAAATGTATTGCTCTTTTAGAAGAATATATTGAAAAATAAAACTTATTTTGTATTTAAAAAATTCGTTTTTCTTTTCCATTCTCACTACTTGTCAAACTACCCTCGTATATATAATACAGAAATTTTTTAAAAGAATCCTATATACTAAGATTAGATTTCATTACATTTAAATATAGTTTTTAATGTAGGAAAACAATATTGAAATTTATTTACACTCGTCGCAGTTAATAATTCACCTTTGCCAGACATCTTCGCGTCATTGGCATGATACAAGTTATCGGCAATGCTTTCGCTGTTTATCGGTTCCTATCACTAAGTACCCGGAGCTTTAGTTATGTTTACTTGATTAAACATTTCTTAAAATATCATTCTTGCTTCTACGATACAATTAAGGCTTTTGTGTACTGCATTGTTTATTGGCAATACAAATTCAACTGTCTTTTATATCCCACTAAAAATAGCAACCTTAACAAAAAAGTGCGTGGGATTTTAAATTTCTTTTGTAGCTAGTGGCTTGGTTAGTTAGTTACAAGTCTTAATCTAATTGTATGTAAAAATAAATATAAAATAAATCGGCTTTTTTGTAACCGAGGAAGAGAAAATCTTATAAATGTCCTTCGAAGGAATTAGGAGAATATATTTTTACAAGTTCAACGCGAAATGAAGTAATACGTATAACACACATCACATACAAACTACGTGAATTTTAGGTCATTCAAGTTTTATAATGCGCGCTCATTAAAAGTGATTAAATTAAATAAATCATTTCCTTGGAACTTAATAACAAAATGACTACATAGCATACATAGATGCGCTCTCTATAATGTATTTCGAATTAATAAAGCCAAGCCATGTACTAATATTTTTCACAAATCGAACTGAGCAAACTAGACGCGGACAGGTACACGATTAGGTGGAGATAAGAAATCTAGAACTCATTAGGAAATGATTTAGCTCTTGTATTTCGAACTGAGTACATCAAACAACTTCCTTACTAACGCACGCTTTTAAAATATTCATTAAACTGAAACATCGGGATCTGTTTTCTTAATTAATGTGTGTATTCCCTTTAGAGAACTTGATTTATTCAAATTGATACCTTTTGTAAATCGTAATAATGAAAAACTCAGTTGTTCTCCTTTATAATTTCATTTAAATAACATTACTTATTGCTTACATTCATCCGTGATGTGTAGATTTATTGTTAACTATAATATAAAAACAGCGTGAATTCAAATAAAATCAAATTAGATTTTATAATGCATTAAATTATATTCATGAGGTTAATTTATAAGTTTCTTCGAATGAATCTGGATAATATCCCGTACACGAACATAGATAACTTGCTCATCATGATGTTAAAATATCACGTTTCAATAATTATCTTAATTCTTTTCATTTGAAAACGAAATTATATTTGTCTATTCTTTCTAATTTATTTCTTTTAGTTTTAATTGATTCCTCCATTCTTTATCGTCAATTGTATCTTCATCTAATTGATTTAGTGTAAGAAAAGCGTTGCCAAATCTTTCCGTATGATAATACACTACCGTCCATAAGTTTAATCGCACTACAGATACTTTTAATTGCGCAATGATATTAAAGAGATGGTTTATTTTCATGGCGAATTTATTTATAAAATACTAAATTAACAATACAATTCAAGCAATTGACATTATTAATCTAAGTAATATTATAATAAGTTAGCTTAACTTTTACTTTTATCAATGTAATCACCCATAACTGCGATCACGGCTTCACAAACACGTAGCATTCGTTCAACTAGTCGGTCGAGATATTCCTCATCGACGGAGTTCCATGCATTCCGCAACTTACCCCAAAGATCTGTTTTGCTAGTAGGAGGTATTTTACGCACTTCACAATCCAAAGAGTCCGATAACAGCTCTATCGGATTGCAGTCCGGACTTTGCGGTGGTCATGTCATTACTGTAAGGATTCCTCTTTCAGTTTGGTCGGCGAAAAACTTTTTACAATCGTTGCTGTGTGTTTAGGGTCGTTATCTTGCTGATAAACAAACCCAGGACCCATTAACTCCATCGCTGACGGAAGAGCATGCTCTTGCAATATACCCAAATAGACTGCTTTTGTCATTCTTTCTGTGATTTGCACTAATTTTCCGATGTGCCCACCTCAAAGCAATCCCAAACCATCACATTTCCACCACCATGTTTAACTGTCTTAGCCATACATTCATCTAACATTCTCTCCCCGACACGACCGCGAACAAAAGTACGGCGTTTATCTCCAAAAATTTCAAATTTGGATTCATCTGTCCATAAGACTTGTTTCCATTCTTCGACGGTCCAGTACCTGTGTGTTCTCGCCTAGGCCAATCTTTTTTGTTTATGCTGTGCAAACAGACGTGGTTTATTTATTGCTACTCGACCTCTAAGTCCAGGTTCAGCGAAACGGCGTTTGATTGTTGTTACTCTAACCGTGGCATCGTGGTATATGTTATATTGTGCCGCTATTTCCGGAGTTGTAAGGCAAGGACATTAATTTCAGATATTCATCTTCTCTTCCAGTAGTTGTCCTTGGCTGTCTACTGCGTTTTCAGTTCCCGAGTTGGTCAGTTTCTGCCATTCTCTTTATAGTTTGACGAACATAATACTCGGAAACTTTTAGTGTTCGGGCGATTACTCTATTAGAAAGCTTTGTTTCGTGCAAACCAATAATTCTTGCCCTTTGTTCAGGTGTTAATTGTTTTGTCCTTGCCATATTTCAAACACAATTAAAAAAAATACGCTCACTCGATAGCACTTGCTGACACTTCATTAACAACGTGAATACTGAGTATTCACTGTGGAATAGACATAAAATATACCCTTACAAACGCACAAATGTCAGGTGAAGACTGTCTATTACGTCCACGTAATAAACCATACAACAAACAATTCCGAGTAAGGGATAATCTCCATGATGGTATATTTTCTGATAGAACATGCAGAAAATGGTACAAAAATTTTAAATAAGCGATTTCGACCTTGATAAGCCACGCTTTGGAGGACCATGTCATTGTCAAAATCATGTTAGAGCAAAATCCTTTTTTGACAACATCCAATATTATGGAAGGCTTGATTCAGCTCAGTAAACCATTTCGGAATATATTCGGAAACTAGAATTGATATGGAAATATTCGAGATGGGTGCCACATGACTTAAGTGAGAAGAATTTGGTCGAGTCATCATATGCACATCTTTGCTTCTACGGAACAAAATCGAATGCTTCTTGCACAGTATGATAATTGGGGATGAAAAGTGGAGGCATATTGTGAATCCGAAAAACCTGTCCGCTTAACCTCTAAACCGAAATTGAATCTGAGTAAGAGAATATTGTGTATATGGTAGGACATTCGAGGATCAATACACTTTGAACTGTTGAAATCAAACAAAAAGCAAAACTCGGAGAGGAACCGTCAGCAATTGGATAATTTAGAAACAGCACTCTAAGAAAAGAGGTCGGCGATGTTCAATAAGAAAGACATCATACTGTTTCATGATAATGCCGAGCTACATACTGCTTTGGGGACGCGTCAGAAACTCGCAGAGCTAGGCTGAGAAATTCTATCGCATCCACCATACTCCCCGGATCTAACACCCTGCGATTATCACTTGTTTCTGTCCTTATAAGATTTTTCGCAGGACAAAAAATTCAAAAACGAAGAAGATATCCGACAAACACTGGTTAGGGATACGGCATTTTTTTAAAATGGAATATACAAATTACCATCACTCTGGCAAGAAATCACAAATAATGATGGAAATGATATCATTCAATAAAGTTTATTCAAGGTATGAAAAATTTATTATTTTGTTTTATTCTAAAAACGGACAGAACTTTCCGGTAGACCTGATATATAAACTTTACACGTTGTTTACAATGGTCATTAGATTCATGAATGGCGAAAAGGCATCTGTTTATCAATCCAGTTTCCAACAGCAATTATTTGGAAGGAATCAAAAGATCGACTATTACTTTTACATATATTCAATACATTTTTTTCATTTTATGCTGTTTATATTTTCGATGACATTAATTTTAACTCTTTTATATTTACCATTTTCAATGTGGTATTTTCAGAGGCTACGTCGTATTTCATTCGAGCTCAGATTAACTTTATAGGGTCCAGTTTACAATGACTGATTTTATAGTACTTTCTTGCGATTTTGTCTATTGGGTTGGCAACTAAGTACTTTCGGTTTTTACTGATAGAGAGCGTTGCATTATTTTTTGTATAACGTATGTTAGTGCTGTACTTTACCATTTGTCGCGTGATACTAGTCACATTGACGTAACTTCCGAAGCAAGTAGTGCGTGATTTTTATTAAAGCTATTAGTTGTGGGTTAATTTTAAATAGAGTGCAGAAACGAACATTTTCGACATATTTTACTATTTTATTTCCGTAAAGGAAAGAAATAGTAAAAGATATGTGAAGTTTATGGTGCTAATTGCTTAACAGAGCGCACGTGTCAGAATTGGTATAAAAAATTCCGTTCTAGAGATTTTTCCCTCAAAGATGAGTAACGTTCTGGTTGGCCTACTGAAGTTGATGATGACCAAATCAAAGTCATAATTGAAGAGGATCGTCATATAACTGTTCGAGAGGTTGCAACAATTGAAAAACATTTAAAATGTCTTGGGCTAGTTAAGAAGCTTGATATTTGGGTACCTCACGAATTGAAAGAAATTCATTTAACACAAAGAATCAACTTTTGCGATATGCACCTTAGACGAAATGAAACCGACCCTTTCTGACAAAGAATCATCACTGGTGATGAAAAACGGGTCCTGTACAGTAACATATTTCGAAAACGAGCATGGAGCAAACACGATAAACCAGCTCAAACCACATCGAAAGCTGAATTGCATGCAAAAAAGATCATACTGTCAGTTTGATGGGATTACAAAGGTGTTGTGTTTTTTTGAGCTGCTTCCAAGGAACCAAACGATCAATTCTGGTGTTTACTTTTACTGTCAATAATTAATAAAACTGAATGAAGCAATCAAAGAAAAACGGCCAGAATTGTCAAATCGGAAAGGTGTAGTTTTCCACCAAAATAATGCAAGGCCTCACACATCTTTGGCAACTCGTGGGAAACTATTGGAGCTTGACTGGGAAGTGACGCCACATCCCCCATACAGCCCTGATCTAGCACCATCTGATTACCATTTATTTCGAAGTTTGCAGAATTCTTTGAATGGTAAAACTTTCACAAATGACGATGACCTTCACTCGCACCTGGTTCAGTTTTTTGCTGATAAGGACCAGAAATTTTATGAGCGCGGAATCATGCAACTGAAAGAAAGATGGCGAAAGGTCATTGAGCAAAGTGGAAAATATATAATTGATTAAAAACTATTCTTTGTTTTAAAAATAGTGTTTTATTTTATACTACAAAACCGAAAGTACTTAGTTGCCAACCCAATACTATTGTCTTGCATTGGCACAATATTGTATGTAATTCATTTGGAAGTAGAATTTAGTTTTATGAATCTTTAACAGACACTAATCTGAGTTCTGAAAAGATCTATTGTTTCCAAAACCTATGAAACTAAACAAGTGAAAGGAAATCAATAGTGGATACAAGGAAAACGTAACAAACGCAGTCAGCTGCTTAACCTGTAATATGTTGACATAATAAAAACTGGTTCGCGTAATTAAAAAACAGAATGTAGTATAGATTAACATGGTTGTATGTATTTTCTTAAGTAATTATGTTTCCAAAGATACATTTATTTTAAAAATTCAAGGCCACTTTTTGGCGGGCAAATAATAATTTTGTCACATCTGTAATGCATGTATTTCTAAACATGAACTTACACACTAAGTAGAAAAGGAAACAATTGCAATAAGAAAGTTAGCCTTATTTAGTATCCACTGCATTTTGATAATATTGTAAAGATAGACATTAAAGACAAAATTTAATATTCATCACGAACAAAATTTGCATTTTATCATCGTTTTCTTTTGTTTGATCATCAACGTAAATTTTATTACATACACCTCAGGCGCGCACCTACTAAAGGCATATACATATATAACGGATGCATGTATTGTATGTATGAGCACATGCAGTGGCGGACACCATGGGCGTGCGACGACGTCTCGAGACTACAATGAAAGATAAGCGGAGCGGCTTACGAGACCCGATTTCAATAGAGCAGATTTGGCAATATCTTCCGAGAAAAATTCGGAACCGTTACTTATTAACAACCAACGTCAAAGAACAGAAACAGAAACAAAATAGTTGCGAAATTCGAACCAGCGCACGAGTGAGACGGAATCACATGCTACGCGAACGAACGGAATGGCTGGAGGAGAAAGGCATCTCAAGGCTGGTTTGAACTACCTGAACATATGCAGGTGCATTGCTATCGAATACCGTGCAAGGTAGGCCAATCTTTCGTCAAGGAATATCGTTTTCGAATGAACGAGATTAAAAAATGAATTCGCGAGCAAACTTATCGTAACGCTGCAGATAAGTGAAATGACTTTATTAAGATATTTTACAGAACTTAACGTTACATATGCATGCATATAAAATCAGACGTTTTTTTGAAATTAATTCATATGTAGAGGGACCAAATAAATGTATGAATATATAGTATATACATGAATATACATATGAAGAGGTATTTTTAATGAGCTTTTTCTTTGATAAAACTTTTAAAGAATCGAAATAAATATAAAATATTTAAAAACAAAATCAAATTACAAATACTATAAAACAATTGCTAATTATTTTCCGATTAAACAATTCGAGTTTCCGATTATTTGGAATGGCTTTTATACCACATAACTCTAATTGAATTGAAATTCTTTAATCGAAATTAAAGAATAAAGATATTTTTTACTGGAAAGCTTCCAAGAGTTTATGAATTTCACGATTAAATGTATTTTCGAATAAGTTCATAATGGATATGTGAAGAATTAAATTGTAAAGACAATAATTGCTGTTTTCATTCGCATCTATCTTTATATTATACCATGTGACAGCTGACAAATCTAACTTCGTGTAAAAGTTCTTTTATAAATTCTGCTCGATAATTTTTGAGAAATTTGAAAGGATCACAATGGGTTTATAATTGTATACATCAGATCTATTCCCTTTTATTAATATTATTGAGAATCATGAGACTTTTAAGCTGCAAGCTCACTAACTTATCAACTTCAAGTCCCTTCATAAAATACTTTGTTATTAAAAAGACTGCAGCACTTTGACTAAAACGTTGCTGGTGACTGATTTGTAGTTATATATATAAATACTAGCTGTACCCTGCGCGCGTTGCTACGCCACCAACTAAAATAAATTTGAAGGAAAGACATTACACAAATATTCAGTTCATTTTGAGTCATTTTATTGATTTTATTCATTTTGAAAAAAATTGTGACATTGCAGCGTTTCGTTTCAATTCGATATTTATTGAAGTGCTGTGGGATACACAATATTTCTTGTTTTTCCATCCGGGTTTTGGCCGCTAATATAGCACGCGTACTGAGCCACTGATGATTTTTGTAGTTCTGTGCAATGTTTGGGAAAACTTTTCGCACCAATTCGTCTATGCTTTCTGTGATCTTACAGAAGTTTGCTGGTAAGGTGATACATTGCGTAGATTCATCAATTTGCATTCGCCCATTTCCAATGCCATTAATTGTTTTGCAAAATTTCCAATTGAAATGGCAGTGGCGCTATCTGTCGAAAATTGGTCGTACCAACTTAGAAACCTTCGTGGGCTCATGCACAACAACTTTGCTCAAGATCATCACATGATCAAATGCATAGTTTACGATTCTATAAAGGGCATACAGACAAACATTCATTTTTATATGTATATATATACAGACTTGTTCATTCTAGAATTAGATATGCGCTGTCCACAAGTGGAAAGATTGCAGTTAGGTTAAAGCGCGCGAGAAAGGAGGATAGAATATCTCTCACCACACCACAGTTCGTGTGTGCGTGCGCTGCTACGATAAACCTCCCCTACTGATAATCAAAATAAGTCATTCTTGTTAAAGCCGTTGCGGTGTACTAAGCATTTATTATTTTACTTTTAAAAATGACTTATACACACGAAGAACGAATACAAATTATAAAATGGTACTATGGTGGCCATAGCGCACAAGAAATTTTTGGGCAATTTGTTTTTTCGTTTGAAAATAGACCCGTACCGACTGTTCAGACTGTTTTGAATATTGTCCATAGGTTAGAGAGTACGGGATGTTTGAATAGCTGCCAAAACTGTATTCACTTATTTGACGAAGATCAAGCTAGAGTTTTATAATCGATTAGGGTATTGTCTGGCACAAGGAGGTGGTATTTTTGAGCCACTTCTACACTAGGATTTTTAAAAGTTTCTTTTAATTTTTTCATTGTTTGAAAATCTTTTTAATTTTTAGAATTTTCTATTTCATTTATTTCAAGAATATTTTATTAGTTTCACGCCAAACGGCAAAACATTTCAAGAAAATAGCCATGTTTGAAAATCTTTTTAATTTTTAGAATTTTCTATTTCATTTATTTCAAGAATATTTTATTAGTTTCACGCCAAACGGCAAAACATTTCAAGAAAATAGCCATGTTTGAAAATCTTTTTAATTTTTAGAATTTTCTATTTCATTTATTTCAAGAATATTTTATTAGTTTCACGCCAAACGGCAAAACATTTCAAGAAAATAGCCATGTTTGAAAATCTTTTTAATTTTTAGAATTTTCTATTTCATTTATTTCAAGAATATTTTATTAGTTTCACGCCAAACGGCAAAACATTTCAAGAAAATAGCCATGTTGCATTTTATTAAAAGATTCAAATAAAATGCATCAAATAATTTATACAATTCAAAAATGTAGGTACGTATTGTCAATGCATAATGATTTACAGCCCCGACCTACACACATCATGTCGCTGATGAAGACTGATTTCAGACCTCCTCACGCGTAACACGCGAGAAAGTAGGGGAAGTTGTTTGCAATACAAAAGTGGGAGAAAACGAAACTGCCAAGTCTAAATCTAGAATGAACAACTCCGTGTATATATATATATATATATATATATATATATAGATGACATTTAATTATAATATAATTATGATACAAGGTAATGGGGCAATGCCTGTACTCCCTCACCCCACCATGAGTTCCTGTCCGCTGGTTACTTACTCAACCTTACTTACAATTCAATTCAATATTGATTTGTGTTCAGAATGTGTTTTCGTACGGGTATTTTTGCCATAGTTTTCCAGGTGCGACACTGTTTACTTATCTGCTGATGATGACAACTTATTTGTCGAAATACGTATACAGAATTACGAAAATTAATGTGGTAAGGGGTTATACATATATCAACCTTCAGTGATTAAGTTAATCAACCACAGACTCCATCAAAATCACCTTTAATTCATTTTATTATATATTCAATATAATTTTATTTGAGTTCGTTTGAATTTGTCAAAGAAAAAGAAACTTCCTTATTAAGTAACATACCCAAGTTAAAAATGCACAATGAAATTATAATTTTTATTAATTTTCCATTGTTAGATTTCATTCCCACAGTCAAACTACTTCAAAAGATTTGTTTATTTTCACAATATCCTATGAATGAATAATTTATTAATTCATCTCACGTACACGCGTATTTTTACAGATTTAAGAGTTGAGTTTAAAACAAACCGTTTGTAACGCTGTAAGTCTTCGAACAAGTACTTACATACTTATACATGTACGTTTGAACGACCTTTCTACTTTTGCACTCCTTCATTTATCACAATATATAAATACGTATATTAGTATATTATTCATAATATACATAGTTGCGTTCTCATTGACATTCCTCTTATTCTCGTTACACACTTGTTTTGTTATTTTCTTTAACATCGGCACTCCCACCAGGCAACACTTAATAACAACAAGCGTTCCCAACACGAGATTTATGTTTATTTAAATAATAGTAATATTTTCATTTCTGTTCTATCATCGAGAGGGTTATTCACTTATTTGTACACTCCTCAACAACTGATCGATCTTAACAAAGTTTTCGACGTCTCACGCTGCAATTAATATTCACTCTATTAGGTGAATCGGAGCTAATTTGCCGTCCTTATCTGCAATCGCATTACTTACAACTATGAATTTACCATAAGGAGCAGTAGATAAAAGTTTTACACGACAATTTTATTTAAAAAACTGTCGTTTTTGAGGTAAATACATAATTTTGAATAAAGACGATTTGTTGCATGTACACAGTTTGTCGCAGAGAAAACGACTTTTTTAAAATAGCAATTTTTAGTGACGCCATCTATTAAGAAAAATATGCGAGGTATGCAACTATTTCTCTTGACGTATACATGTATGTGAAATGTAAACAACAGTTATTTTTTTATATATTAGGTGCGCAACTAAGTTTTTATGTTTACAAATGAATCATTCAAAATATTGCCCATCGCTAGCGATCACTTTTTCCCATATTTCTGGCAGAGCTCGAATACCGTTCCGGTAGAAGTGTTCGTCTTTTGAGGCTATCCATGAATCAAGCCATTTTGAGATGTCTTCATATGAGCGGAACTGCTGTTTAGCCAGATCATGTGCCATCGAACGGAACAAGTAATAGTCGGACGGCGCAATATCTGGGGAATATGGCGGGTGGAGTAGGACCTCCCATCTGAGCGTAGTAGGTTTTAACGGGTTTGGCAACGCGAGGCCGAGCGTTGTCATGCTGTAGAATCACTTTTTCGTGCCTCTGCTCGCATTGCGGCCACCTTCCACGCTATGCTCGGCTCAGTCGCATCAACTGAGTTCGATACCGTTCCTCAGTGATGGTTTCGTTCGGTTTCAACAGCTCATAATAAATAACACCGCCCTGGTCCCAACAAATATACAGCAAAACCTTCGCAGCGTGAATATTCGGCCGAACCGATGACGTAGAAACATGACCGGGCAGTCCCTATGATTTTGTTCTCTTTGGGTTGTTGTAATGAATCCATTTTTCATCACCCGCTGGAGCAGTTGTTCACAGGCGAAAAAACGACGCTCAACGTCTCTTGGCTTCAAATCATAAGGAACCCAAATTCCTTGTTTTTGAATCATTCCCAACGCATGCAATCGTTGGGAAATGGCTTGGCGGGTAACTCCTAATGCTGAAGCAAGGTCTTTTTGCGTTTGGCACGGATCCTCATCGAGCAGTGCCTCCAATTCAGCGTCTTCCAAGGTTTATGGTCTTCCTTCACGCGAACGGTCGTCAACATGGAAATCACCGTCTTTGAAGCGACGGAACAAATTACGGCACGTTGTTTCACTTAGAGCAGCATCTCCGCAACCTTTTTGGAGTACTCGATGCGCTTCAGCCGCAGTTTTCTTCGAATGAAAAAAGAAAAGCAACACTTCCCGCAAATGACGATTATTTGGCACAAAATCAGACATTTTCACACAACCAAAAGTATATGACGCAAAAACAAAATCACTAATATGTCAAAGCGGTTTGTTTACCATACGTCTAAGCTTGGTTCATGACGTTTTGGTTATGTCACAATCGACCAGCACTTACTACTGGAGCCATCTCTTGAAAAACAGCGAGAACTTAGTTGCGCACCTAATATTTTTCTTTTTCATTATATTGGCTTGGCTTGTACTTACTTAATTACGTTATTGTCTATTGCATTTAGAACTTTAATATCTCCTCTGTGGTCTGCTGTATTTGAATTCTCTTTAATATTGAACATTAATATTGACCTAACTTTCGCTTGCTAATCAGTTTTATTCGTCCAACATTTGCATGAGCAATGAAAGATTCGCTCACAGTCTTCCAGTTTCGTTATATCGGCGAATAATATCAATTATCGCAAGTTCCATAATTTCAACTGTTTTACCAAAAGAGAAGTCTTTCTGATGAATTGCGCTTATTATTGCAGGTTTTTACTACTTGCGGACTTTCTGCATGATATACTGCAAATTATATAGCACGAAATAATTAGTATTCATATAAATATTAGTGAAGAACAATCTGACTGTTGCAAAGCGAAAGGTGTACAGTATATTGCAAATCCAGGTAGAGACGATGTGTAAAAATAAGTATCTTAAGTATGTAATGTTTGAGAAACATTCTTATTTCGTATTTAATTCATTTAACACAACAGTGTCATAAAACGAAATATATATTTTTAAAATTACCTTGAATCGGGCTATTTAACATATATATATATATATAACGGGTATTTTTTTAAGAGCTTGAGAACTGTTCGAATGAAATTTTTCTTATTATAATCTGGTAGATAATTTCATGGCATTTATTTTTTAAATACGAGTTACAGTCCATTCGACCAGTCAAACAGTCAATTTTAATGGATGTAATGGTGATCCATCAACAGCTTGAAGATTGTCTTCGCTCCAAATACGGCAATTTTGCTTATTCACATAGCCATTTAAGCAGAAATGAACTTCATCACTAAACAGAATTCTTTGATAAAAATGCTCACCTTCGGTCAGTTTCAAATGAGCCCAGTTATCGAAAATGCGATGCAAACGATGGTCGTTTAGCTTCAATTCTTGCACCAGCTGTATTTTGTAGGCACATAAGCTAAGATCCTTACGTAAAATTTTCCACGTAGTTGAAGGACAAAGGCCAACAAGGTGAGAACGACGACGAATCGACATTTCGGGTCTTCTTCAATACATCTCGTTACAGCAGCTATTTTCTCTTCGGTACGCACATTTCTTTGTCTTGTCGATGGTTTTGAATCGAGAAGAGTAAAATTAGTGCGAAAACGGTCAATAACTGCTCGAATTGCTTGCTCACTAGGCCGATTATGTTGACCGTAAAATGGACGAAGTGCTCTATCAACTTCGCGAACAGATTTATTTTTTTCAAAGTAAATTTCCACAATTTGGAAGCGTTGTTCCGGCGTTAAACGATTCATGATGACTTGCTAAACCTTACTGAATAGAAATGTCAACACAGTTTGACATTATCAACTATCAAACCATAGTTATCGATATCGATAGTTCTCATTCAGCTTTAAAAACACCCTATACATATATATATATATATATATATATATATATATATATATATATATATATATATATAATTTAAATATTGGATATTTATTTTATTAGGACTGTTTTTATTGCTTCGCAAATTTTTTATTAATGTCCGAAACTTTCGAGCGGTAGTGTACATTATTATTACATAAACTGCATTTGTTCTTACGGTTGGGGAGTTACGTAACTTCTAATATATATAATATTCTCCAAATCAAGATATCAATTGTTGAAACAGACAAGTTATAAAAAGAAATCATCACATTTTCCAGAAAGACGTCACCGTGAAGTCTCGCCGAATTGTTCGTGCGGTTAATCAGTTGTCACGGAGCGTATGTACACACATTCCGTTTTGCTATTATTATTACTCTTGTTCTTGTTTATTCCCGTCAACTGTACATTTATTACTTCGATGTACAGTCAAGGTATGTAATTTATTTTCGGTTTTGCGTCTTGACATCCAAACATGTTCATCACGATGTTTCCTATCAGCGACGTACGGTCAACAGTGAAATATGCACATTGAACACGTTTCTTTTTTGTTTTTCTATTAGACTGCATTGCCGTGTTCCCTTTTAATTTCAGCGAAATCAACTTAAATTCTAAACTTCCCATGGAGTTATTTACAGTCGGCGAAAAAATTTTGTGGACATTAGGCGGATAAACTCTATGTCTTAATTATATTTATTTAACAAATTACAAAATCATATGTTACTTTAATAGAGTAAAACATTAAATATGAAAATTTCAAAAAGAAATTTAAATAAAAAAAGTAATAAAGAGGTACAATAGATTAAAAAAATAAAACAAAAGTACAATAAAAAATAAACAAACATAAACGTAATTCAATGCTTTGTAGAGGCTTCTTTTACTGCTATTACGTCCTGCAAACATCTATTAAATTTAACGCTCTAAAAAATCGTTTATAAAAATTTAATAACATGTCAGCAGTCAAGCCATGTACATATAGTATATCATCTTCTAGAATGACAGCAATTTTGGCCCCTAAATTAAGTGAATAAGCCTGAATAAGTGCCTCCCTCTAAATTAAGTACTTTTTCCATTTCTCTGAAGGTACGAAGGTTTTCGTATTCAAAGTTTTCTGTGGGCGTTTTTCTCTAAATAGTTTTGCTCGAAGAAGCAGTCTATAAAGATTCGTAAAATATTTGAAATGTTTACATGTAGTACATAAATACATAAATCAAGATATGCAATCAAAGTTAGTTCAAATATACGAGGGAGCGTTTTTATATTCGCGGAATGGGGGACAAGGGGTGGAAATAAAAAAAACCAAATTATTTTTCTTTTTCAATATATTCACCTGCAAGACGGATACATTTTTCACATCTTTCAATTAATTTATTTATACCCTCATAAAAAAATGATTTCTCTTTATCTGCAAAATACGCCGAAACTGCCTCCTTGACTTCATCATCGGCAGTAAATTTTTTACCCCGCAGCTCTTTTTTCATTTTCGGAAACAGGTAATAATCACTCGGGGCCAGGTCTGGGCTGTAGGGTGGGTGATTCACAATTTCGAAGCCCACCTTATGCACGACAGCTAACGCAACGCGGCTCTTGTGGACGGGCGCGTTGTCGTGCAAAAGCAGAACACCTTTTGTCAATTTTCCCCGTCTTTTCTCTTTAATGGCTTCTTTTAGTCGCTCTAATATTGAAGCGTAATATTCTCCGGTTATAGAAACACCTTTATCTTTATAATCAATCAACAATATTCCTTCCGAGTCCCAAAATACCGTTGCCATGAGTTTCCCAGTTGATTGTGACACTTTAAATTTCTTGGGAGGTGCTGTGCCCTTTTTATGCCACTGCATGGAGTCTTGTTTTGACTGAGGTTCATAATGATGAACCCAAGTTTCGTCTCCAGTAACAATTCCACTCAATACACCATCCTTGTCTTCATTGCAGAGGTCCAAAAATGCACGCGAACACTCTACGCGCTGTTGTTTTTGCGGCGGCGTGAGCATTCTCGGCACCCATTTTGCGCTGACCTTAGACATGCCGAGATGATCGTGTAGGATTTTAAAAATTGTTGTATCGGATACTCCAACCATTTCTGCGAGTTGTTTCTTCTTTAGTCGAGCATCTTCGAGTACAATTTGTTCAACTTTTTGGATAAGTGCTGGCGTGGTCACCTCAATTCTCCCGCCCGCCCTCGGGTCGTCTTCAAGGGATTCCCTTCCTTGTTTAAATAAACTATGCCACTTGTACACCATGGTTTTTCCTGGACAAGAGTCGCCGTAAACCAATGACATCTCATTCATTATGGTCGGACTGATTTTCCTTGCCTGGTAAGGAACTTTATAACGGCACGATATTCGATTTTTTCCATATTTCACTTTTCACTCCTAATTATGTTACTTGGTTGACGATAGCTCAAAGACTAACTGTCTAATAACAATGAAACTTCGTATTTATACTAATCATGAGTCGCTGCACAGGCCACGCCCCCAATGCGCCTACTCACCCCTCTACAACCCGCTCATTCCGCGAATATAAAAACGCTCCCTCGTATATATTAACTGACTTTGCATATTATGATTTTGGTTATCAAAAAATGGCAAAAGAAATTCTTAAACTTTCACTGTGGGTTCTCTTAATTGATTCAAAATTTTAGCAGATAGTAACTTTTTAAATAAGTGAATATTTATGAAATATAATACTGAGGTATTATGGGGGTGGGCTTCGCAGTAGTCATACGTAAGCCCATTTTTATTTTCTATAACCACCCTTCAATTGCTTTTCTCTATTCCCAATTTTCCCAGTATTTTTGGCCACACGTATAACTTTTTCTTTTTTCCTTCCTGAACACTTTCCACAGTGTATTTGTTGAATAAATAGTATGATAAATGTTAATTTCAATTATAGTCTATTTCTCAATTCGAACTTATCAAAATTTTGGAAATTTTAACGAACATTTGAACTTAAAGTTTGCTTCTGTTAAATTACACATCAATACAGGTACAAGTGTATCTTTCTTCTGTCTTTGTCGTGCATGTTCGTACCCTTTGCTTACATATAGCGCTTACATATAGCGCACAACCTTGGTATTAAATTACAAAATAAATAGATTAAATCGGTATAAACCTGCAATAAGATATATCGCATGTAACAAACTGAATTTATGGCATATATTACCAGTTTTCTTGTTATTAATAGGTTAGATATTATTTGTAAATTTATTATTTGTAAAGGTCGTATTAATTTCCTAGAAAATTATAATAAATATCTATAATCATAAAAATCCATTTATTTAGCGCGTAATAAAATATTTTTCTCTTAATTCTCCACTGTTAGATTAATTTTCGTCATTATTAACACCACGCCTTCCAAATTAGAAATTACATATCTCTCTAAATAAGTTACAGTTAGAATTACTGGAAAATATTTAAAGGTATAGCCTGTGGAAAGTATAAAAAAAGGATGGTAATTTTAATGTTTTGAAAGCAAGCGAAATTCGGGAACCTTATCAAACACAACTACTTACATATTACTGACACAAACATTCGTTGTGTTCTTCGTTTTTCAAGGAAGTTGTATTTTTATCGTAATTTCCTACAATGACCAAAGTATTAATTCAATCTTCAGTTTAATGATTAATTACGATCTTTACTCAGTTGTTACGAGGGTAGCCGTTTATATTTCAGGAATAGCAAACAAAACAAATGTTTTATAATCGAAAATAGTTTTATTGCTTTTCAAAATATTCTCCTTGATAATCAATGTACTTTTGCATTCGTTCCAACCAATCCGAAAGCACTGCTGCCACTGTGAAAGCGGTATCTCCAAAATATGAGTTTTGAATGCCTCTTCCAGCGTAGTAAACCGTTGACTACGAAGTTTATTCTTCACGTGTGGGAACAAAAAGAAATCACAGGGTGCTAGATCAAGGCTGTACGGCGGATGGCTCATCAATTGAAATTTACTTTATTCGAAAGATAATCTTCTGGCATTATAATTTAAATATGACTTCTGGCATATGACCGCCACGGCTGGCTCAGACGTAGTCTAATCTGGAGGGCCAATTTTCGATGACTTTTTCCAACATTTGTGGCCGTATATCGGCAATAACGCGGCGAATGTTGTCCTCCAAGTGGTCAATCGTTTCGGGCTTATCGGCGTAGACTAGCGACTTCACATATCCCCACAGAAAATAGTCAAGCGGCGTTAAATCGCACGATCTTGGAGGCCAAGTCACGGGTCCGAAACGTGAAACTATGCGATTACCAAACGTTTCCTTCAATAAATCAATTGTGGCACGAGCTGTGTGACATGTTGCGCCGTCTTGTTGAAACCACAACTCCTGCACATCATGATTGTTCAATTGAAGAACGAAAAAGTCAGTAATCATGGCTCTATAGCGGTCACTATTGACTGTAACGTTCTGGCCAGCTTCGTTTTTAAAGAAGTACGGACCAATTATTCCACCAGCCCATAAAGCACACCAAACAGTCAGTTTTTCTGGATATAACGGTGTCTCAACATACACTTGAGGATTATCATCACTCCAAATACGGCAGTTTTGTTTATTGACGTATCCATTCAACCAAAAGTGAGCCTCATCGCTAAACAAAATTCGATTATGAAAATCGGGATCAACGGCAATCTTGTTTTGGGCCCATTCACCGAATCTACGCCTTGCTAGGTGATCGTGTGGCTTCAATTCTTGCACGAATTGGATTTTGTAAGCACGCAAACCTAGATATTTTCGCAAAATCTTCCATAAAGTGGATGGACACATATCCAATTCCTGTGCACGATGGCGGATAGACTGATTCGGGTCTTTCTCTACGCTACGCTCTACAGCAGCAATGACTTCTTCTGTACGCACTGTACGACGTCTCTCTGGATGCGTGTTATCATTTAGAGTATACGTGGTGCGAAAACGTGCCATAGTTAATCGAATTAATTGCTCTGATGGACGATTATGTTGACCGTAATATTGACGTAGTGCGCGATACGTATTTCGAACAGAACCATGATTTTCAAAATAAATTTGCACAATTTGCAAGCGTTGTTCAGGCGTCAGTCTATTCATGTTGAAATGACAAACCAAACTAAATATAAATCACTTAACAGCTGACAAAATGGCCGCCAGTTAAAAAAGTGTTGCCAACTTAAAGTTCTATACCTCTAAAAAAAACACCCGTTATTTTAATATTTCAATATTTAAACCATTGCTTGTACATTACTTTTTATTTGTTTCTTAAGTACAAACTTTTCATTGTTGGGTTAAAATCATCATTGAACATAATCATTTTAGGTCTCCTTCCTTTTTTCTTTTCTAAGCTTTGCCTCATCGTATAGTAGGCAGAAGATTATTTCTTTGTTCTTTTATTATGTCTATTTCCCATTTACTTCCCTTTTCTATTTCTGATATTTGAAATACGTCACAAGTTCTACATTAACCCCTATTTGTATTCTTAGCAGTCTCTGTACCAATACTATTTATAATTTTCTATGTTTATTTTTATTTAGTTTTCTTTCAGCTCATTGTTCCATAGCCTTACAGTCGAAAGAAATTTTGCGTTGCTTGTTTTTTTAATATGATTATTTTCTTACCCCTCAGCATTGAGAGCTTCCAAATTAAATTTACATTATTCGATCATTTAATATATGGGCTATAGCCCAAGCCTTTGACAAGGTATGGCATCTAGGGCTAATAAATAAATTAAAAAATATTTTTCCAAAACAATTCACTCAAATACTAGAATGCTACATAACTGGGCGAATGTTCCGGGTCAAACAAGAAAATGCGTATTCCATCACCAAGGAAATTAAAGCGGGAGCACCCCAAGGCAGTGTACTGGGACCAATACATTACCTACTGTACACATGGGATATTCCGCAGGAAGGGGACGTAACAACTGCCACGTTTGCGGATAACACTGCTATCCTCGCTGTAGGCTGTAATAGTGAAGATACGACAGCCATGCTGCAAGAAGCATGTAACAGAATACAAGAATGAGCTAGAATGTGGAGACTTCGTATCAATGAAAACAAGTCAGTACATATTGTCTTTGCTTATAAGAAGAATGTACAGATACCGGTAACAATAAACAATACCAACGTCCCATACAGCAACACAGAGAAATACCTGGGAATGAACTTGAATATCCGAGGACGATGGAAAGAACATATAAAAAAGAAAAGGAGGGAACTCGACCTCAAATATAAAAAAAAGTACTGGTTGCTCGGGCGGAAATCATAGCTTTCTGTGCATAATAAATTGTTACTATACAATCAAGTTCTAAAATCTCTCTGGACATACGGAATCCAGGTCTGGGGATGTGAAGCCAAAAGCAACATACACAAAATTCAAGTATTCCAAAACAAGGTACTGCAAGGTATTGTGGACGCTCCATGGTATTATCGCAATGATCATCTTCACAGAGATCTAAATATACCAACTGTTAAAGAAGAAATCAAGAGGTTTGCAGAAAAGTACGAGGAAAGGCTTCACAACCATGTAAATACCGAAATATTGCAGATAACATTTTGAACATATTGCTAGATAACACCGACTTGAACAGAGGGCTTAAGAGGATCAAACCATTGGAACTGTGTGGTGCGTAGTGACAGTGAAAAAGCAGAGCATAGCGACTTTGTGTATAACACGTTAACAAAAGCGTTGAACTAAAGGAACTGAGATGTTCCACTGGGGACATCTTGGACGTGCACCTAGTTTTTTAAAACTATAGAGCAAAATTGTAGGTTAGTCTATAACGACTAGTAACAATTTATTCAAATTAAAAAAAAAATTTAATGTATGGATATGTTAAACGAGCCGAGAACCGACATTTCCCTTTGTATTCATCGTAGTTTGGTTGTCTCGAAATTATTGTAAAAGCCAAATTCATCCATGACACTCATCAATTTGAAACACTAAGTGTTTCTCAACACCGAACAAATCAAGTACAATCATATTTTTTGTAGCGCATTCCTTATATAAAATATAAAACGAGATTAATTTATGTCGCGAAAACAAAAGAAATCTCGCCAGGCCGAAACGAAATATGTGTAATGTCAGTTCTTTTAATAATAACAAGACGGCAAACACTTTAGATTTTATATTAACGGTATCCTATACATATTTCAAGGATATCATATTGAACTTGCCGTCAAAACTGCGGCTATTAAAACCTTTTAATATTCAAGAGGATCTTTTCTCGTCAATAAATAATTATCCTGTTTCATTGTGTAAACACCTATATTTTTTGGCACAGTTAGTATCAAGTCAGTATAAGTAGTAGTTATTAGCGATATTTTTTTTTATTACAAATTGACACCTCCTTGAATCAATCCAAATATGATTTGATCAAATTATAATGATACTTAGAAATAAGTGTTAAAACTTATATATCGCCTTACTGTCTATGAAAAGTTCAATTAATTGAATGTCAAATCTCAAAAATACAATAGTAATTCGAAGTTATTAACTTTAGAAATGTTCAGGTATGATTTACAGAAATGTAATTGCTATACGAAATAATAATAATAATAATAATTCTGACGCGACATAATTTTTAACCTAATACTCTACTTTCGACCGGATAACTGTTTATACATTTTTTCCTTTTCTCACAATTAAATTTATTAACTTTATTTAAATATTTTTTGGAAGTTATATGTGTTGACATCTTCAATGACTTCTACATAACCAATTTCTGTTTAAAAACTTTCGTCTACTTTAATATATACTTATTCCATAACACAAGCCAACCGTGAAAAAACTTTTTTTATAAATTTGGCGCCCCATTATGTTTCTTGACGTGCTAAATCCGAAAATGAACTTTAAATTATCACAGGACGTAAAGCTTCCTCGCATGTTTATTTTACGTTACTTATGCATTACAAGCGTACAATAATACCTGTTTTGGATTTTTTGGGCAATCAGAAAGACGCTAATTACGAAAATATAGTTCAAAACGTGTTGAGAACATTTCGAGAACTTGGATGTAACGTGAGTGTGAAGGTGCATTTTTACACTCACATTTAAATTTTTCCCCTGACAATCTAATCAAATTAATCTAAGAAGCAGCAAAAATTTTATATATGTAACTACAGTTTTATTTAGACACACACAGTATATTGGAAAACAATAATATTCCAGGTCGGCTGAAAAGTCCCCGGTCTGACAAATAGATGGCGTTACTGTTGTTAAATCCATATGTTTTTTAGATAGTACTAACCTTCAAACGAAACGTGTTAAAATTTGACAGCAATCCGACCATTAGTTACTGAGATATTGCGTTAAGAGTGAAGCTACTTTTGTTATTTAAAAAAATGGAAAAAAAAGAATTTCGTGTGCTGATAAAGTACTGCTTTTTGAAGGGAAAAAATACCGTTGAAGCAAAAGCATGGCTTGATCAACCATAATTGATTGGTATGCTAAGTTTAAACGTGGTGAAATGAGCACCGAAGACGGCGAACGCAGTGGACCACCAAAAGAGGCTGTCACCGACGAAAACATCAAAAAATTTCGCAAAATCATTTTAAATGACTGTAAAGTAAAGTTGATCGAGATAGCTGACATCCTAAAGATATCAAAGGAACGTGTTGGACACATCGTGCATGAATGTTTGGGCATGCAGAAGCTCTGTGCAAAATGGGTGCCGCGCGAGCTCATATTCGATCAAAAACAACAACGAGTTGATGATTCTGAGCTGTGTTTGAATCTGTTAAATCGTAATAAAACCGAGTTTTTGTGTCGATATGTGACAATACATGAAACATGGATTCATCACTACACTCCAGAGTCCAATCGACAACCAGTCGAGTGGACTGCACGCGATGAACCGGCTCCAAAGCGTGGAAAGACGCAACAGTCAGCTGGAAATGTTATGGCGTCAGTTTTTTGGGATGCGCATGAAACAATTTTCATAGAATATCTTAAAAAGGGCCAGTCCATCAACAGCGACTATTATACAGCGTTATTGGACTGTTTGAAGAACGAAATCGCAAAAAAAAACGGCCCCATATGAAGAAGAAGAAAGTGCTGTTTCACCAAGACAATGCACCTTGTCACAAATCAATGAAAACAATGGCCAAATTAAGTGAATTGGGTTTCGAATTACTTCCCCATCCACCGTACTCTCCAGATGTGGCCCCCAGCGACTATTTCCTGTTTGCAGACCTCAAGAGAATGCTCGCCGGGAAGAAATTTAGCAGGGATGAGGAGGTGATCGCCGAAACTGAGGCCTATTTCGATGCTAAAGACAATTCGTACTACAGAAATGGTATCGAAAAGTTGTAAGAACACTATAATCGGTGTATTGCCCCGAAGGCAACTATGTTGAACAATAAAATCGAATTTTGCCAAAAAACTGTTTTTTACTATGGTAGACCGGGGACTTTTCAGTTCGACTGGTTGTTACACAAAGAATATATCGCAAGTAATTACATTTGGTATTACATAATTTACAATTTTTTTTTCATATGTGCCTCCTTTGGCGCGTATTGCGATTCTACATATTCTATACATTCTACTTATATATGGATAAATGGGTTAATTTGTTGCCAAGCTTTCTGTAAGTAGCTTCACAACTATTGAGCATTTTGGGGCTGTCGCCCTTTAGTTTTTCTGTCCAGTTCATCTCATAACAGCTCAATAGGAGATAAGTCAGGACTTTGAGGGACCCATATCATTATCGTAACTTCCACAACTGATATTCTTTCTTCCAAAAAGTTTTACATGCTTTAGCTGTGCCCGTTGAATCATTATCCCGTTGGAATTTAACAGTTGATCGATATCACAGACCAATCATGAAAAAACTTTTTTTATAAATTCAGCGCTGACGTGCTGATTCCAAAAATGAACTTTAAAATACCACAGGACGTAAAGTTTCCTCGCATGATTATTTTACGTTATTTATGCATTGTAAGCATATAATAACACCTGTTTTGAAGTTAGGCAGTCAGAAAGATACTAATTACGAAAATATAGTTCAAAACGTGTTGAAAATATTTCGAGAACTTGGACGTGACATGAGTGTGAAGGTGCATTTTTTACACTCATTTAAATTTTTTCCCTGACAATCTTGGAGTTGTAAATGAGGAACAAGGCGAGCGTTTCCACCAAGATGAAAAAGAGATGGAGAAACGGTATCAGGGTCGTTGGAACGTCAACATGATGAGAGATTACTAGTGGACCTTTCTACGAGCAATTCCAGAAGCATCATATAAAAGGAAAAGCTACACTCGAACTTTTACCGTGAAGAGGTTGAGGAAATACAAAACTTTAGAACAATAGGTAGAAAACCGTTCATATTCAAACTTACACTACCATTGTAATAATAAATTGTTAAACTTTTCAACACCATTAACTTAACTCACCATTAACTGTCCCATCATTTCTATCATGGATTCTTTTTTTCCTTTCTTGGTCTGAGTTTCAAATTTTTTCGCTAGCAAGACATTAGAACTGACGAACCTTTTAACTATGTCATATGATACTGCCGATTCCCTTAATGTATCCACCAAATCTTGATGAATTTGCAAGCCTTTAATCACCGCTCGTTGCTCGACACGATCCATTTTGATACTGATATGTGACCCTCTCGACCTCGGGCGTCTACTGTAGGCACACTTGCCACAGGTTCAGACTTGTAAATTTGTAGCGTTAGTCTACATATAGAGGGTTATAACACGACGTGGAGATAAATAATTGTTTTGGTTTACGAATGGGTGGGGGGTGGACCAAAAGTATCAACCCTTATGTTGGACAAATAACAATTATTATTATTATTAATTTTTATAAATTCCCAGTGCCTACTCAATGTTTTGATACTCCCGTTTTTCTTATGAACTCTCCAATAACGTAAAACTTTTAGATGCCTAGCGAATAGACCACTCTATCAAACGGAATGACATCATAAATTCAACAAATAATATCGATCAAAGTAGCATCTACTTCTAAAATATGTCAATTTCATAAAATTACTACATGTGTATATATTGGGTTGGCAACTAAGTACTTTCGGTTTTGTAGTATAAAATAAAACACTTTTTTTTTAAACAAAGAATAGTTTTTAATGAATTATATATTTTCCATTTTGCTCAATAACCTTTCGCCATCTTTCTTTCAGCTGCATGATTCCGCGCTCATAAAATTTCTGGTCCTTATCAGCAAAAAACTGAACCAGGTGCGAGTGAAGGTCATCGTCATTTGTGAAAGTTTTACCATTCAAAGAATTCTGCAAACTTCGAAATAAATGGTAATCAGATAGTGCTAGATCAGGGCTGTACGGGCGATGTGGCATCACTTCCCAGCCAAGCTCCAATAGTTTCCCACGAGTTGCCAAAGATGTGTGAGGCCTTGCATTATCTTGGTGGAAAACTACACCTTTCCGATTTGACAATTCTGGCCGTTTTTCTTTGATTGCTTCATTCAGTTTTATTAATTGTTGACAGTGAACATCAGAATTGATCGTTTGGTTCCTTGGAAACAGCTCAAAAAACACAACACCTTTGTAATCCTACCAAGCTGACAGCATGATCTTTTTTGGATGCAATTCAGCTTTCGATGTGGTTTGAACTGGTTTATCGTGTTTGCTCCATGATCGTTTTCGAACTATGTTACTGTACAGGACCCATTTTTCATCACCAGTGATGATTCTTTTTAAGAAAGGGTCGGTTTCATTTCGTCTAAGGTGCATATCGCAAAAGTTGATTCTTTGGTTTAAATGAATTTCTTTCAATTCGTGAGGTACCCAAATATCAAGCTTCTTAACTAGCCCAAGACATTTTAAATGTTTTTCAATTGTTGTATGCGATACATGTAGCCTCTCCGCAACCTCTCGAACAGTTATATGACGATCTTCATCAATTATGACTTTGGTCATCATCAATTTCAGTAGGCCGATCAGAACGTTGCTCATCCTTGAGGGAAAAATCTCCAGAACGGAATTTTTTATACCAATTCTGACAAGTGCGCTCTGTTAAGCAATTAGCACCATAAACTTCACATATCTTTTTGTGAGCCGCAGCAGCTTTCTTTCCTTTACGGAAATAAAATAGTAAAATATGTCGAAAATGTTAGTTTCTGCACTCCATTTAAAATTAACCCACAACTAATAGCTTTAATAAAAATCACGCACTACTTGCTTCTGAAGTTACGTCAATGTGACTAGTATCACGCGACAAACGGTACAGTACAGCACTAACATACGTTATACAAAAAATAAAGCAACGCTCTCTGTCAGTAAAAACCGTAAGTACTTAGTTGCCAACCCAATAGTTGAACATTCTTACGAGAAAAAAATTTAAAAATAAATTTTATAAATTTTATTCCATACTTTACGACCTCACTGCAAACTCTTTTGACTTGACGTACATGAATAAAGTTAATCTCTCTGTCTATCTATCAATCCATGTATCTCTTCGTCTATCTATAGATTTGCTTTACATGTTAAAGTATAAAAAAACATTTTCACGAACTTTTCCACATTACATCTAAATACCACGACTTTCTTTAAAATATCTAAAGTAGTTACACATGCTTACTAGCACAAATAAACATATCTAATACGTTCATAAGTGATGTTTATAGTCCATTATCTAGTTTATTCGACCATCTAATTGCGAAAATGACAGTGATTACGCAAAGAACTCACAGAACAGAGTGAATAAGAAACAAAACGAAATTCGAAATGCCCCCTAATTATAATTTTACGCAATACCCAGGAGATAACGATTTAGAAAATATCAAACAAGTTTTTTTTTTTGGCGGCGATCTAGCATTAAAGATAATAATGGCAGACCAGAGTCCCGCTCATATATGCTACTCGCACAATGGGAAGAAAAAGTTCATTGGTAATTAATGCGGTCGAAAAGTAGTCGTCGTTTATCTGATGCCTGTCAAAATATCGTAGTTTCTAATTATAAATTAATTAAAAATCGTTTTCAATATATTATTTACATTATCCGTTAATGTTGGGTAAGAGATGTTGCATTGACATGCAGAAGTAACAGTAAAAAGAAAAAATCGCCATTACTTACCGATGTTTACTACTTGTTTATTTGAATTGTTAATGTTTTTTTTTATTTAAAACTAATAGAAATGCTTTTTAAACTATTACTGAGATTGTAATGGGTTGATAGTGGTTATAAATGGCGACAAGTTCAAGTGAACATACACTACATACTACATACTTATCATAAATAACAAAACACTTATATTTTAGACACATCCCTTAGACTTTTACCTGTTTTGGTGAGAATAATTGAAGTACCAGTTGTAAATGTAATTCTGAGAAAGATTATTCGGATTATTATTATAAATTAGATAAATATATTTCTTTCTGGAAAATATTGTAAATCCTTTTAATAGTTTCATGGCGTCTATTTAATAGAAATATTTTATGTACCTCAATAAATTTAATAGGGTTTACAACGCAATATTATTATAATGGTATTAGGAATTCATAGTAAACTATTTAGCAATTTTAAAATTTGTTTTCGTGCAGCATTTGTCCGAGTAAGTTGCAATACGAGTATTTGAGAGCAGACGTAAAAGTAACTTATAAAAATGCCGAAAAGAAAGGAACTTAGCGCAGAAACTCGTAGTTCTATAATAACGCTACATGGTGAAAAATTTTCACTGCGGCAAATAGCCCAAAAGTTAAATTTACCTTATCACGCGGTCCAACAAACAGTGAAACGATATTCACAAAGTGGATCATTACAACCAATAAAACGTTGCGGAAGGCCAAGGGTAACTGTAACTACCAGACAAGAGGACTTGCCTTTATAAATACTATCAAAACGAAATAGGCGCCTCACAGCTCCTCATCTTCGAACAGCGCTGAATGAAGGTCGTCGAAAGCCGGTGTCACTGACTACTGTAAAACGACGTTTGACAAAGGCGGGACTACATGGGCGTATTGCAGCTCGAAAACCATTATTGAATCCACAAAATCGTAAAAAACGGTTACAATGGGCCCAGGACCATCAACACTGGGACATGGAAATGTGGAAGCAGGTGTTATAGACAGATGCGTCAAAGTTCCAAGTGTTTGGTAGTAATCGACGAGTTTTCGTTCGAAGACAAGTGGGCGAAAGGATGTTACCCGAATGTGTAGTGCCAACTGTTAAACACCGGGGAGGTTCTGTGCTTGTTTGGGGATCTTTTTCCTTTAATGGTGTCGGAGATTTGTACCGCATTAAAGGCATTTTAAAAAAAGAGGGGTACCTGGAGATTTTGGAGGAACATGAAATTCCGTCTGGATTAAGGTTAGTTGGTGAAGGTTTTCACCTACAACAAGATAATGATCCCAAACACACTTCCCAACTATGTAACAACTATGTGAATCAAAAAGAAGAGGAAAGGGTGCTGATAAATATGATTTGGCCACCACAATCACCCGATCTCAACCCTATCGAATTACTGTGGGGTTAATTAGATAGAAACGTGAGAGAAAGTTGTCCACAATCCCAGAAACAGCTTTGGGAGCAACTTACAAGGGTGTGAAATAATTTACCAATGGATACGCTCCAGAAACTTGTATCGCGGTTGCCTAATATTTGTAAAGAAGTCATTAAGCGCAGAGGTGGATACTTCGACGAAAGCCGAATATGATAAGAAATTCTACAGAATATGTTGAAATGATTTTATTTTATAAGGAAAACTGTTCATTTGTCTCGTAGAAATATACGTTTTGTTTCACTAAGCGTGCATGTCTTTTTTAAATTTCATCTACTGATCCCTTACTTATGGCCTGTAGTGTATGTAGAAGATCCATGTAAGGGAACGACCCATAAAAGTAAACACATTCTCTTTAATAAAATTTAATTTACTCTACATTTTGTTTTAGCTGTACGCCGTTATTATTTACAATATGCAAATAACCGTATAATAAAGGCTATAATGTTTTTAAAGAAAAATATTTTCGACAATATTTAGCTGGATGAAAAATATATCAAGTTGTGTTTTGTTTGTAGTGTTGGTTTGTATTTGTGTTGTGTGGTGTTGGATCATAAGATCGCAGCTTTTTTATTGAACTCAATATTTATTAATTGTTTAAAAAGCAAAATATATGAACTAAGCAAAAATATATTCTCCTCCATTATCTACGATTGCTTTCCCACGATCTGGTAATTGTTCAATTGCACGCCTGAAGAAATCAGGTGATTTGGAAATGAAGAAATCGCCAAGACAATTTAGAAATGCAACATCGTTATTAAAGGATATTCCACGGTTTTTCGAATGTTTTTTTTTGATAGAAAACGAAAATCTGACGGAGCGAGATCAGAAGAGTATAGCAAATATAGAGTGACCATCCAAACAACTCCTTTTGTAATGTAAAGAGTGTGAGGGCGAGCGTTACTATACTTCAAAATGATTTGATGTCTTTTTGCAGCAGTGATGCTTACATTCCTATGCAAATTTGCTGTCCCTTGAGTGAATGAGTCATATCACATCTGTACAAATCTCTACCTGCAACAAGAGCTAGCCAATACTGGTGGCTTTTGAATAGCTTGTACTTGCTTTACTATGCTGTTTAATTTGATCAAGTATTGACATAATGTTAAACTTTATTGATCAGTGTAATTTGGCAAATTTGAAGTGTTTTCCTTATGTATCACCTCATGTTTATTTAACTAATTATTTTTTAATTCAACTTATGAAAAAACGAGATTCAAATTCAAATTTTATTATATACAAATATTTTACACATCTAACATATTACCACTTACAATTACGGTAATAAAATTTTCCTACATACTATCTTATGTTTACAATTTTACTTACTAGGATACTAAAATACAAAGGGTACTAGGAGAGTTTTGCAATGCAGCTTTGTTTATTTAATTTTATCAATGTAATTTCCTCTACACTCAATACACCTCTCCATCCTCCGAAACCAATCTTTAAACCAGTTCTGCCAAGTTTCACGAGGAAGTAAAGCACACTCGTTTTCTCACGCCCGCAGAAGGTCTTCATCACTGGAAAACCGCCTCCCTTTTAGCTTCATTTTCACATGCGGGAACAATGCAAAGTCGCAGGGAGCAAGATCTGAACTGTAGGGAGGGTGCTCGAGAAGTTTCATTTTTGTCGTGGTCAAATATTCGGTGCTGGCTTTGGCGCGGTGAGCTGGAGCATTATCGTGATGGAGGAATCAGGTGTCCATTCTGGAATTTGGCCGCAGGTTCTTCATAGATCCAATAACTTTAGGCAGGCATTGTTCAGTATACCACTTAGCTGTGACTGTCTTCTGTGTGTCCACAATTCCACTCGATTTGAAAAACACCGCTATCATTTTCTTCTTTACAGATCGGGATTTTCTGACAACTACGGATGTGTCCTCAACATCAAAGATCCAAACTTTGTTTTGAGCTCTTGTCGGCACATTGTAATAGTACAGCCAAGTCTCGTTACCAGTCACGATCTTGTTCACATACCGAGATTGTTCCTTATTAAACTTTTTTAGCATCTCCCGGCACCAAGTCACACGTCATGTCATCTGCTCTTCAGTCACTCGATGCGGCACTCAGAGATAACATAGTTTCTTCACGTGCAAATGATCGTGCAGAATCGAACGAATTGCTGGTACATTTAGGCCTGAAGTATCCTCTATCTGTTGGTAGGTCACTCGCCCGGCCTCGCCAAGCATTTTCCTCACAGTAGTAACGTTTTCCTCCGTAACTGACGTTCGTGGCCTTCCCGGCCTCTCCGCATCCTCCACAGTTAAATTTCCCCTTTGGAATTCTCTACACCACCTGAATATCGTTGCGCGATGTGGACAAACATCACACCTAGTGCAAGAGTCATTTCTTCGAAGCACTAGTCTATGTTTAAAGCACGCACGAAATTATAACGCAAAACTGCCCTTATCTCATTCCGTGATCACGATGCCATAACAAGCACTTTACACTCTCACTACTAATGAATAACTGAGCCCATCGACATGGCGCGGCGGCCACTATGCACGTATGAACATGTCTCAACATGCAGCAACAAGCAGATTCCTACGATTCATTGTTGCGTCACATTGCATAACTTTCCTAGTACCCTTTGTATGGTACAAGCAGGAAAATTATTTGGAGTAATAAATATATTTATTGAAACTGAATAATTCTGAATTTTATTCGGCATGTTCGAAATTGCATACGCACCAATCTAGTAGAATAAAAAATAAGAGCTGTTAATTATACCATATTACATCAAATAAATTCCGTAAGTGAACACGTAACTAACCTCGTCAATAAAGTGTCATATGAGCGTAAATAATGATATGGCTCGTAAATTAATAATATACCAAAAATTATTTGTTTCTAATGAACCTAGATAAACAATCAAATGAGAAAAAAAAAAATACGATACCGAAACCGTCTAATAATATAATTAATACCAGGAGTTAAATTAATATTGAAAAATGAACCTGAAATCGATATCCATTAAACGCAGTTATTATCCGTAATTACAGAATTAGTTTCGTAACTCGATAATTACACTGAAAGAAAGCGGCCCTAAAGGTAAGTGAAATTAATATCTCAGTCTGTGTAAAATAATTAGTCCCACTCGTTTCTGTGTATATATTTTTTTTTGGTTTCTCCATTCTTGGTTTTCGTTTTGGACTTTTCCTTTATTTGGTCAAATTGATATTAATAATAAATGGTTCGGTAGAATTTGGCGTGCGTAGCGAACGAAATTCGACTTCTAATAGCGTAGCGATAGCCGAAAGAATATGTTCGGAAAAAAATCAACTTCAAACTATAATAATCAATCAAAATACCTAATCTGCTTTATGATATCATCGCTGTTCGGTTTTACGTGCGCGCATCTTGGTCAAATTACCATGTGTGTTCTTTGCTCATTCCTTTTTTCCTTCCTTAATGTATTATTATAACATTGAATAGTATACATCTGAGATGTAATACGTCTGTACAAAAAAAAATTAGAATTTTTTTTAAATAGCACTCCTCTTAATTTTTATTTTCTCCATAAAATATTGTATTTTTCAAGGACTATTTTTATGTGAGCCCTTTAAGTGAATTTAAGTGAGTTGTAGCTGAATACGAGGATAGTTTAACAAGTAGCGAGAATGACACATAGGCGGCGCTCTAATTGGTAAAACAAATGCACTGTAATTTAGGTTGTTTATTTATATGTTTACATTCCGATATTTAGATAAATCGGTTGATTAGTTTATTTTCGACAGCTGATTGAAAAAGAAGCAACACGTCGTTTTGTTAAAATGGAAAAGCAGAGTATCATGCGGTGATTAAATGCTTTGTAATTAAGGGTATGAAAGCTACCGAAATAAAAGATGAGTTACGGGAAACATTAGGTGAATCTGTTCCATCATCCGCCAGAATAAGTAGATGAGTAAATGAATTTAAACGTGGTAGAACAAGCTGTGTTGATGAAGCGCGCTCTGGAGCACCCAAAATCGTGACTTCTAAGGAAATGATTATAAAAATCGATAATATTATTACGCAAGATCGACGACTCAAAGTGAAAGAGATAGCAGACATGGTAAACATTTCAACAGAACGCGTACACCACATTTTTACGAAAGAATTGGGCCTTTCCAAGCTTTCGGCAAGATGGGTGCCGCGATTGCTTACGATTGATCAAAAGTTCACTCGTTTGCGCATTTCCAATGAGTGTTTGGACCTTTATAAGCAGCATCCGGTTCATATTTGTAGGCGATTTGTTACTTGCGATGAAACTTGAATACACTACAGTACACCCGAAACTAAACAGTCGAAACAATGGTTAGAACGTGGTTCTACACTTCCAAAGAAAGCGAAAACCACTTTATCGGCAAACAAGCTGATTGCATCAATTTTTTGGGGTTCGCAGGGCATTTTGCTCATTGATTACCTTCAAAAAGGTGCCACAATAAATGGACAATATTATGCGGAACTTCTACAAAAATGAAATGTTGAGATTCGTGCTAAACGTTCAGGAATGGCAAAGAAAAAGATTCTGTTTCACCAAGACAACGCTCCCTCGCATACCAGCATAGTTGCGATGTCCAAAATCCACGAGTTGCAATTCCAATTAGTACAGCATGCGCCTTATTCGCCGGATCTAGCCCCTTCCGACTTCCACCTTTTTCCAAAATTGAAAACGGCACTAAGTGGAGAGAAATTTTCGTTTAACGACGAGCTTATCATTTTCGTAAATGAGTATTTTGCAAGCTTTCCGGAATCGCATTTTAGAGATGGCATTGAAATAATTGTATTGCTCTTTTAAGAGAATATATTGAAAAATAAAAATTATTTTGTATTTAAAACATTCGTTTTTCTTTTCCATTCTCACTACTTGTCAAACTACCCTCGTAACTCAAAATTTAGACAGATAATTAATATTGTGTTTTTAATACCGACATAATTTCCCTAACAACAAATAAATTTCACATAATATATAATGTTAGGAAATGCTCCGGCCAAGGACGAAAATTAAAAGCTTTGTTAGAAACAACATAAGAAAACTATAGCTTCAGTTTGGTAAAATATATATTGCTCTTACATTATTCCTATTCGTCTATGGATATACGAGGGTGACCTGAAAAATCCTTGGCAGGACGGACGTATAGTTTTTTCAGACTGTTTTTTTTGCGGTGCACCGATGTTATATCCTTAGTAATGTTTGACTAACGATCAAATTTCAGATCGCTATATTTATTAATTTCTCAGTTTCTCATTAGTTTACTCCGGCTTTTACTAAGTAATGGTCACTACTTATTTCGCTTCTCTCTCTACTCTTACGTCTATGGTTCATTCACTGCATAGATGAAGTGCTCACGAGCTGTTCTCAAACAATTCATGCACGTGAATAATCTATTTTAAACTAGCAAATAACATAAAGTTAGATTATGTGTATGATCAAAGCACTACTGCGTATATAAAAAAAGAACAAGGTGACGCATAATCAACTTCCCTATGAGAGGTAATTTTGATGGAGCCTGTGGTTGATTCACTTGATCGCTGAAGGTTGATACATAACCCCTTGCCACATTAATTTTCGTATTCTGTATACGTATTTTGACAACTAAGTTGTCATCATCAGCAGATAATTAAATAGTGTCGCACCTGGAAAATACGGCGAAAAATACCCGTACGAAAACAAACTCCGTGCGCTATCCGTACCGTTGAGAACCAAAATGTATACTGAGTGTACATTTGGCAATTTATGGCACATTAGAAGGACTCGAATTAACAGTCTCTGTAATCTGATGGTGATGACATATTGCCGGAGAGAATGAGATCGTTGATACGAGCCTCACTCGGAGGGCAGAGATTATTTCAAAAATGTCTGCATTACATATAAGACGTAAAAAGTGGTTAAATTAGACGTTTTCGGTTTAGCATCGTAAAACGCATAATTATATGCTACTTCTTCCATATGTATGGCTTTCCATGTTAGGCGCACACGCAATTTCTAAAGTGTCTTATCATTAACCAAAAAAAAAGTGAATAAAACCCCTTTTCATATTAATGTACGTATTCTGTATACGTAGTTCGATAACCAAGTTGTCATCATCAGCAGATAATTAATCACAATGTTGCAGTAAAACTCGCACAAAATAATACCGCGTTTGGCTTTTGCGAGGTATGACTGTGTATTTGGTTGACGATAAAAGTAGCACAGAATCATACCGCACAAAAAACAAATAATCGTACACGCGGTGTATTTGCTTTTTGTCCAGTATGATTCCATGCAAGTTTTCCCGCGGATCCATGTGCGACATTGTGCGAACGCGCGCAATCATTGTCGATATCTATAATCATATTATCCAGCGTTCCCGGCGGTACTGCAAACCTGGAAGTTTGTTCAATATTTTTTATCAGATATACGAAAGGCTTAATATCCATGTATTGTAATAAATGAATTACATATACGGTGGAGTTAATTAAAAAAACTCTTAGTAATTCTAGATTACCTAGATAATTAAGTTTTCTCACTGAAAATCAAAATTGTTTTTGGGTCATATACTTTTGGTTATGTGAAAATGTCTGATTTTGTGCCAAATAATTGTCATTTGCGGGAAGTGTTGCTTTTCTTCTTTCGTTCGAAGAAAACGGCGGCTGAAGCGCATCGAGAACTCCAAAAAGTTTACAGAGATGCTGCTCTAAGTGAAACAACGTGTCGTGATTGGTTCCGTCGCTTCAAAGACGGTGATTTCGATGTTGACGACCGTTCGCGTGAAGGAAGAGCAAAAACCTTCGAAGACGCTGAATTGGAAGCAGTTACCCGCCAAGCCATTTCCCAGCGATTGCATGCATTGGGAATGATTCAAAAACAAGGAACTTGGGTTCCTTATGATTTGAAGCCAAGAGACGTTGAGCGTCGTTTTTTCGCCTGTGAACAACTGCTCCAGCGGCAAAAAGGAAGGGTTTTCTTCATCGCATCGTTACGGGTGATGAAAAATTGTTTCATTACAGCAACCCAAAGAGAACAAAATCATGGGGACTGCCCGGTCATGCTTCTACGTCATCGGTTCGGCCGAATATTCACGCTGCGAAGGTTTTGCTGTGTATTTGGTGTGACCAGGGCGGTGTTCTTTATTATGAGCTGTTGAAACCGAACGAAACCATCACTGGGGAATGGTATCGATCTCAATTGTTGCGCACCTAATAAATAAGTAATTTATGTTAAATGAAAAAGCACTGAAACAACTTCATTCTTAATAATTAGTTTTACTTACCGGAAATGGTATCAATTTTAAAAGACTACTTACTGTAACGAATTATGCTTAGATTAAATTACATACTTAAAAGCAGCTAATTACCAAAACAAATACAAAATAAATTAACTTAATTCATGCTACCAATAAAACAAATCTATTGAAAATTGTAATTACATGCATACACATAAGAAGTAATTATCGCAATCTTGTTCGGCTGAAAGTGAAGCACTGGAATTTCCTCAAATTTAAATATTTGTGTAATGAAACGTAATTAAAGTCGTAACAAGAATGTTTTCGCAAGAGAAAAAAAAGTAGGTGAAATTGCATGTGCAAGAATGTGGTCGCCAACTCTATAAACCGGCGTTTTAGGTAGGACGGAATATTGCAAATTATAATTATGTTTACGTGAAAAAAAATATACCTCCTCCCATATCCTTCTCCGTATCATTTTAGATCGCAAAATTTCATCAATTTCTCTGGGTTTTTATTTCTTTTACTTTCACTATTAAATGACAAATACTAAAAGAATTTTTAAAGTTTCCTCTACCATATATGTATGGCCTAGCACATTGAGATTTAGAACATTTTTAATGCTTCAAGGCTTGAAAAAATAGTTAACTTTTTCTACAACTTTTAAGGCAAAACGATATCTACAACACTTAATAAAAATAGTTAATAAACGTCTTAAGAATATTTAACTTACACACCTTATTAAATTTTGTACTAATGTACTACATAATAATGATTATATGCTACCCGCCCTACTGGATTTGATTGAATTTAAGTGAAAGTTTTATGACAGTCCTTTTATTTAAGAATATTACTTATATTATTATATAAGATGCTGACAGCTTAATGGTAAAACACTAGCTTATCACGCTAGGAGTCTCGGATTTTTCGTGGTTCTCCTTTCCCGTTTAAGCGAATGCTGGCATACAAATAATCTGAAATCGTTCCATGAGGAGACATAATAATAATAATACAAAGAGTACTAGGAAAGTTTTGCAATACAGCTTTGTTTATTTAATTTTTTCAAAGTAATTTCCTCTACACTCAATACACCTTTCCACCCTCCGAAACCAATCTTTAAACAGGTTCTGCTAAGTTTCACTAGGGAGTAAAGTACACTCGTTGTCCGAAGCCCGCAGAAAGCCCTCATCACTAGAAAACCGCCTCCCATTTAGTTTCATTTTCACATGCGGGAACAGTGCAAAGTCGCAGGGAGCAAGATCTGAACTATAGGGAGGGTGCTCGAGAAGTTTCAATCCTGTCGTGGTCAAATATTCGGTGCAGGCTTTGGTGCGGTGAGCTGGAGCATTATCGTGATGGAACAACCAGGTGTCCATTCTTGACTTTGGCCGCAGGTTCTTCATAGATCCAATGACTTTAGGTAGGCACTGTTCAGTATACCACTTAGCTGTGACTATCTTCTGTGTGTCTAAAACGACGCGTTACACAATTCCATTCGATTTGAAAAATACAGCTATCATTTTCTTCTTTACAGATCGGGATTTTCTGACAACTACGGTGTCCTCATCATCAAAGACCCAAACTTTGTTTTGAGCTATGGTCGGCACATCGTAAAAGCACAGCCAAGTCTCGTCATCTGTCACGACGTTGTTCACATACCGAGATTGTCCCTTATTAAACTTTTTTAACATCTCCCGGCACCAAGTCACACGTCGTGTCATCTGCTCTTCAGGCAGTCGATGCGGCACTCAGAGAGAACAAAGTTTCTTCACGTGCAAATGATCATGCAGAATCGTACGAATTCCTGGTACATTTAGGCCTGAAGTACCCTCTATCTGTTGGTAAGTCACTCGCCTCTCCTCGCCAAGCATTTTCCTCACAGTAATAACGTTTTCCTCCGTAACTGACGTTCGTGGCCTTCCCGGCCTCTCAGCATCCTCCACACAATTATCTATACCACCTGAATATCGTTGTGCGAAGTGGACAAGCATCACCTAGTGCAAGAGTCATTTCTTCGAAGCACTGGTCTATGTTTAAACCACGCACGAAATTATAACGCAAAACTGCCCTTATCTCATTTCGTGACCACGATGCCATCGCAAGCACTTTACACTCTCACTGCTAATGTATAGCTGAGCCCATCTACATGGCGCGGCGGCTACTATGCACGTATGATAATATCTCAACATGCAGTAACAAGCAGCTTCCTACCATTCATTGTTGCGTCATATTGCAAAACTTTCCTAGTACCCTTTGTATTAAAAAAATACTTTTTTTTCAATTATTATTACAATTTCATCAAAATTAGTTAGTTCTCTTGTAAGAAGGCAAAAATATGCATGTGGCAAATTCTCTAGTAAATTTAATTTATAATTACAGTCGAAATAAACGGATTATTTGTAAATTTATTAAAAAATAAATATGGACAAATTTGACTGAATTCTAGGTTTCCTTATTTCACTGTAGTGTAGTACAATTAATTAACAAGACCTATTCGCTTGCAAAAAAGATTTTGCAGCTCTCAATATTAAACTCAACTAAGATGAAGAGAATCTGGTGGTTTTGAACTTGACACGTCCTGTAATTTAAGTACATCTGAGTAGGCGTTGTTGTGTCTAACAAAAACAAATAAAGGACCATTTTAAAGTTTACTAAGCCTGTGTTAATTAAAAATCTAATTTACTTTCCATTACCATTTCTTAGTTATACACCATACCTATTTGCTAATGATGAATTTTGGTTAATTTTTGAGTTATTTCATCTTCATTTTCCACGTCGGTCTCGTTATTGTTTTTGGCATTATCAAATTGACTTAATTCTTTCTCTTCATCCTCCGCTTCTTTTTCTTCACTTTCATGCAGTTGTTTCTCGATATCTTCATCTTCGTCGCTTACGGTTTTATCTTCTTGAGCATCATCGTTTATCCATGTTTTGACATTTTTCAAGAAAATTTTTATTACGGAACCTCCCTCGTCGCTTTTCTTCTTCTTTTTATCTTCGTCATTTTTCCTGACTCCTTTCGCAATAAAATATTTGTTCTTAGGTCTATGCTTGTCGTTATGCGTTAAGCTTTCACCATTTTTTAATTTCTTTATCTTATTCGTCATATTTTTTTTTGTTTGCAGTGCTTCTGTTGATGTATGAAAGGCGCTGCTCTCTCGGCGAATTATTAGAATCGTACTTCCGTTTCCTACACCACTTGCTATTACTGGATTAGTTTTAGTGGTATTCGCAATACTGGATTCAGTTGAATAAGTTTGGTTCTGAGTCGTTTCAAATGTTTGAGTTGTCTGTGTTGTTTTCTTTTTATGGGAATTTGGATAGTTTTGGGTTGACCCTTTTATTGTAATCAAAAGTTTGTTTACATTGATTCTTTTAGTACTGAACTGAATTACTAAAACATAGAAAAACATCAAAAATTTTCATTTTGAAATAGATAGACACACTCACTAGAAGTAGAACAATTTTCTTTCTTGTTCAAGGGACTCTTTGAAACTTGAGATTTTATTTGTAATAAATTAAGAAGGATTATTAAAACACAAATAATCTTAACACTAAACATCATGTCATTTTTGACAACACAATTCACACAGAAAAGTCACACTATTCACTACATTATTTGACATTGTTGTATAATTTCATGCAGTGATTATCGTAATCGAAGTGTGATATGTCATCATATCATATATTACAATATTATTGACGATTTTATTGAGGTTATCCATGGTACATTTTAAATGATGCTTGATGCTTGTCACAAACTAGTATTTTCAAAGTAAAGGGTGTTTCAAATTTCGCGGTTTTATTAAAGAATAAATAAAACACATAGTTTGCATTCACGTTCAAAAACTTTTTAATTGAAGTGTCAGTTATGACATTTATATGCGAAAAATAATATGTGCCATCTCTTGCAGCTCCATAGACGTCTATTCTTTTGTTAAAATTTTCAATGACATTTTGACATAATTGAGGCTCTATCTCACCAATGACACGAATAATTTCATCTTTCAAAGCAGGAATTGATTGTGGATTGTTTTTATAGACCTAACTTTTCACATAACTCCAAAGAAAAAAGCCTAACGGTGTCAAATCACATGATCTTAGTGACCAATTAACATCACAGTTTCTTGAGATTACATGTCCAAGAAATATTTCCCTCAATAAATCAATTAATTCGTGTGCAAAGTGGGGTGTAGCGCCATCCTGTTGAAACCACATATCCTCTAGATCAATATTCGTTAATTCAGGCCGCAAAAATTCGGTTATCATCCGGCGTTATCGATCACCATTGACAGTTACAGCTTCACCAGCAGCATTTTCAAAGAAGTAATGTCCAATTGCACCACCTGACCATAATGCGCACCAAACAGTAATTCGTTTAGGATGCATAGGTTCCTCATGAATAATTCCAGATACGGCAATTTTGTTTATTAACATAGCCACCCAGTTTAAAATGTGACTCATCGGAAAATATTATTTTTTGAGAAAAATCAGCTGGTTGTTTATTGATGAAATTGACAAATGAACGACGTTTTAAATGATCTAATGGCTTCAGTTCCTGTTTTATTTGAACCTTATATGCCTTCAGAGCTAAATCCTTTTGCAAAATACGCCATGTTGTTGATCTACTAAGTCCAAGTTCTTGTGAATGTCGTCTAATGGACATTTCGGGATCTTCAGCAACACTTTCACGAACCAAACCAACATTTTCTTGTGAACGCCCACTACGACTGTATTTTTCAACTTTTTAGATCTTCCACGGAACCAGTCTCTTGAAATTTTTTAATAATTCGACCAATAGTGCTCTTAAATGGACGATTATGTAAACCATAAAATTCATGCAATTTTCTAAAAACTCTTTTCACACAACGCTGACTTTCATAAAATAATTTAACAATTTGAACGCGTTGTTGTACCGTGTACGAAGCCATTTTTATAAACGTCATACATCACACTTTTTAAATGCCCACATACCAACAAAGATGAAATTATTCGTGTCATTGGTGTGATAGAGCCTCAATTATGTCAAAATGTCATTGAAAATTTTAACAAAAGAGTGGACGTATGTGGAGCTGCAAGAGGAGGCCACTTGGCAGATATTATTTTTCGCATATAAAATAAAAAGTTTTTGAAAGTGAATGCAAATTATGTCTTTTATTTATTCCGCGAAATTTGAAACGCCCTTAAGATCTTATTTGATCAAACAAATGTTTTCTTAACCTATATATTTTCACAACAACCACCATGGATAAGGAAATATCAGGACGCGGAACGATTATAAAACAAAATTTTGGAAATATTACTAACAACACCGGTCGCAAAAGCCAGTATTTTCTTCGATTGTTTCCTTCGTAGTAAACTACGGAAAATGTTATGACGTGAGTTAACGCAATAGAATCGTTTTGCATAGTATTAAATATTTTATATACACATTCACAATAAAATACGAATCGTGGAGAACCAGATAATTGCATACAAAAGCATATAAAAGCAGTTTCAATTTTATATCGCATATCACGTTGTACCGTTTTGCATAATACTTCTTGAATATTGCGCATAATTCTAATGACTTTCCCATTAAACGGTCTAAAAGGAATAGTACGTTAACGTTATATTGCAGACTAGATAATATGTAATTTGCAATACCCAACCAACACACATGATAAAAAATATTCGCAGTCGTTAAAATACAAGATCCGACAAAATGTATCGGTCACTTTAAGTATCTTTTAATAATCTATTGACATAAACTATAGAACAAGGACATTCTTATTTAAGAAAACTAGCAATGGGAGTTTTATTAAGCAAAAATAGAGTGCTATAAATGGCCTTCGTTTTCAACAGCTCACTCTTTCAAATGAGTGATGAAATTCTGCATGTTTCTTTTATGCTCTTCCAAATTTCTGGGTTTATTTGCAAACACCTTTTTAAATAACCCTATAGAAGACACAAAACAAAACAGTAATATCGGGGAATCCTGGCGACTAAGGAAGAGTACTATATCTTGAAATTAATCTATTCGTAAATAACTCTCGCAAAATACCATATTTATTCTTGTAGTGTAGCTAGTTGCGCCATCTTGCGAAAACAAATAAGCTTGTTGTAACTATTCTTGAATTTGTATTAAAAAGAAATAACATAGTGGGCAGCATCAAGAATTACGATTTGATCATTTTACTTAAAAAAATAAAGTCCAATAATTTTACACGACAAAATGGCACCCTAAAACTCTTACATTACACAGAGATGTTTGATGAAATTTATGAGAATTAATAAAAGCCTAATGACAGTAATTTTGTCTATTAATGTGTTTCATCACTCACAACGAAGTAATTTGCAATTTTCATATTCTCACGATTTCGAAGGTTCATAAAATCCCACTAAAATTTAGATCGTTTAATCCAATTCTGATCAGTAAGTTCCTGAACTACAGCGAGCCTATAAGGATAAAATTTCCACGCTATCTATTGTGTTGGCAACTAAGTACTTTCGCTTTTTACTGATAGAGAGCGTTGCTTTATTTTTTGTATAACGTATGTTAGTGCTGTACTTTACCGTTTGTCGCGTGATACTAGTCACATTGACGTAACTTCAGAAGCAAGTAGTGCGTGATTTTTATTAAAGCTATTAGTTGTGGGTTAATTTTAAATGGAGTGCAGAAACGAACATTTTCGACATATTTTACAATTTTATTTCCGTAAAGGAAAGAAAGCTGCTGCGGCTCACAAAAAGATATGTGAAGTTTATGGTGCTAATTGCTTAACAGAGCGCACGTGTCAGAATTGGTATAAAAAATTCCGTTCTGGAGATTTTTCCCTCAAAGATGAGCAACGTTCTATTCGGCCTACTGAAGTTGATGATGACCAAATCAAAGTCATAATTGAAGAGGATCGTCATATAACTGTTCGAGAGGTTGCGCACACAACAATTGAAAAACATTTAAAATGTCTTGGGCTAGTTAAGAAGCTTGATATTTGGGTACCTCACGAATTGAAAGAAATTCATTTAACACAAAGAATCAACTTTTGCGATATGCACCTTAGACGAAATGAAACCGACCCTTTCTTAAAAAGAATCTCACTGGTGATGAAAAATGGGTCCTGTACAGTAACATAGTTCGAAAACGATCATGGAGCAAACACGATAAACCAGCTCAAACCACATCGAAAGCTGAATTGCATCCAAAAAAGATCATGCTGTCAGTTTGGTGGGATTACAAAGGAGTTGTGTTTTTTGAGCTGCTTCCAAGGAACCAAACGATCAATTCTGATGTTTACTGTCAACAATTAATAAAACTGGATGAAACAATCAAAGAAAAACGGCCAGAATTGTCAAATCGGAAAGGTGTAGTTTTCCACCTAGATAATGCAAGACCTCACACACCTTTGGCAACTCGTGGGAAACTATTGGAGCTTGGCTGGGAAGTGATGCCACATCCCCCATCCAGCCCTGATCTAGCACCATCTGATTACCATTTATTTCGAAGTTTGCAGAATTCTTTGAATGGTAAAACTTTCACAAATGACGATGACCATCACTCGCACCTGGTTCAGTTTTTTGCTGATAAGGACTAGAAATTTTATGAGCGTGGAATCATGCAGCTGAAAGAAAGATGGCAAAAGGTCATTGAGCAAAATGGAAAATATATAATTGATTAAAAACTATTCTTTGTTTAAAAGAAAAGTGTTTTATTTTATACTACAAAACCGAAAGTACTTAGTTGCCAACCCAATACTTATCGATATTGTTTATCTGCAGACGTAATCGCAACTTTAACTCTTTCTTCATTAACAGTATTACATACAGACCACGATCTGTCGTTCGATTTGTTGTCTTCAGTTGATCTTCTTGCTCTTCATTTGCCAATCTAAGATGAAATAATCCTAGCTTTTCGTATTAAAACAGGCCTGAGAATTTTGTTTGCAGACTTTGACAGTTGCAGAAATGGAGCGATTTCAATTGTTGTTCGGAGATACTTTCGGCATTATTTTAATATTAGTCGTCATTGCCGACTAATAATGTAGAGCCTTTGCTATTTCGCGTAATTTTATTCAACAGTCATTTAGCATCATATTGTGTAATTTTTAAGCATTGCTGCACTATATACATCTTTTGAACATCCATGCCGTGGATGCCAAAACGACCAGTTTCACGTTTAAATCGAAATCTCCATCGTTTTACTGTTACAATGTTGGAAGTTGGTGCTCGTAAACAAACGCCGAGACTTCATTAGTCTTAAAAATAAGAACTTAATCATTATTCAACTTTTACTGTTTCAAAACATGTTAAAAACGGGTCATTTTTACTCCAAATTTCAAGTATTCTTACGATGAGAATGAAGGAAATTTTTGACAGTTGTTTTCAAATTTTTTTATTAGTGCTGCTATTCTTCGTCAGGCCCGCTAAATCAGGATATTAACCATAGGGAGATTCAAGAAGAATTAGTTATTGAATCATCTGCAATATATATCGTCTTACACAAATATTTACGAGTAAGTTGGCAAAGTGGTAGATTCCACATTTGTTAATCGAAGACCAATAAAAGCATAAGTTAATTAATGTATAAGAATAAAAACATATGTTAGAAAAATTTAATTACAAAAAAAATTATTGACGCTGATAATAAGGCAAACAAAATGTGTTTAGTGTTTTTCTCAAAAACACAAAAAACAATTATCTTCTTCTGGGCTTCAGGGCTGGAACCCCGTCACTGATATAACTGCCGACGTTTCGTACCCACTCGTATGGAACATCTTGCGACAGACAGTAGCAGTAGTTGAGCTCATACGAGTGGATACGAAACGTCGACAGTTATACCAGTGACGCAGTTCCAGCCCGGAAGCCCAGAAGTAGATAGTGTGGACCACGACCGCGGAAGTCTGTACCAGATTTACAAAGAACAACTTCCAGTAATTCCTTTCAAAGATCCTAAATCTAGAACTATCGATTGTTAACAGAAGTTCACGTTCTTTATGTCTTTGAAAGAATTATATCGTCATCACCGAACATCTGAAATGCATGGAATTTTATTACGTCATGGCGCTTTCTACCCCAAGATTTCATATGTTACCGTTGATTTTAAGTTTTTGCCATGCTGAGAAACTTCCTGATGTCAACGTAATGATATTCTTAAAGAAAGAGTTTCCTGTCTGTTTAAAAAAGCGGTTGCAGAGAATGAGCTTGGTACGTTAAACTAAAGGGGGTTATTTTGAAAAAGGATAAAATTATTTTCTTTAAAAATTCCGTAGCTTGTTGGAACTAAAATCTTGCAAAGCAGCCCTCATTATAGTATATTCGAAAGTCAAATGCTGGTATTCTCCAGAATTATATTTCGGAAAAATATATTTGGGAAATATTTTCAGATAATTACACAGTTAACAAAAAAGGTAAAAACCCTTATCACATTAATATTTGAATCCTAGAAACGTCTTTTAACAACTAAGTTGTCATGTTCAATAGAAAATAATGTATTAAATATAGGCTTCCTGTAAAGCTATACAGAAAAAATTCCGAAATACTCTACTCGATGTCCACACAAGCACTAAGTATTTGTGTGTTAGTTATTCATTTAACCACAGTCTTCAATAGCTAATTATATAGTTTTCTATAACTTAATAATATTTAAAAATTCATATAAAATATATATTCTTCATACCATATCTGTATCTTAAGTTTTTCTTCTGTATAAACTATTGATTATTTATACATTTAATGTAATTTTATTCATCGAAAGAAATAAGAAAATTTCTACATAATAATACGTATCATTAATCGAGAAGCACACATATTCTAACGATTACGAGTATTTTTCATCATGTAAATTAAATAACCGCAAAACATCCTTGAAAATAAGCACCACAAATTACGTATTATCTTATAATAACACATTTCAGTGTGGTTCCTTCTGTAACGTTTAATGGAACAACAATTATAACTAGGTGCAATACACACGAAGTATTATGCAAAGCTGTATAATGTGCGATGTGGGATAGTAGTTTTTCTTTTGTACATTTTGCGCATATACATACTTATAATTATCATCTGGTTTTCATTGACTCATACTTTTAAAGACTTGCTATGAAATATTTTGCAGTTACATGTAATAGTAGGGTTATCGAAAACTACAAATCCTTGTAGCTTAATTTCGATAGAGTTTTGTATATATGTTTATTAGATATTCTTAACTTTAAATTGCTTCAGTAACACATCCTATGGCAATCATCACATGAGACACCTGGTACCTTTATTAACGTAAATTTACGAACACACATGCATTAACCATGGGTACATTAACACATATCTTCAGATTAAACTTTTACCAAATGTGTGTAATAGTATTGTCATTTCCACACTTAAGTATAAGCGTACAAAAATATAATTGATTTTATTAATTTTAAAATGTTTGTGGTTTTGTAAATTTACAATATTCATAAACAATTAGAAAATATATCAAATAAAAGAATATATATACACTACCGTCCATAAGTTTAATCGCACTACAGATAATTTTAATTGCGCCATGACATTAAAGAGACTGTTTATTTTCGTGGCAAATTTATTTATAAAATACTAAATTAACATACAATTCAAGCAATTGACATTATTAATCTAAGTAATACTATAATAAGTTAGCGTAAATTTTGCTTTCGTCAAAGTAACCACCCCTAGCTGCGATCACGGCTTCACAAACACGTGGCATTCGTTCAATTAGTCGGTCGAGATATTCCTCATCGATTGAATTCCATGCATTCCGCAACTTACCCCAAAGATATGGCTTGCTAGTATGGGGTATTTTACGCACTTCACCATTCAAACAGTCCCATAACAGCTCTATCGGGTTGCGGTCTGAACTTTGGGATGGCCATGTCATTAATGTAAGGATTCCTGTTTCAATTTAGTCAGCGAGAAACTTTTTTATAATCTTTGCTGTGTGTTTGGGATCGTTATCTTGCTGATAAACAAACCTCGGACCCATTAGCTCCATCGCTAACGGAAGAGCATGCTTTTACAATATACCCAAATAGACTTCTTTTGGCATTCTTTCCGATGTACCCATATCCAAAGCAACCCCAAACCACCACATTTCCACCAACGTGTTTCACTGTCTTAACTACATATTCATCTAACATTTTCACCCCGACACGACGACGAACAAAAGCACGGCGTTTATTTCAAATTTCCATTCTTTAACAGTTCAGTACCTATGTGTTCTCGCCCAGGCCAATCTTTTTCGTTTATATTGTGCAGACAGACGTGGTTTTTTACTGCTATTCGTCCGGCTTCAGGTAAACGGCGTTTGATTGTTGTTACGCTAACCGTGGCCTCGTGGTGTATGTTATATTGTGCTGCTATTTCTGGGGCTGTAAGCCCACGATTGCGCATGGACATTAATTTCAGATATTCATCTTCCCTTTTAGTAATTATCCTCGGTCTTCCAACATAGCCCAACAGCAAACTCCATTGGCCATATCCTGACGATCAATTTTCTCTCATAACAACAATTAAAACTAGTTTAAGAATCCAAATTACAAATGCTCAGTTAGAGGATCAATTAAGGCTACACGTCACGAAACTTAATCCACATATTCAATTACTTTCAAGCAAGAAACAAATGCAAATAACCCATTTAATTAAACTTGAGATATTGTTGACCTATTTTCTATTATATTCCCTTTTAATGTAATAAATTTATTTAAAAATACTTGTACTGTATTATTGTTATTTGGACGTATTTAACTATGCAATTGTTTAATAGAACTTATGCAGCCTCCTTCATTACTGCTTAATTCAAATCCGGTTTCTAATGGTGAAAAGGTAAAAAGATTCCCCACCTCTACACTAGACTATACTAAAATTTAATACTGTTCACTTTATATCTTATCTCCATAGATATCATATAATCATACGCAATAATGTATCATTCTTGTAACCTATTATAGGATAGTCCTGAATTGACTTTGAATTTTCTTCAAACTTATTTTACAGACTTCATAATATGGATAGCAAATTATAAATGCTTAATAACATAATCTAATCTCGATCTAATGTAACATTAGTATTTTTAGTGTAGTAATATTGTTTTCGCATTATGGACTATGAAACCCCATATTCTCGTAACTGATTTACGAGGATAGTTTGACAAGTAGTGAGAATGACACATAGATAGCGCTCTAATTGGTAAAACAAATGCACCGTAATTTAGGTTGCCTATTTATATGTTTACATTCCGATATTTAGATAAATCGGTAGATTAGTTTATTTTTGACAGCTGATTGAAAAAGAAGCAACACGTTGTTTTGTTAAAATGGAAAAAGCAGAGTATCGTGTGGTGATTAAATACTTCGTAATCAAGGGTATGAAAGTTACCGAAATAAAAGATGAGTTACGGGAAACATTAGATGAATCTGCTCCATCATGCCCCACAATAAGTAGATGGGTAAATGAATTTAATCGTGGTAGAACAAGCCGTGTTGATGAAGCGCGCTCTGGAGCACCCAAAATCGTGACTTCTAAGGAAGTAATTATAAAAATTCATAATATTATTACGCAAGATCGACGACTCCAAGTGAGAGAGATAGCAGACATGGTAAACATTTCAACAGAACGCGTACACCACATTTTAACGAAAGAATTGGGCCTTTCCAAGCTTTCGGCAAGACGGGTGCCGCGATTGCTTACGACTGATCAAAAGTTCACTCGTTTGCGCATTTCCAATGAGTGTTTGGACCTTTATTAGCGGAATCCGGTTGATTTTTGTAGACGATTTGTTACTTGCGATAAAACTTGGATACACTACAGTGCACCCAAAACTAAACAACAGTCGAAACAATGGTTAGAACGTGGTTCTGCACCTCCAAAAAAAGCGAAAACCACTTTATCGGCAAACAAAGTGATGGCATTAATTTTTCGGGATTCAAAGGGCATTTTGCTCATTGATTACCTTCAGAAAGGTGCCACAATAAACGGACAATATTATGCAGAACTTGTACAAAAATTAAATGTTGAGATTCGTGCTAAACGGCCAGAAATGGCAAAGAAAAAGATTCTGTTTCACCAAGACGACGCTCCCTCGCATACCAGCATAGTTACGATGTCCAAAATCCACGAGTTGCATTTCCAATTAGTACCGCATGCGCCTTATTCACCGGATCTAGCCCCTTCCGACTTCCACCTTTCTCCAAAATAGAAAACGGCACTAGGTGGAAAGAAATTTTTGTCTAACGACGAACTTATCATCTTCGTAAATGAGTATTTTGCAAGCCTTCTGGAATCGCATTTTAGAGATGGCTTAAGGGCGTTGGAGCATCGTTGGAATAAATGTATTGCTCTTTTAGGAGAACATATGGAAAAATAAAAATTATTTTGTATTTAAAAAATTCATTTTTCTTTTCCATTCTCACTACTTGTCAAACTCCCCTCGTAATGTACTCAACAAGAGCGAGTTTATTATCGAAGTGTATCACCAGATCCTTAACTAAATAACAACGATTTAACTCCGTTGTGCCATATGTATAAATGCATGAGATCGGGTGTAATTTCCTGGTTAAACTGGTAACTCTATACTTATTTACGTTCATCTCACGTTCGTTAACTTCGTATCACAATTCGATCTTACTAATTTGATCTCGAAGTCGAATACTGCAAACGCATAACGATAAGAATCAACTCGGTCAAAAAAATCATTAAAAATTAATAAAAACAACATTGGATCCAGCATTAACTCCACAGCATCTTTAAAACATTGAATATTTCGTTGGTCCCTACCAGTATATAAATGAAAATACTATTCGGGGAACATAAATTTTGTTGTATTTTATGCAAAAGTTTCAGTAATTAACACGCGTTGCCAAGATATGTTCGCTTAAAATAAATAAAAGGAATAACTGAAAAGGAAAGAGTTCGATACTATCAGAAATTTGTTTTCGAAAAGGGTAATTTCTACAAAAATGGTCTTCACTGAAATACTCCGCGATACCATCAGTTTTTAACTCAGACACGGTACGCAAGCAATGTACATACTGTTGGACAACTTCAACAAAACAATTTCCAATCAAACCTGTACTGAAACGTATTGTACGTCAATAAGTGCGACTTAACGTATACATTATGTACACCGTACATATTATATAACTATATAGCCTTACAGAACCAGGCGGTAAGTTTAACAGGTAGAAGTAGTAGTAAGGTGCAAGAGAGAGATGCGAAGGGGGGCAAACGGCACACGGTTACTCCTCCTCTCTGTGTGGACACTTGCTAGCGGGCAAGATACGTCAGTTAGCCTCGAGCAGTCTTCCTAGTCAACTTCTTGCCATAACATGTGCCTGATAATTTTTTCCTTGTAAATCTTAACCTTAATTAACAATTAGGTTAGATTCCTGAAACTACGACGAAAAATCAGAGAAAACCAGTGTCCATGTGCCGTTGTTGTTGTTCCATTAAACCTATCGAACTGCAATAATATACATGTTCGTCCTTCTTGCATTGTAAAATCGTAATTCACTAGTATATCTAATGGATAACAATCCCGATTCGCCAGATTCGATATCGAGTGACCAACTGACAGTTGATTTGTTAACGCCGCGCTCTAAACGACGCAGAATGGTGATTATTAACGAGACGGAAACATGCGATCTTACGCCGGAGCTCAACAAGAACAACAATAATAACAACAATACCAACAATAACGATGTCGGATTCGTGCTGATGGAAGAAGAGCATCAAGAGAATGGTGACAACAACGATGATGATGATGTACGTAGTTACCCACATATTTTTTAGTTGTAAGATAAATTTTTAAATGGAAGAACGCGGATGAAGAGTGGGAATTTTGTTTATATGATTGCATATTTGTAAATTTATATTGTTTAGGCTTTAGTTTATTTATGTCGCGAAGTAGAACAATTTCTAATGATTCGTTTTTATGTATTTATTATGAGTTTAAACAAATATTTTTATTTACTTCTGCATTTGCAAAAATTACTATTTTAATTACTTAAAGATAAAAGAATTTAAAATCCCCAAAGTTAATTTGTATTTTAGTGTCCTTAACATTAACTATATTTTCGAAACATCGACGTTAATAAAGAATATTATTGATTCACCTATAAAATTAGTCAATTATTATTGAATATCGTTTTAATATTTATTTCTTTTGTTTTTTTATTATAACAAAAAAAAATTATAAAAGACAATACTATAAGCATCCATTTATATTTTGTTTCTGACACAAGCTTATAATCGCTGAGGAATAGAGATCATGGGAAGGCCTGCATTAGCAATTAAATAATGTATAAATATGTATAAACGAAATAATTTTGCATTTTCAACACATAATCATCCATCAATCCGAAAAATATCTGGTAAATATTTACTATCGTTTAATGAAATTTATTACATTTTTAATATATACAGTTTTACTTATAAACGTTTTAGAATACATAAAATGCATTAAAAATGCATGACGTTTTTTATATATAAAACTTCTCAAATATTTCTTTAGATTTTACGATGTATAAATTCTTGAAAAATATTGCTGATTATATCACGGATTATATTAATAGATAATGTGTAATTTCTATGCTATTTCATTCGAAATTACGAATCTAAAAGACAATTCTTGTTAAGCTGTTTTTATGTATTTATTAATAGAAGAAAAATTATAGGTGTTAGTATTTTTACTCCGTTCGGGAGATATAAATTTTATGCGTCGAACATACTGATGAATAAAATATGAATTTAGGTTAAACAATATTTCATAATTTACTCGATATTTTCAATGTATGATAATTTTATATTTAAAATTATATGAACGGTTTGATGCAGTTCTTAACTAAAATAATAATAACCAAGTTACATACACTACCGGGCTTATTTATTTGCCCACCATTAGTTTTAGCGAAAATTATTAAACTATCAAATGTGTACTGAAAATTTATTTATTATACCAATACAATAGTGTAAAACAAATATAAAATAGTTACATTTTTCTTATATAAAAACTTTATCATTAATTATTATTAAATTTTGCTCTCATCAATGTGCCCACCTTTATTTTTGATAATTGCGGCACATAACCGCGGCATCCCTTCAATTAATTTTTGCAGTGTATCTTCTGTAATTTGTGCCCAGGCTTCTTGAAGTTGTTCCCACAGTGGTGGATGATAGAGCACGTTCTCGAACCTTCCGGTCCAATTCTTCCCAAAGAAGCTCTATTGGGCTCACATCAGGACTTTGAGCTGGCCATACCATTATAGAGATTTGCCCTTGCTCTTCTAGTTGACGCAAGTAATCGCCACACAATCTAGAAGTGTGTTTCGGATCGTTGTCCTGTTGAAATACAAAGTTTTCGCCAAGAATCCTTAGTCCTGAAGGAACAGCGTTATTTTCTAAAATTTCCTTGTAGCCTTCTTTTCTTAGGATTCCCTCAATTTTGACGAGATCGCCTACAGATCTTCCACCAAAACACCCACGAATCATTACTGAACCTACTCCGTGCTTTACGGTAGGCGCAATACATTCTGGCAATACTCTTTCTCCTTTACTACCGAAAAGTTCAAACTTCGATTCGTCTGTCCACAAGTCCACGCAAGTGGGGTTAAATTCAATTAAATATAAACTTAAACCAAAGAATTCGGCGACTTAAAGTAAGACACGTTTTAGCTTTCGCCCAGCGTTAAATTCTTATTGCATAATCTAAGTTTTGAAAAGCTTTAGTTTACCTTTTTCCATGTAAAGTCAGGCTTAAACTAGCAACGTACAATCGTTGCTTAGTAATCAAGCTTTGTCGGACAAGCATACGAACAAAAATAAAATTAAAAAAATACTTTCTTTACCTTTACTCTTGCTTTTTTTTGTTTTTTAATATATACATTACAGGCCATAAGTGAGGGATCACTTGTCATAAACAATAAAACACTTGTATTTTAGACACATCCCTTAGATTTTTACTTGTTTTGGTGAGAATAATTGAAATAACAGTTGTAAATGTAATTCTGAGAAGGATTATTCGGATTATTATTATAAATTAGATAAATATATTTGTTTCTGAAAAATATTGTAAATCCTTTTAATAGTTTTATGGCGTCTATTTAATAGAAATATTTTATATACCCCAATAAATTTAATAGGGTTTACAACGCAATATTATTATAATGGTATTAGGAATTCATAGTAAACTATTTAGCAATTTAAAAATTAGTTTTCGTGCAGCATTTGTCCGAGTAAGTTGCAATACGAGTATTTGAGAACAGACGTAAAAGTAACTTATAAAAATGCCGAAAAGAAAGGAACTTAGCGCAGAAACTCGTAGTTCTATAATAACGCTACATGGTGAAAAATTTTCACTGCGGCAAATAACCCAAAAGTTAAATTTATCTTATCACGCGGTGCAAGGAACAGTGAAACGATATTCACAAAGTGGATCATGACAACCAATAAAACGTTGCGGAAGGCTAAGGGTAACTACCAGACAAGAGGATTTGCGCCTAAAAATACTATCAAAACGCAATAGGCGTCTCACAGCTCCTCAGCTTCGAGCAGAGCTGAATGAAGGCCGTCGAAAGCCGGTGTCACTGACTACTGTAAAACGACGTTCGACAAAGGTGGGACTACATGGGCGTATTGCTGCTCGAAAACCATTATTGAATCCACGAAATCGTAAAAAACGGTTACAATGAGCCCAGGACCATCAACACTGGGACATGGAAATGTGGAAGCAGGTGTTACGAACAGATGAGTCAAAGTTCCAAGTGTTTGGTAGTAATCGACGAGTTTTCGTTCGAAGACAAGTGGGTGAAAGGATGTTACCCGAATGTGTAGTGCCAACTGTTAAACACGAGGGAGGTTCTGTGCTTGTTTGGGGATCCTTTTCCTTTGATGGTGTCGGAGACTTGTACCGCATTGAAGGCATTTTAAAAAAAGAGGGGTACCTGAAAATTTTGGAGGATTAAAATTAATTGGTGAAGGTTTTCACCTACAACAAGATAATGATCCCAAACACACTTCCCAACTTTGTAAAAACTATGTGAATCAAAAAGAGGAGGAAGGGATGCTGATAAATATGATTTGGCCACCACAATCACCCGATCTCAACCCTATCGAATTACTGTGGGATGATTTAGATAGAAACGTGAGAGAAACAGCTTTGGGAGCAACTTACAAGGGTGTGGAATAATTTACCAATGGATACGCTCCAGAAACTTGTATCGCGGTTGCCTAATATTTGTAAAGAAATCATTAAGCGCAGAGGTGGATACTTCGACGAAAGTCGAATATGATAAGAAATTCTACAGAATATGTTGAAATTATTTTATTTTATAAGGAAAACTGTCCATTTGTCTCGTAGATATAGTTTTGTAGAAATATACGTTTTGTTTCACTAAGCGTGCATGTTTTTTTTAAATTTCATCTACTGATCCCTCACTTATGGCCTGTAGTGTAGGTATCTTGTAGTATTTATCCAACATTACCTGTATCTAGTAGTTAGTCTCCTAAACTCATAATATTAAATATAAAGAACGCAGGGTCTGTAACATTCCCACTTACATATGAATGCACATTAAATCACTAAAGTACGATTTTGATACTAATAAGCCTTTGATGAAAGGTTCCGGTATTTAATTTTAATTCAAGACGTACCGAAAAATGTCAAAAACACAAATAGAAGATTATGTCATTGGTGAATTGAAATATCAATAAATTTTACAAAATCAAGTTGGTGGAAAATCTCATAAATTTGCTATGCTACTACTGTATATTTACATATATTGTGACATGAGATAAGATCTGAAATCTCAAGATTGACGATTTGGTATTTCGCAATACACAATTGGCGTTTGGAAAATACAAACTTCGCAATTTAAACGTTCCGCAGAGTATATAGAATTAAGTTGTTTATGCTTTTTTCTGTCGCCGAAGACATATTGTTCTTATCTATTTGAAATAATGCCACAAATTATTTTTGAAGAAATTTAATGTATATAAAATGATAATTATTGTTTTCGTTATATTTTTAGTGAGACGTAAAGTACATTTCTAATATAAATTTAGACACCTAGCGGAATCTAATTCATTAGTATATACTATCTGCTTCTGGGTTTCCGGGCTGGAACCGCGTCACTAGTATATCTGCCGACGTTTCGTACCCATTTGTATGGGACATCTTCAGGGCTGAACTACTGCACTGAAACTCAGCAGATAGCATGGACAACGACTGCGGAAGTCTACGTACCAAATCATTAGTATATATTTCGGGATAGCAAACAAAAAAGAAATTTTTATTATCGAAAATAGTTTTATTGCTTTTCAAAATATTCTCCTTGAAAATCAGTGCACTTTCGCATTCGTTTAAACCAATCCGAAAAGCATTGCTACAACAGTGATGGCGGTATTTCTAAAATATGAGTTTTGAATGTCTCAACTGCCTCTTCCGGCGTAGAAAACCGTTGTCCACGAAGTTTATTCTTCATATGCGAGAACAAAAAGAAATCACAGGGTGCTAGATCAGGGTTGTACGGCGGATGGCTCATCAATTCAATGTTTTGCCCGGTCAAATATTCATTTGTTTGAACCGACCTGTGAGAGCTCGAATTGTCATGGTGGAGAATGATCTGTTGTTTTCGATTCGTTTTCCTTATTTCTTCAAAAACCTTTGGCAAACAAATAGTTGTGTACCATTCGGAATTGACCGTTCTACAACTCTCTAAAGGCACGGTTGAACGTGATCGGATTTTCCGAAAAAACAAGCGAACATTTGTTTTGATGTGCTTCGAGCGCGAACAACTTTCGATGGTTTGGGCTCATTTTGGAATACCCCCACAGTCGACTGCTGTTCACTATCGGGATCATACGCATAGATCCAAGATTTATCACCTATGACGACTTTATAAATATTCTTTGCAGCACCGCCATTGTATTTTTGCGCATTTGTTGGCACCAATCGACGCGAGTCCTTTTTTGTCAAATCATGTGGTACCCAAACTGAACATAGCTTCTTAACGGCTAAATGTTCACACCTACAGATGCCTCGATCTCACGGTATAACACATGACGATCTTGCATTATCAATTCAGACACTGCATTAATGTTTTCCTACGCAACAACATTTATGGGTCGACCTTCACGAAATTCATCGTCCAAAAAACACCGTCCAAGTTTGAATTCACTATACCAACGATATACTGTAGTTTTCGATGGTGCTTCATCAGCATATAAAGAATTCAGCTCGTCGATGCATTCTTGTTGAGATAATTCACGCCGAAAGTTATGAGAAATAATTGCACGAAAATGTTCGCGAGTTAATTTCATTTTTTCGCTAACATAAAATTTTCAAGTTACTGTCAACAATAGAAATAGCGACCGGATAATAAAGCTGTCAAGGTAAATATATTGCCAAAAATGGCAAACTTCACGATGCAATCATCAGATCGGAGGCAACACTAACAGTGTTACCAGTTCCCGAAATATATACAGCTACCCTCGTATTACTAATGGTATTTCTCACTCTGGAACGCAATCATATTTTTTATGTCTTTATATTATAGTATAAGGTTTTATGTAAATAGATCAGAATTTTTATCGTATTTTAGTTGTACATATTCTAACAAGTGTGCCCAGGAACAAGTAACAAGTGTGCCCAGACCCCAGTTATACATATTATTAAACACTACCGGAAAGATAAATGTACGTATTTCGTAAATACACACACTTTTACCATACAATATATGACGATACATGTATTTATTTACTTCGGTCATAGCATTACGTTTCGTGGTGGCTAATCCCTTACTAAACTCATAATCTTTACCTATGCGTACTTTTTTTTTATACTTTATATCTTTATAATGAACTTATACGCCATAATCAAGACACAAGATATTACAAGCACTGAAAAAAAGAAATTTTATGAGGGACCATTTCATATTCTCAAAACGAAATTCCGAAATAAGCTGGTCGATAACATAAAGTTCTTCTTCGTAATAATGTGCGAATTCCCAAGACAACTGGAGTCAACCAGTCATTGTAAATGTAACTTTTTTGAATTGGACCATTCAACATACAATTCGAATTTGGTTCCGTTCAATTTCTTTTTATTCAGAATTTAAAAAAGCACCTCAGAGGATGTTATTTGACAGATTATAGCCAAATGAAAGAGGAGTATGATGCCTATCCTGAAGACTGACAAAAGTTATATTTCTTTAATAAAATAAAGTCGTTGCAGGATAGGTAGCACAAATGCTATAAAGTTGATGTAGATTACCTTGAACGATCAAAGAAATCGATCTTTCGTTTCATTGTTAAGAAGAAAATCTTTTTAGTTTCCCTCGAACTAAACGTTTCTATTGATATTTTTATTATGTCTTAACCTTGTTTAAATTGCCTGAAAAGTATGAGCTTCTCTTTAAGCACGATCTTAATATTATCGTAATATAAGGTTTTCCAATAGGGATGATATGATTTTGAAGTAACATTTCGGCCATTTGTAATATGTCATGATCTGTCATTTGTTTTTCATTGTATTCAGTAGTGTTTACAATTTCATCATGGAGAGATATACGCAAAAACAACGTTTACAAATTATTCGGTTTTATTATCAAAATAATCGTTCTCCAATTGCAACTTTTCGTGCCCTTTTGCCATTTTATGGTCGTAATAATCGTCCAAGTGTGCTCGCTATTCGTCGAATTGTTAAAAATTTTGAGGTTACATTTTCTTTACATAATTTTCAAGTGCCAATAAGACAAAGAACCGCTCGAAGTAATGCAAATACTGCTGCCGTTCAGGCAAGTGTTACTGAAGACCGTAATTTGTCGATTCCAAGACGTTCTCAACAATTGAGACTGTCTCAAACCACAACCTGGCGGATTTTGAGAAAGGATTTGGGTTTGCATCCCTATAAAATTGTTCTCACTCAAGAACTGAAGCCATTGGACCATCGTAAACGTCGTGAATTTGTTGATTTTGCCTTGGAACAACTTGAAAACGATAACGATTTTTTTAAGAAAATCATCTTCTCTGATGAGGCTCACTTTCATCTGGATGGTGTGGTAAATAAACAAACCTGTCGATTCTGGTGCGAAGAAAATCTACAAATTATTTATGAAAAACCAATACATTCACCTAAATTAACAGTTTGGTGTGGTTTTTGGTATGGTGGAATCATCGGTCCGTACTTCTTTAAAAATGAAGCTGGTAACACCGTTACTGTCAATGGAGAGCGGTATAGATTGATGATAACCAACTTTTTATATCCAACATTGGAAGAACTTGATCTTGACAACATTTGGTTCCAACAAGACGGGGCAACGTGCCACACAGCAAATGCAACAATAGAATTATTGCGAGAAAAGTCAGGAGATTCGATTATTTCAAGAAATTGTGATATTGAATGGCCTCCAAGAAGTTGTGATTTAACACCATTAGACTATTTCTTGTGGGATTATTTGAAGTCATTAGTCTATCGAAATAAACCAGACTCTCTTCAAGCTTTACAAGTCAATATTGAACGTGCCATTCATGACATACGACTAGATTTAGTGGAAAAAGTGCTCGAAAATTGGATTCATCGAATTCGTTCCTGCAGAAGAAGTCGTGGAGGCCATTTGAATGACGTTTTATTTAGAACTTAATTGTATCGATTGTACTTCACATTAAATAAAATACTTTTGAATTTTCTTAACAACAAGTGTGTTTTTTTTAAAGAAATCATATCACTCTTATTGGAAAACCTGAATTAATTAATTATACGTCAGAGATATTCTTACTGTAATATAAACACTATCTTTTCAGTATATCAACTTATATACTGGTGTATTTATATTCGCTTAAACCAGTTATATTTCAAAGGCTTTCATTCTTATTTCTCCCGTCATATATTAAAGCGGCCAGAAACAAGAAATGTAAAGACAACGATAAAACTTAATGAACGAATAATCATCTACGGACCGAATAAAATGTCGTGTTTTAAGAGGACGACATCCGGGGAAGGACGAATTTACTATCGAAATTTTCGGCGGGCTCCCATCGTAAATTCAAAACTGGAAGAGCTATTTAAATCGTTAAAATGAACATAAAGATACGCGGTCCGGTTTGAAAATAAAATACACATGAAGTAAGTGCAATAAAAAAGTCAATGGAATGAGACTGAAAGTCAGTCGTATGTGCCGAGTTCTTTTCTCTTGCTATCGACACAAAACAATATACATTTAAGCCATATCTACGGACGGTGATTTCAACGTGCGGTCACGAACGGAACCTGAACAGGTACACGTAAACTCGCCCCAGGTTAACTGGGGAACCCTCCCTGAGGGTATGCTAGGTTGTCAGTTGTCTTTATTATTATAAGTCGGTTAGACGGCAATGTCTTTTCTACCTACTTATTAGCTACGGACAGCCCAGAGAAACCATCGTAAAAGTACAAAATAATGTTTTATTTATAAGATGTCTACTACATGGCTTTTAAATGGAAAATTTATTGTGGAAACTTGTTTATTTACAGATACAATTGCATTACTCCAAGAATTAGTCGACTATGAGAGCGTAATATTTTATTATAATAAACTAAGTAATCCTAAAATTTCAGATGATTGCACAATATCTGAGATTTTTTTATGGCCATGTTTATAGCGTGTTTTCCTTTTTATACATATTAAGTGTTGTATTTCTTCAACATTATTGGGTCTATTAAAAAAGAGTTCTATTATAAATTTTAAAATGTTTTCAAAATAACGGATTTTTTCCAGATTCATACACTTTTGAGACGACCGTATGGTATTAATTTAGAAGTTTCTACAATCTAAAATTCATCTGTTTAAAACATCTTCATTTTATTCATAAAGTAATATTAGAAAACATTATAAATAATTATAAATAACACTGTTAATTTAAATAATATAAAATATATATAACGGGTGGGCCATTTAAAAGTTTAAATTTAAAAATGCAATAAAACAAAAACGATTTGAAATTTTGCCAAATTTATTTTTTTGTTGTGAAGTACAATTGTTCCGGTTAGAGATGGAATATTATTTCGTTCATATGGCTGTCGCGGCTGGCCTCACGGTACCCCATTCAATCGGACCATTTTTCGAGCACTTTTTTCGAGTGTATGGGGTCGTATCTCGGCAATAGCATCACGAATGTTGGCCTTCAAATGCCCAATTGTCTCTGGTTTGTCAACATAACACTTGTCTTTAACAGTGCCCTACAGAAAATAGGCCAACGGTGTCAAATCGCAGCTTCTTGCCGGCCTATTGACATCACCATTTCGGCTAATTAAACGGTCATCTAACATTTGACGCAATAAATCGATTGTGGCATGAGATGTGTGGCAAGTTGCACCATCCCGTTGAAACCAAACATCGTTCACATCAATACCATGAAGAGCGGGCACAAAAAAATCGGTTGTCATGGTGCGATAGGTGTCTCCATTGACCGTAATGGTTGCGCCGTCCTCATTTTCAAAGAAATATGGGCCAATGATGCCTCCGCTCCACAAGTCTCATCAAACGGTCACTCGTAATGGGTGCATTGGCTTCTGTAAGACCACGTGCGGGTTTTCTGAGCTCCAAATACTGCAATTTTGCTTGTTAACGACCCACCAAGATGAAAATGAGCTTCATCCGGAAAGATGATTTTTTTGGCAAAATCGACATCATCGTGCAGTTTCTCGTTGGCCCATCTAGCGAAACGAAAACGAAGCGGATGATCATGTGGCTTCAACCCTTGAACCAATTGAACTTTGTAAGGCACCATACCGAGATCTTTTCGCAAAATTCGACGTAAACTAGTGCGTGAAATGTTCAATTCTTGAGAACGATGACGAGTTGATGTTGATGGATTCTCACGCACACTCTCAGCCACAACTTCGATATTTTCGGGTGTACGCACTGTACGAGCACGCTCACGTCTTGGCGCATCAACAATAAAACCAGTTTCACGAACTTTAACAATAGACTTGTGTATACCGGGCACTGTTGGTCCTTCTCTGCGACTAAACTTTGTACGACATTTTCGTGCAATTTCCGATCAATTGTCTTTGTTTTGAAAATAAATTTCCAATAAATCCCAACGTTACTCAAGCGTAAATCGATTCTTTCGTTCAGTGGAGTTAATATACTGAATTTTGTGACAGAATAGAATGACATAAGTATTGCCAGATTCGAAATAACCGGTGGTTCAAATTTAAACCGATAGATAGCCCACCCGTTATATATATATATATATAAAGGGTGTTTCAAATTGTGCGTTTTCTTTACTACTACACTGAAACCAGTTTCAGTGCAGTAGTTCAGCCCTGAAGATATCCCGTACAAATGGGTACGAAACGTCGACAGATATACAAGTGACGCGGTTCCAGCCCGGAAACCCAGAAGCAGATAGCATGGACCACGACCGCGGAAGTCTACTTTTCAAATTCAAAATGTTTTACTTATATTATATATTAACCACCCAGCAGAGAAATCCTTTTACAGACTTGATAAATACAAGAAAAGCTTACGATATATGTGGAAGGAGTAAAAGATAATTAACAATACATAAAATACCAAAAGCAATGTCCAAGTACTTGTATTTAAAAAATGAAACACCTGTAATTTATAAATAATTAAGGCAGCCAGAAGGCGAACAGAAACATTCAGCAACTAAAGTATTCTTAGAACCATAAATCAACCGACTTTCCTTTCTTTTAATATAATAATTCAATTAGTACGTGTGCATACTTACATACGTTACTTACTAAATTCCCTCTAATGATTATAATATTGTTCAAATTTAATATTACATTGCAGAAAAAATTATTATAAATGTATACCATTCCTACGAGGGTAGTTTGACAAGTAGTGAGAATGGAAAAAAAAAACGAATTTTTTAAATACAAAATAATTTTTATTTTTCAATATATTCTCCTAAAAGAGCAATACATTTATTCCAACGGTGCTCCAATGCCCTTATGCCACCTCTAAAATGCGATTCCAGAAGGCTTGCAAAATACTCATTTACGAAGATGATAAGCTCGTCGTTAGACGAAAATTTCTTTCCACCTAGTGCCGTTTTCAATTTTGGAAAAAGGTGGAAGTCGGAAGGGGCTAGATCCGGCGAATAAGGCGCATGCGGTATTAATTGGAAATGCGACTCGTGGATTTTGGACATCGCAACTGTGCTGGTATGCGAGGGAGCGTTGTCTTGGTGAAACAGAATCTTTTTCTTTGCCATTCCTGGCCGTTTAGTACGAATCTCAACATTTAATTGTTTCGGGTGTACTATAGTGTATCGAAGTTTCATCACAAGTAGCAAATCGCCTACAAAAATCAACCGGATTCCGCTTATAAAGGTCCAAACACTCATTGAAAATGCGCAAACGAGTGAACTTTTGATCAGTCGTAAGCAATCGCGGCACCCATCTTGCCGAAAGCTTGGAAAGGCCCAATTCTTTCGTTAAAATGTGGTGTACGCGTTCTGTTGAAATGTTCACCATGTCTGCTATCTCTCTCACTTTAAGTCGTCGATCTTGCGTAATAATATTATGGATTTTTATAATCATTTCCTTAGAAGACACGATTTTGGGTGCTCCAGAGCGCGCATCATCAACACAGCTTGTTCTACCACGTTTAAATTCATTTACCCATCTACTTATTGTGGCGGATGATGGAGCAGATTCACATAATGTTTCCCGTAACTCATCTTTTATTTCGGTAGCTTTGATACCCTTAATTACGAAGTATTTAATCACCGCACGATACTCCGCTTTTTCCATTTTAACAAAACGACGTGTTGCTTCTTTTTCAATCAGCTGTCAAAAATAAACTAATCAACCGATTTATATAAATATCGGAATGTAAACATATAAATAGGCAACCTAAATTACAGTGCAATTTGTGTCATTCTCACTACTTGTCATAAGCAATTTAGTTCATGAAAATTTCATTACCATCGCTTTCTGAATTATTACCACAAAATTACGATTTCTTCTCATTTCGTCGTCCCAAATAAAAAAGCAGGTAGTCATTTACCAATATTTACTCTTGTGTTATGGATTGAATATCCAACAAAAGCCGCCTGTATTTGTTCAGTAAAGTATTCCTCTTAAAAATATATTATATTTATATTATGTAAATTTAAAAATAAAAAACTATGGCAAAAGAATTTTTTGTAAAATTATAAAAAACACCGTACATACAATTTGAGATTGAGATATGAAATTTATAAATCTAAGAAAAACGACAATCTAAAATGGGAATTTTGAATTTAATTCTCAAATATTGTACAATAGGAAGTTGTGTTAAATAATCTACTCCACATATATTGTATCTTCATTCGTATTGAAATTTATTTTATTTCAATACGAATATATTTTATTTTATTAATTATTGAATTTTAATAAAATATTTGAAACTTTTCCTACATTCTATCTGCTTCTGTGTTTCCGGGCTGGACCCGCGTCACTTGTATATCTGCCGACGTTTCGCATCCATTTGTATGGGACATCTTCAGGGTTGAACTATTGCACTGAAACTGTTCCAGTACAGTAGTTCAGTCCTGAAGATGTCCCATACAAGTGGGTACGAAATGTCGGCAGATATACAAGTGACGCAGTTCCAGCCCGGAAACCCAGAAGCAGATAGCATGGACCACGACCGCGGAAGTCTACGTACCGATTTTCCTACATTATTTATTTTTTCATTGTTTGTATTTTTATATTTCTACTCCTTAACAATAACTAAACAGATCAAAATTACATTTTAGGCCGTTGGTACTTTAACAAAAACAAATTTTAGTACATTGCGTCTGAATGAAATTCTACTTTTCGAACAGTAGCAATCAATTAAAAAAATTACGACTTTCATTTGTGCGTTCACATTGCGAATTTATCCACTTGTTTGCTTCGGCTACTGAAATTAAATTATTTATAATTACAATATATTCTCATTAGTCAACGCTCAGCATAAATATTTTCTTTTAATATTTAAGCAATTTGTCTCAGAAGAATTGGTAATGGATTATTCTTCAGCAGTTTATGTTTTCTATAATTTAATAGAAGTATATTCTTTTAGAAATTGTACACAGTCTGTCGCAGAGAAAAGCGTACTATTTTGGTAAAATTCTTATATTTTATCCAAAGTAGTCGCCATCGGCTTCAATCCAACGTTTTTTACGGTCAATTAACATGTCGAATGAATTTTTAAATTCATCTTTAGAGATGTCCTTCAAGATCGCTGCCGACGCCTTTTTAATGGCCTCGACGTCGGCATAACGCTATCCTTTCATCGGCAAATGTAGTTTGGAGAATAGATTACAGGGGGCCAAATCCGGTGAATACGGTGAATGATTGGTAGTTAAAATGCCATTTGTAGATAGAAAATCAGTGATAAGCGTCGAACGACGAGATGGTGCATTATTATGCAATAAACGCCAGCTACCATTTTCACGATTTTGAAGGCGCACACGACGAATACCCGCAAAAAGACGCTTCATAACGCCAAAATAATATACAGCATTGACTGTTTGACTAGTTCGATTAGATTTTTTGCTATCGAAAATAGTTTTATTGCTTTTCAAAATATTCTCCTTGAAAACCAATGCACTTTTGCATTCGTTTAAACCAATCTGAAGAGCATTGCTGCCACTGTGAAGGCGCTATCTCCAGATATTACTATTAGTACAATAAGTGTTAAATGTCTTCTAGATCTTTGGAGAAATGCTAACTACACTATAGAATAATAAAGCTTTGAAACACGTAAACATTTTGTGCAAACTCCAAATAAATAGTTAAAAAAATTCCAACTCATGTACCATTTCTGAAGATGACTATGTTGATATAGAGAAATATTTTCGAAAATTGTTCTTTATTATTAATGGAAGAAGATAGAAGAAAGAAGGGTGGATCAAAAAGCTTTTTGTGCAACTCGCATATTAATATGGAATTATTTGTTATTTACATATATTGACGAAGAAATAATTTAAAAAAATCTAAAACTTTCTCTTTTTTATTGCAGTAACTCTAAATGTAACTAAGCCATTAAAATAGTTATATAATTTACCTTGTTATCTACCTTGTTATCTATTATATTTCTTATATGTAAACAGTTAAGTTGTTTAAAATCCATTTTTATTTGTGTTTTACAATTACACTTTACAGTTACAGCAAGAAAACGATTTTACTTATATATTGAAAGATATTAAAAATATCATAAAAATGCCATAAAAATTTATGGCGTGTTTATTTTTATTTCAATATATTTCATTTTACATCTGATTAAGACAAAATATCGAATATAATTAAAATTAAAAATATGTTTTCTCCATATATTTATTCGCGGGCAAGCTTTAATTGTAAATGAAGATTTTACGAGGGTAGCCGTAAGCTAAATCGACATTAATGTCAAGCTATTCATGCAGACTAACAATTCTATCGTTCATATATGTACTTAATCTTCTTTTGTTGGTAAAATTTTGCATTCACATCATGTATGACATATAAATAAAGACCTTAATTTCAGACATACACCTTGCGTGGAAGACGATAATTTACAGGGTTAATTCTTTACGTACGAAAATACTAAAATACGGAGGTAGCCGTTTATATTTCGGAAACTGGCAACACTGTTAGTGTTGCCTCCGATCTGATGATTGCATCTTGAAATCTGTCATTTTTGACAATATATTTACCTTGACAGTTTTATTATCTAGTTGCTACTTCTATTGTTGACAGTAACTTAAAAATTTTATGTCAGCGAAAAAATGTAATTAACTCGCGAGCATTTTCGTGCAATTATTTTTCACAACTTTCGGCGTGGATTATCTCAACAAGAATGCATCGATGAGCTGAATTCTTTTATATGGTGATGAAGCACCATCGAAAGCTACAGTAACAGTCGAACTGAAAAGTCCCCGGTCTACCATAGTAAAACACAGTTTTTTGGCAAAATTCGATTTTATTATTCAACGTAGTTGCCTTCGAGGGCGATACACCGATTATAGCGTTCTTCCAACTTTTCGATACCATTTTTGTAGTACGAATTGTCTTTAGCCTCGAAATAGGCCTCAGTTTCGGCGATCACCTCTTCATCCCTGCTAAATTTCTTCCCGGCGAGCATTCTCTTGAGGTCTGCAAACAGGAAATAGTCGCTGGGGACTACATCTGGAGAGTACGGTGGATGGGGAAGTAATTCGAAACCCAATTCACTTAATTTGACCATTGTTTTCATTGATTTGTGACACGGTGCATTGTCTTGGTGAAACAGCACTTTCTTCTTCTTCATATGGGGCCGTTTTTTTTGCGATTTCGTTCTTCAAACGGTCCAATAACGCTGTATAATAGTCGCTGTTGATGGGCTGACCCTTTTTAAGATAATCTATGAAAATTATTCCATGCGCATCCCAAAAAACTGACGCCATAACTGTTGCGTCTTTCCACGCTTTGGAGCCGGTTCATCACGTGCAGTCCACTCGACTGACTGTCTTTTGGACTCTGGAGTGTAGTGATGAATCCATGTTTCATCCATTGTCACATATCGACGCAAAAACTCGGTTTTATTACGATTTAACAGCTTCAAACACAGCTCAGAATCATCAACTCGTTGTTGTTTTTGATCGAATGTGAGCTCGCGCGCACCCATTTTGCACAGAGCTTCCGCATGCCCAAATATTCATGCACGATGTGTCCAACACGTTCCTCTGATATCTTTAGGATGTCAGCTATCTCGACCAACTTTACTTTACAGTCATTTAAAATGATTTTGCGAACTTTTTTGATGTTTTCTTCGGTGACAGCCTCTTTTGGTCGTCCACTATGTTCGCCGTCTTCGGTGCTCATTTCACCCCGTTTAAACTTAGCATACCAATCAATTATGGTTGATTTTCCTGGCGCAGAGTCCGGAAACTTCTCGTCAAGCCATTCTTTTGCTTCAACGGTATTTTTTCCCTTCAAAAAGCAGTACTTTATCAGCACACGAAATTCTTTTTTTTCCATTTTTTTAAATAACAAAAGTAGCTTCACTCTTAACGCAATATCTCAGTAACTAATGGTCGGATTGCTGTCAAATTTTGACACGTTTCGTTTGAAGGTTAGTACTATCTAAAAAACATATGGATTTAATAACAGTAACGCCATCTATGTGTCAGACCACGCACTTTTCAGCCGACCTGGTATATCGTTGGTATAGTGAATTCAAACTTGGACTTTGCACGGAAACCATTAATGCAGTGTCTCAATTGATAATGCAAGACCATCATGTGACATACCGTGAAATTGAGGCATCTCTAGGTATTAGTAACACCAGCGTATATAAGATCCTGCATGAACATTTGGCCGTTAAGAAGCTATTCACGTTGGGTACCACATAATTTGACAACCGCTCAAAAAAGGACTTGCGTCGATTGGTGCCAAGAAATGCACAAAAAAATACAATGGTGGTGCTTCAAAGAACATCTATAAAGTCGTCGCAGGTGATGAATCTTGGATCTATTACGTATGAGCCCGATAGTAAGCAGCAGTCGGCTGTGTGGGTATTCCAAGATGAGCTAAAATCAACATAGGTTGTTCGCGCTCGAAGCACATCAAAAAGAGTTGTAGAACAGTCAATTCCGAATGGTACATAATTATTTGTTCGCCAAAAATTTTTAAAGAAATAAGGAAAACAAACCGAAAACGACAGATCATTCCCCACCATGACAATGCGAGCTCTCACAGGTCGGTTCAAACAATTGAATATTTGACCGGGCAAAACATTGAATTGATGAGCCATCCTCCGTACAGCCCTGATTTCTTTTTGTTACCACACGTGAAGATTAAAGTTCGTGGTTAACGGTTTTCTACGCCGCAAGAGGCAGTTGAGGCTTTCAAAATTCATATTTTGGAGATACCGCCTTCACAGTGACAGCAATGCTTTTCGGTTTGATTTTCAAGGAGAATATTTTGAAAAGCAATAAAACTATTTTCGATAATAATTTTTTTTTTGTTTGTTATCCCCAAAGTATAAACGGCTACCCTCGTATAACTAACTCTCGCGAGAGAACACGAAATTACTTCCCGGACGACATAATGGCTAAAAGGAGGCTTCTTTGTAAATATTTGGCAATTTAAACGCCCCGAACCATCTTTTACAAAGAATTTTAACACTCCACAGTATTTAATGTTATCCATTTTAAAACATACATACAACAAGAACAAAAATATCTTCTCATTTTGTTAATTTTTACATTTGTATAGTGGAATTTGCCTCTGCAATCCTAGCTGCTTTCATTAACACCCAAATTTAAGCCTTTATAATGTTCTCGTGTGAGAAAACAAATTATTTAATGTACTCTTCGATTGTTGGTACATTTACAATAAAAATGCTTATGATGTTTTTTCTATATTACATTTTCGTTATTCCATTTAACGTTTTGAATGCAAAAATATTTTCCGTGCCTCTTTTATAGTACCATTCACTTCTCTTTGTTGTAACAGTCAATAGTTGAGTTATTATCTAATATTATCTTTTAAAAGCATTTTTCAAAAGTAAAAATCCCACAAACATAATAAAATTCAATTATCAACGACTTTCTAACAGTACTAATCCGTACACAATTGCATACCTAAAAGTCCCCCATAATATGAGCAAGTGTATTTTACACACCGAACTCGCCTCTCTGTAAATACACGCATTCCGGAATGGGTCTTCATGTAGCCGTTGCATTACAGGTGTTTGTGTGTGAGTGTAATAATGCATAATAAAAACGACACCACACCAGGCACAATAGATAATTCGTCCGAGGTGGTCGCCAAGTCGGCATTTTCACTCGACAATGCCTACGGACAAAAGATAGAACCTCTCTTACGGTACCCATCGCTCGGGTCATTAAATTACTACTATATACACTAAAGTCCTCGTGCGTTCCTCTTTTTCGGCCCTGTTCTTCATTCTTTCAGCGATAGAGGAACGACGGAGCGCGCAATAAATCGACTCATTAGTGAATATAAAGTTGGACCAGAATAAAAAAAAAAATTAAGCGTACAGTTGATACACAAAAAGAAGCGTCAATTGAAGGAAATTAAACGGAGAAGAAAGAAGGAGAAACGAACAAGAAGAATTTGAAGACATAAAGAACGTGTAAGTTCGTATTTTGTGCGAGTGAATGAAAGGAAATTCTGAAGTCTGTAATTATATAAGCGTTTTCGTTAGCTTCTTTTGTGCAACGAGTTGCTTTTTTTCCTGGAATTTTCAATCGCAAAAAAATCTCATAATGGGAAGTTAATGTTTGCCGAAAGTGATAAGTAAATTTTACTAGTAATTAATGAGTTTGTTCGAGCTCGCGAGAGTTTAATAAGATCGCATAATTAAAATATAATTTACGAAAACTTATTTGGCCTTTTGAAGAAAATGAAATCTTACTCGACTCGAAGTTCGTAAAGCTAAATTGGCATTAATGTGAAGCTATTCATGCAGGCTATAAATTCTATTTTTCATATATGTAATTAATCTTCTATTGTTGGTAAAATTTTGCATTCACGTCATATATTACAAATAAATAAAAACCTTAATTTCAGACATACGAGGTGTGGCTATTAAATAACGGGACTGACGCTGTAAAACATTTTATTTTGATTTCATACATATTTACTTATTATCACCTTCAATATACACCCCCCCCCTATCCGTATAACGCTCCATGCGAATCTTCCATTAGTCGAAACAGTCTTCTTCTGTCAGCTCCTTCAGGACGAGTACCGCTTTCGCTTTCACAACTTCAACGGACTCAAATTTTATTCCCTTTAATTCAGATTTCACCTTAGGAAACAGATAGAAGTCGCACGGCGCAAGATCTGGCGAATAAGCCCGATGGTCTAACACTGAGATCCTGTACTTGGCTAGAAACCTCTTGACTGACAACGCGGAATGAGCCGGTGCATTGTCTTGGTGGAGAGCCCATGACTTGTCCTTCCACAATTCGGGTCGTTTTGCCTTATTCTTCCACGGCGTTGAGCAAGAACATGAAGGTAGTAATGTTGATTAATAATTTGACCTTCAGGAACCCAGTAAAGGTACACCCCCATCCCATGCATATCGTAAAAAACAATCATCATTGCTTTGAATTTGGATTTTGCTTATTCGAGCTTTTTTGGCTCTCGATGAAGATGGGCAGATTACCGAGTTATTTTATATGGTCATCCGTCTTTGACGTGGAAGGGCGATCAACATTTATTGTCATACACTTTTTTCAATAAATTATAAGTTTCAGTAGCGGTTTTTTTAAGTTTCATGTGAAATTTCGCAACAATTCGTTGCTCTATTGTTACACTTAACATTTTTCCGGCGAAACAAAAAAACAACTCTAATGCGAACGACCAGACAACATAGAGAGTTTTAAGATCAAAAAGCGCAAAACGTGAGTGTGGCAGCACATCCCATCTAAGATCCAATAATTTTTGGCGGGCGATCAAACTCGTATGTGATCTCACGTAATCGTGACAAAATATTTCTTTCCTATTAACTAGTTTTGGACATTTATAGATAATGAATTCGTTCAAAATATCCAATTGCCGACAATATACACTTGCATTAACTTTTCCTTGATAGAAGATCAGAAAAACACAACACTGAGACCCACACACATAACCCTCCTCAGGCGAATATCTGCCTGCTATGACGCTTAACCAAGACTGTTTTTGCACTATATGATTGTAAAGAACTTGACTTTTCGTAACTAATTATCAGCTGCTTCAAAAGAGTATCGTTTCCCTTAGGTTTAGGGAACATATCGTAGAAGTTCACACGCGCTGTTAAGACATCAGCACGTAATTTCGCGAAACATCGTTGTCGTTGATGTTCTTACTTCGTATAACGAAAATGCACACTTTGGTCTTCCATTTTCAAGTCATTGACAAAATTTCTTTCCAACATGAAGCTGGAACTGTAGCTGTCGCATAGCATAGCATGAACATAAATGCGAGTAACTTTCAAAATTGAACTAACGCTATTTGCTGCAAAATGCGTCGCGATTTTCTTGGCAACCCTATATATGGCAAACCTTCATGCTTCATCTATCAAAGACTTATCTCACATCTATGAATACGGCAGAGTGGTACCGTCGTCTTCAATATCTTTACTGGTTTCACTACTACTATACGATTTTCTTATATTATGACATGTTTTCTTTTGAAACCAAATTGATGGATGAAAATTAACGATTTATGTGCTTTGACAAAATAGGCAATAAGCTGGGACGTATAAGATTCTAGTATTTCAAGATTTTTTACTTGATTTTGGCGACGTGATAATTTTGGCTACTTTCCATTGGAATAGAGAATAGTTTACTCTGAATATTATGTGCTCATTGTAATCGTTTTGTAGCTTTTATTGGTATTTCTTGCAGAATTCTTTCAATTATTAAATTGTAATCTGGAGTATTATTCGAGATGGTTTCTATAATGATTATTCTTTTTTCTTTATAGCAAGACACAAGATCGAAACAGAACTATGAACCTAGTTTCTTGCACCTAGTTATATCTGATCAGCCCCAGGAGTAAGGTGTACTTTTAGGTAATTTTTTATTTTTGTTTCTTCTTCTTGAGACAGTTCTGACATGAATAGTTCGAAAGTATTTCCAAGATGTCGTTTCTCCCCACAACTTTTAATATACTGCCAATTGGATTTTTAATAGAGACTTTATGTTGTTTCGATTTCTTAGTATTTGATTTATGATTTTCCATAGCGAATGATTATTGTTTTTTGACGTACTCACTTTCATAAATATTCTAAGATTTACTACTTTTTAAAAACTCATTATTAATGTTGAACAAACCCCCGAGATCGCAGTAACATACAGCCTTGCCAGCAATACTAATCTTATAAATAACACACGTAATTATAGTTCCTATATATTCTAAGGTAAAAACAATTTAGAAATGTATTTACACCCGTCGCAGCTAACGATCCACTTTTGCTTGGTATCCTCGCGTCACTGACATGATACAAGTTATCGGCAATACCTGCACGCGTTTGCTCTTGCACTCGGCTCCTGTCGCTGATTACCCGATGGTTTGTTCAACCTCACTGATTGTTGTTTCTTCAATTTTTTGTAATTTTATTAAATTTTCTTTTTCATTTATTGTCACTATTCTTTTCTAAATGTTTTCAGTGATTTTTTCCGTCACTATAGTATAGTATAAACACAAATGGGCCTATTCGTTCCTATACTACGATTGTTGTTATTGGATGTGTGCCACATAGCAAGCTTCTTCTAGAATTATTGTGGTGATGGTATATATTGCTGTTTTTATTGCAGTTTCCAGTTTTTTTATTTATTAATAAATTAATTTTATGTTTATATGGAGTTACTATTTTTTAATTATTGTCTATTATTTGTATATAACAGAAACATATAGTACACATAGCAGTGTTGAAGATTTTGCAAACAATTAAACAGGTCCCGTTATTACAGCCTAGACACCGCTATGCTATTTGTAATAAATCAAAACTGGTCAAGAATTCAGCTCGATTTGCTATCAAACCTCCTCTAAAATTGATTGTTTGGAATCTGTCCGATCTCTGTACAATTAACGCACCGTAGCATGTAATCATTTTCGAGTTACACAGTGATTACGTAAAACAGGATAAGTGTTATTATATTTTTAATTAAGGTATGTGTGTGTATGAGAATCAACCGAGCGATGCTTTTCAGTCCGGCGTGTTTTCTTATTTGAAAGTGCCGATGTCTTTCTCTTAACTTTTCAGAAATTGAGCTACCTTAAAGGATTATTATAATAATTAGTAATTTCGTGGAATACGCAGTGGCATTTTAATGCGTGTTAGTTATTTTACTCTTATAATACTGGTAGCAATGATTACGTCTAATAAAACACTAAATTTAAAGCAGTATTCTTCCAAAAGGTTTCATACCTCTTTTGATTACGAGGGTAGTCTCATAAGTATCCGGTCTGAGCTAGAGATGGCGGTAGTTGTTTAAAAAATATCACCGTATTAGAAAGTACACAATCTATAAAGCATATGTTTCAAGTTCGAAGACGCCACGTTGTTTAGTATTTGTTTGGCAGCCATCAATAGTGAATGCTTTCAGTGAATTTGAAAAAATGGAGAAAATTGGTCGTTACATAATACAATACTTTTATTTGAAAGGCCTCAGTCCAACCGATATAAAAGCTGAACTGGATTCTACTCCGGGTGAGTCTGCTCCTTCGTTTACAACAGTGAAATATTGGGTAGCAGAGTTTAAACGAGGCCGTACGAGCTGCCAAGACGAGGTGGTCCACCAAATGAGGTGACGACTACAGTAATGGCGAAGAAAATCTACAAAGTGGTACTAGATGATCGTCGACTGAAAGAAAGTGCGTGAGCTAGCAGACATAGTAGGCATTCCAAAAAGGGCGGTACATCGCATATTATCTGAAAATTTAGACATGAGAAAGCTGTGCGTAAGATGGGTGCCGCGTTTGCACGTACTCCAGCAAAAATAGTGTCATGAAGATGTTTCAGTTGAGTGTTTAGCGAAGTTTCACAGTAACAAAGCAGAATTTTAGCAACGTTTCATAACCATGGATGAAACATGGGTCCATCACTTCACACCCGAGACAAAAAAACAATCAAAACTATGGACTCAGAAGGGAAAACCAACTCCAAAGAAGGCGAAGACCGTTTCATCTGCATGCATGGTCGTGGCATACGATTCATTTGACAGCTTGCAGTTGGACCGCATTCATAGAAAATTATTTGAGCTTCTTTCCATCAATGTGGAATGTGTTTATCCTGAAGGAGGCTCTCCAATATCTGACCTGTTGAGTCGGCAGAGTAGGACTTTGTTGTTTCCCGACAAAAGTTTTTCTGTGCGATGTTTCTAAGGAGCATCGTTAATAACACTGTCAATTATTATTACCTCCTGCAAAAAGTTATTTTTAATGATCCCCGTCTACAATCTAGAAGTCACTGCTTTTAGAATACTTGTAGCCAGGACCAGCTGCTTGTGGAGAACGCCCATCAACGTGATATGTAGTACCACCGACAAAACCTAGAAGATAATATTTAATTAATTGTATTTAATGAATGATTTTCCTGGCTTGATTTTTTAAGTCAATAAAGTTAATTAGATACTTCCGTTATGCAATTACTTTTTATAAAAATTTTTATTTGTATCTATTGTATTATTAGTAGTTGTCCTATAGTTTGCGTTTCTATTATTATTATTATTACTATTATTACTATTATTATTATTAAATCTATTATACTTCCCGCAAAATTACGTTCGTTCTCTATTAGAACTACTTTAATTTATTTTTATCTTTATGAGCACACCTCGTACATACATTTTTTTTAATATTGCCTACACAGCGAGGGAGAGAATGCAAGTGTTTGAAATTCTTTTTATAAGATTGAAAATGTAAACAAACTCGACCCTTATTTGACGTACCACCCCCAACAACGCACACCAATTTACATTTTTTCCTTTTAACGAAACATACAAGAGCTATTTTTATAGTTTGATATCGCTACAGCTCGACTTAAAAATGTAGAGCAACAATTGCGATTTACATCGCAAACTTTTTTATGGTAGTAATTATGCATACGAACTTTTGCCGTTGACGAACTCATATATGTATGCAGTAGATACTTAAGATGTATAAAATATATATACTTTGTCACATTCCTTTCGGCTTCACTAAATTACCCTAAAAAATGATAAACAAAAAGCGTATATTATCTTGAAGAACCTATAAATTTACTTATAACAAAAAGATACAGAACATTAAACATTATAATACTCATTTACGTGGTGGCATTATCGGAGAAAATTGTCCATAAGTAGTGTTCATCATTCTCCTCTGGGAAGAGAAAGAAAAAAAATTTAATTACGTAATTTCTTATCTTTAAGCACAGTTAACGTGTGTATACAGCTTCCGAATTATATACATACATATACACATGTACATACATAAATCTAGTTATAAATTAATAGTTAGTAATTTATTCAAACGAGTTCCGTATATAACGAACTGAAATATGTTTGCATATGTAATGATAATGTACTTTATTTCGAACGTAAAATCAGAAAGAAGATTTTAAATAATTCCTGCATAAGGTTAATGGGCAGTGGTACCTTATTCGTATAATGTAGATCCGTTAACTCTCTCTGTGGCAATTACTCGCGCTGAGAAAACTTAATTTAAAATTTATGTGCGGTCAATATATTCGGAGGATATATCTTCTGTATGTGCAAGTATCATATATATATTATATAAAATCTACATGTTTGCTTGACAAAGAAAATAATAGTGTACGTAATGGGGATTCGTTTATAAGTGTGTATTTTTGCTTTAATTTTCGAGGCAAAGAGATTACTAATGTTGAATCGATTCATAAAAACAAAACTAGACTCGACGCTCCTCCTGAATCCAGATGTTCAAAGACCGTCCTATTTTATGCACTTGGACTTGAGAACTTTAAATGATAATACAAGACAGAAATATTGTGGGAATGAAATTTTTTTAATTATGATCTGGTGGATAATTTCATGGCATTTATTTCTTAAATATGATTTCCGGCATATGGCCGCCGCGGCTACGAGTTACGTGGTCCATTCGATCAGTCCAATTTTTGACTACTTTTTCCAATAAATCTAGCCGCATGGCGTCGATGGTGGCTTGAATATTGGTTTCCAATGCTTCAAGAGCTGCTGGTTTTTCGGCATAAAATAATGAGTTAACATAGCCCCATAAAAAGTAATCCAAAGGCGTTAAGTCGCACGAACGAGGGGGTCAGTGAACAGAGCCGCATCTGGATATGAAGTTGTCACCAAATTGATTTTGCAATAAATCGATTGTTAAGCGCGCTGTATGGCAAGTTGCGCCGTCTTCTTGGAACCGAATGTCGTCGATGTTTAGCTGATTAATTTTAGGAAACAATAATTCAGTCAGGATAGCTCGATAGTGCTAGCCATTCACCGTAACGGCAGCTCCTTCCTCATTTCGAAAGAAACAAGCACCGATGATGCCGCCAGCGTGTAAACCGCACCAAACGATCAATTTTGATGGATGTAATGGCGATTCGTTAACGGCTAGAGGGTTGTCTTCGCTCCAAATACGGCAATTTTGCTTACTGGCGTAGCCATTTAACCAGAAACGAGCTTCATCACTAAACATAATTCTTTGATAATGCTCATCTTCGGCCAGTTTCAAATGAGCTCAATCAGCAAAAACGCGACGCAAACGAAGTTCGTTTGGCTTCAGTTCTTGCACGAGCTGTATTTTATAGGCACGTAAGCCAAGATCCTTATGTAAAATTTTCCACGTAGTCGAAGGACAAAGGCCAACAAGTTGAGAACGACGACGAATCGACAGTAAAATTAGTGCGAAAACGATCACAAAATATCTGCAGTATAGTAAACCCAGAAGACCTCCAAGATGCATTGCATCATGGCATAAAGACATCTTCGTAACATTGTTTGCGAAATAATATTAAGATGATTGCAATAATTCATTAATTAATATTTGAAGTGTTTTTTGTATATACAACCATGCTCAAATGTATTAGACACCTTACGAATATATGTACATGCATACATATATAGTTTATATAGTTTAATCAAAAGAGAGGTGAGGAAAATAAAACTGTTGTGAAAATTATGTAGTGTTATTTAGTAATATAGTACAATTTATCAATATTTTGTCGCTCCGCCCTTGGCCTTAATGACAGCTCGCACTCGTCGTGGCATACTTGCTACTAAATTGTAACACTCTGCCGGTGGTATTGCAGCCCATATTTCGCGAATTTTTGTTGATAATACTGCTTTTGACAGGCATTTATGTTCCGTGATCTTAGTTTTTAAGATACGCCACAAATTTTCAATGGGAGACAAATCGGAACTTTGTGGCGGCTAATCCAATACCTCCACAGTGTTGTCCTCGAACCAACGCATTACAGCTCCCGATTTGTGGCAGGGCGCATTATCTTGCTGAAAAATGTATTGTGGAATATCCTGGTCGAATAGTTTTAGCACAGACGGTTCTAAAACTTCCTCCAACATGGCTAAATAGCGTTGGTTATTCATCCGTCCATCGCACAGGTACACTTCTCCAACACCGTATGCAGACATACAACCCCAAACCATGATAGTACCACCTCCAAATTTTACTGTGGGAATGATACATTGTAGTTCATAAGCTTCCCCTTGCCTACGCCGAACGCATAGCGTCCCAGGTAGTCCCAAAAGCTGCCAGGCAAAAGAAGAAAGTTAGCACTTAGACAGGATTAATTTTGTTTAATGTTACATGTAGACTGAATTGCATACAACGATAAGAATATTAGTCATGAAGACGTACTTACACACCTCGATATTCGATTCATCAGACCAAAGAATCTTCGACCACTTCTCGATTGTCCAATTATCATGTTGTTTGGCCCATAAATACCGCTTCTTTTTATGAGCGTCAGTTAAAAGCGGTTTACGTCGCGCTTTACACCCTCGTAAACCAGCACGCTGGAGACGCCTTCTCACTGTTTACGCAGAAACTGTTATGCGATAACGCTGTTTCAGCTCACTGGCTAGCTGTTTCGACGATTTTTTCCTATCACTGAGAGCTAGTCTTTGTAAAATTCTGTCTTCTCTAATCGAGGTAAAGGGTTTTCTGCCACTTTTTGGTCTGTTAACAAACGACCCACTCTCCTAATAGCGACTAATGGTTGTACGGACTGTACATCGCGAACATTTTTTTTGCAAGCGTAGCTATTGATAACTTCTGGGAATACAGTAGCACTATTTGGGCGCGTTCTCCTACCGACAACTCGCGTGTTTTAGGCATTTTTCTTCAACAAATAACTGACACAACGTGAAAAAATAGGATAATCTAATTGATCTCTACCACAAACACACAAACGCACGTTGCTCACGCACTGCTAGAATGACACTAAATTTCTAAAATCCACAATTTCCCCTTTCCACCTATTCTTTTCAATAGGGGATTAACTAGGGTATTCAAAAACGCATTTCTGTAAATACCATTAACTATTTTTACGGTTAATTTCCGTCAGACTTGGATAATACTGAGAATAAGGGTTTTTACCTGGGGTGTCTAATACATCTGAGCATGGTTGTATTTTCTAAGGTTTTAGTAAGAAACTGAAAATAAATAGCGAAGGCTTAGATAATACAATAAGGACTTTAATTATTCTTCACGTTTACATTTTCTAATGCACAATGTATTTACTTCTCATAAGCAGCTTATACACCTGCTCCGAATTAAGTAGCTAATTAGAAAAATATTTTTGTCCTTTTTTTCTCAAAACTCAAGAACTTTAGTTTTAAAAAAAGAGTAGGAGGAGAACTATAAAATTAAAGTCCTCTTTGAAATAATAATTGCGTAATTAACAACTTTCTGATTCATGAGCAAACATTCTATGTAACGTATTCAATAAAGACCCTTGGAAGAAACTATTAAAACGTCTTTCACCTGCCAACACTTCATGTACGAAGCTCCGTCCTAGATGTTTTACTATGACTAACCTAACTGGGGAGGTAATCCCGGAAGGAACGTCGCGTAAACGGGACAACGGTGGCACGTATAGCCCGGAGCGCAAACTCTGGCACAACCTCCGGCTCGCCCAGTCATCAAGCGCACGAGATGAGCTACCGGCAACGGACGACTCGAAGACCTTACCGACCGCCTCGGGGCTATTACTTCCAGGGGTCATACATTACGTCGTAATGATGATCCGCTGATATCTGCCACACATATTTCATAATTACGTTCCTATTCGAGAACGCACTCATGCTGGTTATTTCTTGATTACATGTACACTAATCGAAAACTTAAGAGGGATCTAAGATCGAAGATTATGGTAGGGCAAACATGAAAAATGATTTTGGAAAATAGATTAATAATACAAAATACATAAGGAGCATTACTTTTATTTCTTTAAATTTTAATATTGACTTGTACATACATATTCAAACAAGAATATGACACACATAAATAATCTGAGTATCTGTGGATGAGTTTTACTGCGGATCTAGGTGCGACAGTATGATTAATTACTACTGATGATGACAACTTAGTTATCTATAAATATATACAGAATACGAACATTGATGTTGCAAGGTGCTTTATTTACCAATTCCTTGATTCTATTGACGTGTGCATCATCAGTTGATGTTGATGGCTGTCCTGGACGTGGTTCGTCATCAACGCGTTCTCGACCCTCTTTGAATAATTTGTACCAATCAAAAACACTTGCTCGCGACAAACAATTATCACCGAAGGCCTTTTGCAACATTCTGAACGTTTCGGCACCAGAAATTTGATTCCGTACACAAAATTTAATGGAACTTTGTTGAATAATTTCACTCATTGTAAAAATCGCCGAATGCACTTTTTGTATTACAGAAAGACAAGCGTATACTAAACACTAATGATTATTTTGATGTGATATTTGGTACAGATGTCACTGACAGTCATACCAACCTAGAAAAAAAATATTTCGACGAATGGGTTTTCGCGCGAAATTTAAATTAAAAAGTCTTACTATTTTTTGCCCACAGTAGTATACATCTTTGAAAATGTCGAGTTTCGTGCCTGAAAAAGTGCATTTGCGACACGCGCTATTATTCTTATTCAATCAAAAGAAAAAAGCTGCTGAAAGTCGTCATTTGAAGATGCGAAACTGCAGAACTTATTAGATGAAGACTCAACCCACACTCAAAAAGAATTGACAGAGACGATTAGCGACCAATTACGAGCAAGGGGAAAAATACAAAAGAAGAGAAAATAGGTACCACATCACTTGAATCACGTGAAATGTTGCTTCGAAGGTATGATCGGAAGTTATTCCTGCATCGAATAGTGACGGGTGATGACAAACGAAAATTCTAAGCACAAAAAATCATGGTTATCACCTGGCAAAGCTGGCCCATCAACTCCAAAGCCAAATCGTTTTGGTCGCAATACAATGCTCTGTGTTTTGTGGGACCAGGCTCTCGTGGTGTATAATGAACTATTAAAATCCGGTACAACAGTTAATACTGATCACTACTGATAGCAAATTATCAATTTGAACTATGCATTGTTAGAAAAACATCCAGAATGACCTCGAAGACTCGGTAAAGTGATTTTACAGCACGATAACGCCCCGTCTCATACAGCAAAACCGGTCAAGAAAGCGATGAAAGCACTTGAATGGGACATACTATCGCACCCGCCATATTCTCCAGACCTTGCTTTGTCCGACTACCACCCTTTCACATCAATGGAGCACGCGCTTGCAGAGCAGCACTTCGCAAATTTCAAAAAAGTTAGAAAATGACTCGATGAATGGTTTTGCACAAAGGACAAACACTTTTTTGGGATGGCATTCATAAATTGCCTGCAAGATGGGCGAGATGTGTAGAATCAAATGTCCAATCATTTGAATAAATAAATTTCTTCATTTTCTTGAAAATTATGTAGTTTTTTTACGAAAAAACCGGTAATGAGTTTCCGGTACATCTGGTAATTCAAGAACCTTTGCAAAAGTCAACAAAATTGAACTAGGATTGGATAGTACCACTACGTTACCTTTTTTGTGAACTGGGCAAATTCTAGTACGCCTCCAACGGTCAGAAATTGTTACACTTTTTATTAAACAGTTAACAATTACTCATAATTGTTCAGCTAAATCATGCCGATGCCTTCGAACAATGAAACTAGGAATTACATCATCTCCAGCTGTAGATTTCGTCAGCATTGTATCCATAATCGTCAGAAAATTATTCTTCTTCACAACAGAAATAGTGAAAGGTAAATTTCACCGTATGTCTTCTAATAACCGAGATGCCAATGGCGAGCATCGAAATGTGAGCACTCGGTATTTCTACTTTAAAATATTGGGTTGGCAACTAAGTACTTTCGGTTTTGTAGTATAAAATAAAACACTTTTATTAAAACAAAGAATAGTTTTTAATCAATTATATATTTTCCATTTTGCTCAATGACCTTTTGCCATCTTTCTTTCAGCTGCATGATTCCGCGCTCATAAAATTTCTGATCCTTATCAGCAAAAAACTGAACCAGGTGCGAGTGAAGGTCATCGTCATTTGTGAAAGTTTTACCATTCAAAGAATTCTGCAAACTTCGAAATAAATGGTAATCAGATGGTGCTAGAACAGGGCTGTATGGGGGATGTAGCATCACTTCCCAGCCAAGCTCCAATAGTTTCCCACGAGTTGCCAAAGATGTGTGAGGCCTTGCATTATCTTGGTGGAAAACTACACCTTTCCGATTTGACAATTCTGGCCGTTTTTCTTTGATTGCTTCAGCCAGTTTTATTAATTGTTGACAGTAAACATCAGAATTGATCGTTTAGTTCCTTGGAAGCAGCTCAAAAAACACAACACCTTCGTAATCCCACCAAACTGACAGCATGATCTTTTTTGGATGCAATTCAGGTTTCGATGTGGTTTGAGCTGGTTTATCGTGTTTCCTCCATGATCGTTTTCGAACTATGTTACTGTACAGGACCCATTTTTCATCACCAGTGATGATTATTTTTAAGAAAGGGTCTGCTTCATTTCGTCTAAGGTGCATATCGCAAAAGTTGATTCTTTGTGTTAAATGAATTTCTTTCAATTCGCGAGGTACCCAAATATCAAGCTTCTTAACTAGCCCAAGACATTTTAAATGTTTTTCAATTGTTGTGTGCGATACATGTAGCCTCTCCGCAACCTCTCGAACAGTTATATGACGATCCTCTTCAATTATGACATTGATTTGGTCATCATCAACTTCAGTAGGCCGACCAGAACGTTGCTCATCTTTGAGGAAAAAATCTCCAGAACGGAATTTTTTATACCAATTCTGACACGTGCACGTTAAGCAATTAGCACCATAAACTTCACATATCTTTTTGTGAGCCGCAGCAGCTTTCTTTCCTTTACGGAAATAAAATAGTAAAATATGTCGAAAATGTTCGTTTCTGCACTCCATTTAAAATTAACCCATAAGTAATAGCTTTAATAAAAATCACGCACTACTTGCTTCTGAAGTTACGTCAATGTGACTAGTATCACGCGGCAAACGGTAAAGTACTGCACTAACATACGTTATACAAAAAATAAAGCAACGCTCTCCATCAGTAAAAACCGAAAGTACTTAGTTGCCAACCCAATACTTCACAAATTTCTCTTTTAATTAGGTTTTATCAATTTCCTCGTTGACATTAATATTTTTAACAGTGAACCAGTGAGCACGTTGTATCCTAGGTGTGTGTACATATTTAGTTATTGCTTATATTAGTATCACTTTTCGAAACGTATTTATTAACGAATGCGTACATACCATTAACGTTAAATGGTGCGAAACAACGTGGGTGTTCCCACAATAAATACGTCAATTCTGTAAAATTTGCATTTTCACAAAACGATGTTTGTCGAGGAACTATTTATAAAAAGAGGATGTTTGCACATGTCATATATATTCTATAATGCAATAATGTCTAAAAAAGCAATAGAGTATTATAGAAAGAGAAAGTACTGTAATGTGTATTTTATTCATTATACGAAAAAGATAACCTTTGTAACCTCTAGTGGGTTTGTCTTGGACATTCGATGATATAATTTCTGACAATTTGGGCGTTTAATAGATTTCGAAATAGTCTTTGTAAATTTAATTTAATCTTTGTTGATAATGAGTGGAATTGCAATTGCTTTACGCACATTGGAAGATAGTGTGAAATATTAAATACCTTCCATGTTACATCGAGCATCGTAAAAATAATATAATTCATTTTTTATTTTTGTGTACAAAACATGTACTTCCGTGGACATAAATACTTGACATTGAAAGAACAGTCGCTTCCTTGAAATGTTAGTTTAAAATCACTTGATTTATTGTGATCCTCAAATGTCTGTACAGCAAGTATGTGCAACCTTTTACATGTTATGGGCCAAACTTGTACAAATACGTTCGCGGGCCGGGTTTAAAAGTCGTGCATTTTAAAGTAGTGTTCATAATTTTTAGCGGTAGATATCAGACATGGAATAATAATAATAATTTTTTAATCACTGCAGCACACAATCGAGGCATTCTTTCGTTTAATTTTCGTAATGTCTCAGGGTTTATTTTGTCCCATGCCTATTGCAAGTTCTTCCACAAATTAAAAGCAGATGTGGGGGCCGATTTTCTCACCCGTCAGTCAAGTTCTTCCCACAGTAACTCGAGAGATTTAAATCGGAACTCTGGGGAGGCCACGCCATAACTTTTATTGTTCCCTCGTCCTACAATTTCTGCAAATATTCCCGGCATGGTTTGGAAGTGTGTTTCGGGTCATTATCTTATTGGAAGATAAAATTCTGTTCCGAAATTTTAATTCCAGAGGGGATTGCGGTTTCCTCTAATATGGGCTTATACTGTTCTTTTTTTGGTATATCTTCGATTTTTACAAGATCGCCCACATTTGATCCAGAAAAGTAACCCCATATCATGACTGAACCTCCATCGTGCTTAACAGTAGGGGCTATGCATTATTCCCGGACACGGTCACCCCTAGGCCTCGTAAACGTAAACACGTTTTCGTGAACCGAAAATCTCGAATTTGTATTCATCGGGCCACACTACTTTATTCGTCTTCTATGGTCCAATTTTGGTGATCGCCTGCCCACTTTAAACGTTTCTGCTTGTTTTGCTTGCGTAGAAATGGCTTCCACATTGCGAAAATTAATCGAAAAAATACCTCGATTGTGTGCTGCAGTGATTAAAAATAAAGGAGAGCATATAGACGAGTCTAAAATTTAGATAAATATACGAGGGAGCGTTTTTATATTCGCGGAATGGGGGACAAGGGGTGGAAATAAAAAAACCAAATTATTTTTCTTTTTCAATATTTTCACCTGCAAGACGGATACATTTTTCACATTTTTCAATTAATTTATTTATACCCTCATAAAAAAATGATTTCTCTTTATCTGCAAAATACGCCGAAACTGCCTCCTTGACTTCATCATCGGCAGTAAATTTTTTACCCCGCAACTCTTTTTTCATTTTCGGAAACAGGTAATAATCACTCGGGGCCAGGTTTGGGCTGTAGGGTGGGTGATTCACAATTTCGAAGCCCACCTTATGCAGGGCAGCTAACACAACGCGGCTCTTGTGGACGGGCGCGTTGTCGTGCAAAAGCAGAACACCTTTTGTCAATTTTCCCCGTCTTTTCTCTTTAATGGCTTCTTTTAGTCGCTCTAATATTGAAGCGTAATATTCTCCGGTTATAGAAACACCTTTATCTTTATAATCAATCAACAATATTCCTTCCGAGTCCCAAAATACCGTCGCCATGAGTTTCCCAGCTGATTGTGACACTTTAAATTTCTTGGGAGGTGCTGTGCCTTTTTATGCCACTGCATGGAGTCTTGTTTGGACTCAGGTTCATAATGATGAACCCAAGTTTCGTCTCCAGTAACAATTCCACTCAATACACCATCCTTGTCTTCATTACAGATGTCCAAAAATGCACGCGAACACTCTACGCGCTGTTGTTTTTGCGGCGGCGTGAGCATTCCCGGCACCCATCTTGCGCTGACCTTAGACATGCCGAGATGATCGTGTAGGATTTTAAAAATTGTTGTATCGGATACTCCAACCATTTCTGCGAGTTGTTTCTTCTTTAGTCGAGCATCTTCGAGTACAATTTGTTCAACTTTTTGGATAAGTGCTGGCGTGGTCACCTCAATGCTCCTGCCCGGCCTCGGGTCGTCTTCAAGGGATTCCCTTCCTTGTTTAAATAAACTATGCCACTTGTACACCATGGTTTTTCCTGGACAAGAGTCGCCGTAAACCAATGACATCTCATTCATTATGGTCGCGACTGGTTTTCCTTGCCTGGTAAGGAACTTTATAACGGCACGATATTCGATTTTTTCCATATTTCACTTTTCACTCCTGATTATGTTACTTGGTTGACGATAGCTCAAAGACTAACTGTCTAATAACAATGAAACTTCGTATTTATACTAATCATGAGTCGCTGCACAGGCCACGTCCCCAATGCGCCTACTCACCCCTCTACAACCCGCTCATTCCGCGAATATGAAAACCCTCCCTCGTATTATAAAACAATTTATTTTAGATGTAAAAATATATATTTTTCATATATGTAAACAATAAAAAGATATTAGTATTTCAATTTTGATTTTTGTTACAATTTGCGGATTAAATGCGAGTGACCAAACACTTATGAGCGATAGTGTATCTGTGCATCCGTTCAATTGTTAACTTTTACATTAATATATTTTGCAAGACATTGTCAATGTGGGAAACTAAGTCTATTCTCAACACAATACAAACTCGTTTGTACAATTTCAATTCTAATTAAATATTCTAAACGCTAAGCACATACTTTTCGAATTTTCTATCAAATTAAAAAAGAAATCGCTATTCATAATTGAGATTCACAATGTAATATTAGCATTGGCGAACCGTAATTTTAATCGTGGCATCCAATAAAAATTACCACGCATTACGCTTTAATAACCTCATTATCGTTCGATTCGATTTCCAGTTTCGCTTTGCTTAAAATTAGACACCGCCTTTTTCAGGGACCAAATAACAGTCATCCTCCAGTAAGTCCGTGCGAATCAACGAATTTACCTATAATCGGCGCAGAGAAATGTTAATAGCAGAGCTGCTCGGTTTTTGAAATATGTAAATATGTTTTCGCACAAACAGTTATATTTAAATAACATATTTTAATTTTATATTTTAAAGAATGAACAAAGAAAAATTTATGGAAAAATGATTCTAGTTGTGTCTGCATTCGGTACATTAACAACGTCATCGGCTTAATAATTTTTATTTCTCTTCTTTAAAACGATTTTTGTAATTCTTTCAATTTAAATTACCTCTTTTATAAATAAACTTTATATACATTTTTTACTTTTTAATATATTTAAATAAATTTCTTAATTCCATTGCGTCATCTAATGGACATCTTTCTTACTGCCTTTAGTGTAATAAAGGGTGTCCCAAAATTAACGCAAGATTTGAATTAAATATAAAACACAGTTTTTAGTCTTTTGATTGTTATTTTTTTATTGAATCATAAAGTACATAGGATAGGGTTATTATGGAATAACACATCGACCAAATGGCCTCCACGGCTTTGCATGCACATACGCACTCGTTTGTCGAAATTTCCATGACCATTATGAATAAATGTGGCTGAATTTCGTTGATGCAGCGTTGAATCTCCTCCATTAATGCACGGGTGGTTGTAGGCCTGTTGACATATACCTGTTATTTCAAATAACCCCTTAAAAAGTAATTTAATGGTGTTAAATCACACGATCTAGGGGGCCAAGTCTGATCACCGAAACGAAAGAGTACACGACCTGGAAATGTCTCATGCAGTAATTAAATTGTTTCACGGGTTGTATGGCATGTGATACCGTCTTGTTGAAACCACATATCGACCACATCAATATCATCCAATGTCGACAGAAAGAACTGTGTTATAATGTCGCGATATCGAGCCTCCAGCCCAAAATCCACACCAAACAGTGACACGTTGTGGATGCATTTGTTTTCTGACAATCACATGTTGGTTCTCAGAAGCCCCAAAGCGGCAATTTTGGCGATTAACAAAGCCATCAAGGTGAAAATGTGCTTCACCGCTTAGGATGATTTTGCTCGAAAAATCATACATTTGTTGATGTTCAATAATCCATTCAACGAACTCTCTTTGCTGTTCATGGTCATTAGGCTTCAGTTGTTGTGGTAATTGAATTTTGTAAGCATGGAGACAGATCTTTAGTGAGTATACGCTGCAGAGAGCTTCTTGCAATTGCAATTCTTGTCGACGACGCCGAATTGAGGTTCCTGGATTGTCACCGACACTCTCACGCACTGCTTCGATATTGACATTTGAACGACTTTTTTTTGGACGACCAGTGTCTTTGGCGTCTCCAACGGATCCAGTCTCCCTGAATTTTTCAATTAATCTCTTCACAGTTGACGAAGTTAAAACACTATTCCGACTATTTTTTGCATGAAATTTTCGAACAGCGGCCGCCAAACTTTTATTATTTTTGAAATATTGTTCAATAATGAAGACACGTTGCTCTATCGCGTAACGCTCCATTTTTACTAACCCTAAACTGTCAGCTGTCGAATTGTTTTTTTTTTTTAGGGTTGACAACACTTTTCTGCACAAATGACGACAAATTCAAATCTTGCGTTAATTTTGAGACACCCATTATTTAATCCAAGTTAAAAAAAATATTTTTTAAAACCGATTGAAATAATACTTTTTTTAAGATTTTAAAGCATTCGTATAATTATATAATAAAATTTTAATTTCACAATAAGTATTACACTATTTTTCTATCATTTTCTGGGTAGGCTAGCACTTATGTCCGATAGTGTACATTAGAAATTGTGGTAAATTTTTAAAGAAACATTGAGTTATTAATATACCTGTTTATGAAAAGCACGATTAAATAAATTCTAAGTAAAATCGAAAATATGCTTAATTGAATTCCTAATTATTTCTAATAGTTGGGTTGTTGAAGTTTTTATACAATCATATTTAATTTCAATTCCAAAATTACCAATATGCTTCTGTAACCTGTTATAAAAAATACAATGTCGGTTATCTATTTCTTAAATGTTATTTTGCATTAAAAAGAATTGAATGTGATTCACTAACCAAATAATTTTTTCAACGAATTCTTTGCGGTTTTGGAAACCCAAATGTATTATTTTGAATTAATCAATACAAGTTAATCACTACAACGCATACGTTTTATGCTACGTGGGATGTCTTTTACGTTTTACGTAATGGAACATAGAGAGCGCCATTAGTCAAATGTCAGTACTAAAAATTAACCTTCGTCTTTAGTTAACCTAAATCCAAAGCTTCAGTGCGGTACGTGTAGTGTCAGTGTTAGTCTTAGCGACGATCCAAGAGCAGGTTCACCAAAAACGGCAGTCACTGAGGAAAACGTCGATGTTGTGCGCAAGATCGACATGTGACATATCGCCAGATTGAAGCATTATTGGGGATTTCAAAGATCTCAATTCAAAAAATTTTGCATAAAGAAATGTCTGTAAAAAAATTAATTTGCCGTTGGAAACTGCACCTGTTGACCGAAGAACAGAAAACATCTAGGGTGAATTGGTGTCAAAGAACTCTAGATCGTTTCAACGCCTGAAACTCTAAAACGTTGACACGTCAGTGGTGGATTTACTTGTACGAGCCAGAAAATTTACACCAGTCGTCTGTTTGGGTGTTCCAAGGTGAAGAAAAGCCGTCAAAAGTCATCCTATCTCGAAGTGTTTCCAAAAAGGTGGTCACTACATTTGTCCGCTAAGACAATGCAAGTGTTCGTACACAGCACGCAAAACAATTGAATTTTTAGCGAAACAAAATGTCGAATTGTTAGACCATCCTTCGTACAATCCGGACCTACTCGTAAGTCCCAACGATTTTACTTTTCCTAAAATTAAGAACGGACTGCGTGGTCAAAGGTTCCGGTTGTCAGAAGGAGCAGTTGATGCCTTCAAAACCCCAATTTTGACAACACCAACAAACAAGTGGTAGAACTGCTTCCAGAGTTGGTTCGAGGGCATACAAAAGTGCATTAATCTTCGTGGAGAACACTTCGAAAAACAATGAAGTTTTTAAAAGCTATCTAGTGTTTTATTCCAGTTTTATATACAAAACTTAAAAGACAACCCACGTACTGAAATAAGTATATGTTACCTCTACTTTAATATATGAATAAATTACCCGATTTTTTTTATTATCTGCTTAACTACCAATTTTGCAGTGCAGGGTCTTTTTTAAAAATTAAAATAGTTTTTTAGTAACTTTGTTTAATAAATCGCACTATATATAGACTGTATTATTGAATTTCTAATAGACAAATAGACAAACATGGAAATTCCAAACATTGCCAAGTGATAGATATCGATAATTTTTTAAGCAAACACTAATCATACAAAATACACATACTAACATACTCACTCGGTAGATTCAACACGAAAAAGACAAACTTGTTCCGCAAACTAAACGTATGGAAATGTAATAGATGTTAAAATAAAATTATACACTTTTATAAATTGTGGGACGCACACGCATACAGTACAAACAACTTTTATTAACGAATTTACATGCGTAAATGTTATGTATAGCGTGTCTATAAATTAGTGGAACCACACTTGTGAGATAAAAAAATGAGATTCAATTTTTTTTACTTTTGAAATTTATTTAGAAGCTGACCTTTACAATTTAAATTTCGAAAATCTATACCCACATAATTTGAATACAAAGGAATATAGAATAAAATCATCTCTAACTAATAAAGATGCGAATACAGTGAAACCCGCTTATTGAAATACTCATATTGTCCGCCAAAATTATTCCTATATGCGGATTATTCCATTATCCGTTTTTAACTTATTTTTTCTTATTACTAGTAAGTTAAGTATGTACGAGGGAGCGTTTTTATATTCGCGGAATGAGCGGGTTGTAGAGGGGTGAGTAGGCGCATTGGGGGCGTGGCCTGTGCAGCGACTCATGATTAGTATAAATACGAAGTTTCATTGTTATTAGACAGTTAGTCTTTGAGCTATCGTCAACCAAGTAACATAATCAGGAGTGAAAAGTGAAATATGGAAAAAATCGAATATCGTGCCGTTATAAAGTTCCTTACCAGGCAAGGAAAATCAGTCGCGACCATAATGAATGAGATGTCATTGGTTTACGGCGACTCTTGTCCAGGAAAAACCATGGTGTACAAGTGGCATAGTTTATTTAAACAAGGAAGGGAATCCCTTGAAGATGACCCGAGGCCGGGCAGGAGCATGGAGGTGACCACGCCAGCACTTATCCAAAAAGGTGAACAAATTGTACTCGAAGATGCTCGACTAAAGAAGAAACAACTCGCAAAAATGGTTGGAGTATCCGATACAACAATTTTTAAAATCCTACACGATCATCTCGGCATGTCTAAGGTCAGCGCAAGATGGGTGCCGAGAATGCTCACGCCGCCGCAAAAACAACAGCGCGTAGAGTGTTCGCGTGCATTTTTGGACCTCTGTAATGAAGACAAGGCTGGTGTATTGAGTGGAATTGTTACTGGAGACGAAACTTGGGTTCATCATAATGAACCTGAGTCCAAACAAAACTCCATGCAGTGGCATAAAAAGGGCACAGCACCTCCCAAGAAATTTAAAGTGTCACAATCAGCTGGGAAACTCATGGCAACGGTATTTTGGGACTCGGAAGTAATATTGTTGATTGATTATAAAGATAAAGGTGTTTCTATAACCGGAGAATATTACGCTTCAATATTAGAGCGACTAAAAGAAGCCATTAAAGAGAAAAGACGGGTAAAATTGACAAAAGGTGTTCTGCTTTTGCACGACAACGCGCCCGTCGACAAGAGCCGCGTTGCGTTAGCTGCCCTGCATAAGGTGGGCTTCGAAATTGTGAATCACCCACCCTACAGTCCAGACCTCGCCCCGAGTGATTATTACCTGTTTCCGAAAATGAAAAAAGAGCTGCGGGGTAAAAAATTTACTGCCGATGATGAAGTCAAAGAGGCAGTTTCGGCGTATTTTGCAGATAAAGAGAAATCATTTTTTATGAGGGTATAAATAAATTAATTGAAAGATGTGAAAAATGTATCCGTCTTGCAGGTGAATATATTGAAAAAGAAAAATAATTTGGTTTTTTTATTTCCACCCCTTGTCCCCCATTCCGCGAATATAAAAACGCTCCCTCGTATATACATACATACTTCGTATTCTTTACATCTGCGATTTTATGACTGTAAAATTGACTTCAGTATGATACTGTAAATGTATGTTGCGATTTTCGTAAAATGTATTTAAGAATACTTACGAAAGAAATAAAACACATTTCAGCGTAATACATATTTTTTAATTAATACTATTTTTTTTATTTCAAACTCTACACATCCTTAACAAAATAATCTGTAATTTCATTTTATTTTCTTTCTTTACACAAAATATCAGTGATTTGGTTATCTAATGCATAGAAATGTGCAAAATTACAATCAGTTTTTGATTCTAAAATCGACGTGTAGTGTCACATGCTAATTTCACTTCTTGAAATGATGGCGCGGTTGATGGAGTATCGCTTTCAAAAAATTTTCTGCGCCCCAGTAAAATAGATTCTAAAATAATCTAGTAGATATAACTAATGAGCTATCGGTGAAGGTAAATTTGATAGAGCCTGTGGTTGATTAACTTAATAATAACTTAACTTAATAATAATTGATATATAACCCCTTTCCACATTAATTTTCGTATTTTGTATACGTATTTCGACAACTAAGTTGTCATTATCAACAGACAATTGCAAAGTGTCGCACCTGGTAAACAACGGCGAAAAAATTTTCAATACACATAAATGCAACTTGGATGATTGCGTCAAACAGTTAAATTCAAAATTTCCGACAATTAAATTTACAGTAGAAAAAGAAAACAATGACAAGTTGCCTTTTTTGGATACCTTAGTTATTAGGAATAATCTCAAAATAGAAATTGATATTTTCCGAAATTTAATCACTAAGGTTGATATATAACCCATTTCCACATTAATTTTCGTACTTTGTATACGTATTTCGACAACTAAGTTGTCATCGGCAGCAGGTAATTAACACACTGAGTGTGCGTTTTGGCTTTCGACGGTACAGATCGTGTACGAAATTTGTTTCATGCGGATTTTTGCCGTGGTTTCCAGGTGCGACACTATTTAATCATCTGCTAATGATGACATCTTAGTTGCCGAAATATGTATACAGAATACGAAAATTATTGTGTAAAGGGGTTATACAATATATCAACTTTATGTGATTAGTGAGCTGTCGGTAGCTATATCCAAGCTTAAATACGCTGCATTAGTTTGAAATCCATTTTACAAGGTAGGCCATAGAATTTTAGATTTTAAATTAATTAGGTAAAGATCCAGTAGATAATCATTAATGTGATTTTAAAATTGAAAATCAGTGGACTACCTCCTGCATTTCAATGTTCAAGGTAGATTATAATAAAGATATTCTTTATGTATTTTTAAAACCACCTCTTTATCTTAACTACTTAAATATACAGCTAATTCTTTAATTGTAAATCGAATTATTCAAAATTTCTTCTGGTTAACCTGCCATTAATCGCACACCCGGTCTTTAATTTTTTATTTCATTTTGCAAGATAATACTGGCGAAGTACTTCTTTTCGATCTTATTAAAATGAACGTTATTTACGCAATGCGTCAAGAAGTTTATAGGTTCAGTCTTTCGAGGCGGATGATCTGAATCGCATTATCTCAGAAATAATTTCGGCCACGATCCTACAAGTGGATTTATTCTGTTGCGCCCAAAATACATACTTAAATTATTCCATTACGAGAAGTCGTTCCATTTACTTCTTCTTATTCATTACCATCACCATCATCATTATTATCATTATCCCCCGTAATCTTAATGCTTACCGTTCTGCTACTTCTTCCCCATTTACGCCGTCCTTTGCATCGTCTTTTCCATTAAATTAACTAAATAAAGTAGCCGGCACGGTGAGCCAATCATAAATATCTTTAATAACAGCCGCTCTCTGCGGCTGCGGTAATGTATCTCGCCACCTACCGACGACCAATTTCGAAAAATTCGTATATGTTAGTTAGGTCGGTTCTATAGATACACACAATATACATCCAACACACGTACAAAGAGAAGATAGAAAGAGTCGGCGATACAAAGCGGCGAGTACTGGGGCGCGCCGTAAGGAGAGAGTGTCTCCAGGCAGGTTGCCTCGAGCGTAGGAATGCCGTCAGGCAAGTGCACGCCCTGTTAGATCCCCTACATTCTGCCCCCCGCGATCATAAGATGACTTCTCTTTGAACAGAAATATCTATACTCAACTTTATAATATATATCTGTGTGAGTATATTTATTGTGGACGATTCACGTATGGTTGTGATAAAATACAGGAATACTCGAATAATGTTAGAGTAGGTTGTGGTTTTGAATTACCTATTTGATGTAATATTTACTTTTGTCATCATGAATTATTTGTAAATAAATACATAATTTGTTGTGCTGTGAAAGCGTTATACAAACCGCGCTGACATCATTGCAGAATCAGGAAGATCACATTAGATACACTCTGTCGGAAAAGAAAACTTAATTTTGCTATTTCAGTATGTTTTTCTATACAGCGTGATTCATTATGGTGTACTTTTTTCAATAGTGATTGTTTGACAGACAGAGCATGAGTCTTGTCAAACTTTCACGCTATTTTTTGTTAAGTATTGTGTGACATTTTGTTATTGAAAAACTCAGCCCGGCACAGCGTGTACAAATTATTCAGATGTACAAAGGGTACTAGGAAAGTTTTACAATACAGCTTTATTTGTTTAATTTTTCAAAGTAATTTCCTCTACACTCAATACACCTCTCCATCCTTCGAAACCAATCCTTAAACCAGTTCTGCCAAGTTTCACTAGGGAGTAAAGCACACTCGTTGTCCCAAGCCCGCAGAAGGTCCTCATCACTGGAAAACCGCTTCCCTTTTAGCTTCATTTTCACTTGCGGGAACAGTGCAAATCGCTGGGAGCAAGATCTAAACTCTATAATAATACGAAAAAATGAAAATAAAGATATAAATGAATATACATAAATATAGGTTATACACACACACCCATAATTAAGAAAATAAAGAAAATTAAGACAAACGCGCCCCAGCGACAGCCAGTATCCGTCCCAAGGAATCGAAATTTATATCACAATGGTCCGACAAACCGTTGAAGGCCCGACATGCAACTGCCAATGGGGAATTGAAACCAATATTCGTACTAAATGTTTCAACATAAAAGCAATGGCTATGTCTAGCCGACACTCGCGGTACCATAAAATTAAGCTGAGACAGCAAATGAGCACAATCTATATTCCCTCTAACCAAGTTAAATACAAACTTAATGCTGCTCAGTTGACGTCTGACTTCCAAGGACTCCATTCCAAACTTATTTAGAAAGAAAAAGTTCTCGACTCCTCGCGGAGGACACACACCCCCCACCCTAAAGCTCAAAAACCTTCTCTGAACTCTTTCAAGTGACAATTTGTGAATCTCATAATGAGGATGCCAGATTAAAGATGCATACTCCCGCCTTGAACCCACATACGTCATGTACAGCTGCTTAATCGTAGAAATACTGAAACAATGAGAATTCCTTATCACGAAACCCAGCACCCTCAGAGCCGCCGCGGTTATGTGATTGATGTGCTTAACAAAGGTAAGCCTGGAATCAAAGTAAACACCCAAGTCCTTTATTTCAGTGCATCTAACAAGAGGAAGACCATTAAGTGAATAATTATAGATTACCGAGTTAATCCTCCTCGTATATGTTACAACTCTGCATTTATCCACATTCATCTGCAAATTGTTCAGCGCGCACCAATCAGAAATTCCATCCAACGCCAACTGCAAGCGGTTACAGCTATCCATATCGTCTACACCTCCGAAAATTTTTAAGTCATCCGCAAAAATGGGGCTCAGTTATTCATTAGCAGCGAGAGTGTAAAGTGCTTGCGATGGCATCGTGGTCACGAAATGAGATAAGGGCAGTTTTGCGTTATAATTTCGTGCCTGGTTTAAACATAGACCAGTGCTTCTAGGCAGGATGCTCGAGAAATTTCAATCTTGTCGTGGTCTAATATTCCGTGCAGGCTTTGGCGCGGTAAACTGGGTGACACTTGTCTGTTCTATGCCAAGTCTGTCACCTGTCACGATGTTGTTCACATACCGAGATTGTCCCTTATTAAATTTTTTTAACATCTCCCGGCACCAAGTCACGCGTCGTGTCATCTGCTCTTCAGTCAGTCGATGCGGTACCCAGAGAAAACAAAGTTTCTTCACATCCAAATGATCGTGCAGAATCGAACGAATTGCTGGTGCATTTAGGCCTGAAGTACCCTTTATCTGTTGGTATGTCACTCGTCTATCCTCGCCAAGCATTTTCCTTACAGTAGTAACGTTTTCCCCCGTAACTGAAGTTCGTGACCTTCCCGCCCTCTCAGCATCCTCCACAGTTAAATTTCCCCTTTGCAATTCTCTATACCACCTGAATATCGTTGTGCGATGTGGACAAACATCACCTAGTGCAAAAGTCATTTCTTCGAAGCACTGGTCTATGTTTAAACCAGGCACGAAATTATAACGCAAAACTGCCCTTATCTCATTTCGTGACCACGATGCCATCGCAAGCACTTTACACTCTCACTGCTAATGAATAACTGAGCCCATCGACATGGCGCGGCGGCTACTAGATACGTATGAACATGTCTCAACATGCAGCAATAGTACAAGCAACAGTAACAAGCAGCTTCCCACGATTCATTGTTGCGTCATATTGCAAAACTTTCCCAGTACTCTCTGTATTACAAAAATCAGCGTTTCACTGAAAATGTGTTCGTGAGCTTACAGCAAATTATGGTCGACGTAATCGGCCCATCGAACGCATAATTCGAAATGCCATCGAAAAATTTAAAACACAATTTTCATTATTGGATAATACGCGACCAAATAGACCACATCCAGCACGCAGTGAAGAAGATATAGCGACAGTAGCCGAGAGCGTACGCGATGACCGTGAGGAATCGATTCGATTTAAATCTGAACAATTTGGCTTGTCATATGCCACAACATGGCGTATTTTACACAAGGATGGTTTAAAAGCATACAAAATTCAACTCGTTCAAGAATTGAAAGCGGCCGACCATTTGAATCGTCACCGTTTCAGTCTTTGGGCTCTTGTTTACATATTGGACCGTACCACCAATAACGGTTAAGACTGATACCACGGAGGTCGAGAGCCCCCAGAGAATCCGGGTTTGACTGGATGAGGTATCCCTCGCGAGGGTACTAGTTGAAAGTCCTTGCGAGCGTGAGGTGTTTTTCCCTCGCCACGTGAGCAGCTGTATCTGCTCGGGTACTAACCTATAAAGTCAGCAAGGATTTAGATAGATCCCCTCTCAATCTGTAGAGTGTCGATGTTTCCCCTAAAACCTGAAGCGCACAGGTAACTCATCTCGTTTCTGCATGCGAGCGCACTGATTGAACGTATCTCAATCCCACTATCATTGGTGGTTGTGGTGAATGTGTCCTCGCGCACTGGTCTCACCACATGAAACATCAACAGAGACATCCGCCAGAAAAGTATCGCTTTGCTCACTTTTTGCACTACTTTTTTTTTAACTACTAATTTTCCTTTTTTGAGCATCTGATTAGTGCGTTCATCAAAAAATTGTCATGGTTTGGATTAGAATAACTTGGCTAAAGCTACATATATCAGCGTCATCTCGGATATGAAAAATTTATTTAACCAAAAAATGTAAAAATTCAAAAAGGTGAAACACTGTAGTCGATATACTTGGAGAATACGATCACTTTAGAGTCTAATTCTAGCATAATCATACTGAAAATTGATTCCACGTCTATTGTCCAAAATTGATCGATCTTTCGTAAGCGCTCTCCACATTTATTGTGCCCCCGAAGGGAGTTGCAGAGTTAGTCTAACTAAATTTTAAAAAGCAGCTGCAGAAAAGGACATCCCTAAATATTGGCAGGAAAATATAAAATTACGAGACCAAGATTACTTAAATTATAAATAAAATACTTTTTACGTTGTTGCTTAATAAATGATACACACATACATTTATTTGATACATTTCCATACACACATGTATCTGTGTGTACGGAAATAATTATTCTTAAACATTTAGTTGAGACAAGTTTAATGAAATTCGAATATTTTAAAATAAACTAATTGAATTACTTAACTTATAAGTTGCATTTTAATACGAACACCACTGCACTTGAAAATCGTCGGAAAACCTGCCACCTTCACCTGCTCCGTACACACTTTCTTCTTCGTAAAAGGTTTATCACCGCCATATAGTTCCATTCCTTGACAAGCATTTAGGGTTAAATTTTAATTATTATTGCACGCGCTCTTTAATAACCACACGTTCAATTAATATTATCTATATACGGGACGAGAAGATCCGCAATTGTCTCGACCCATTGTATGTATCTAGAGCGGACAAGAAGTAGAAAGACTTGCAAGCCCACACGTGTTGTGGCCTTACATGCCCTACCTTGACCGACACCTGCTTCGGGAACGTCTCGTTTGATAGAATTACTTGAATACGGAGAGGAGTCTGTCAAGAGAAAATTGCGAGTTGGTATTGTCGCATCACTACCAGTAGTAAGTAACAAAGGTCATGCATACGAGCGATACGACCCGTTGTGTCAGCGACGGCTTCTGTTACGTAACCTTCTTCTTAGTGATAATTTCTCACTATAAAGTAACAATGCTAAGACGGGGATTAACCGTAAAAAATATCATTTGAACGGGACAAAAGTACGACTGTCAGACGCGTCCAGACTGACAACTGTATTTAATAGTAACGGAAATGTATTTTTGTACCATTTTCTTATCTGTAATCTCTTAGAATGAAAACGTTAAACTTAGAATTTTTTTTTAATTCTACTGCTTCTTTTGATTAGTCTATAAAATTGTTGCGTACAGGAAAAACTACTGTAAATATTACGACTACTTATCTCTGGAAATTTATGTTTCGAAATCACAACATTACATACTGAATGTATTATAATTTCGCTAATTACGAGTATGTATAGTCTGTTGATTTAAAATATAAACAGAAGTATCCAATTCTGAGAGGATTTATTTTCCAACACGATAATTTACGAGGGTGGTGCCTAGTCTAATAACAATGAAACTAACAGGCCATACCCGACCCAACAAAGAAAGCACAAGACAAGGCTTTATACATTTGCGTTTAGTGCCATCAGCTATGGTATTGTTATTTTAATGTACAGGCAAATAACAGCGCATGACTAGAAAACTCAGTAATCTCCCTCGTATTCGGTATTTTACCGGGAACCATATATTATATATTCAGAGATTTTAAATAATTTCAATACAGCTGCATCAGCATTGTCCATTGGAAATGTTATTAATTTAGGTTTGCTATTTTCGTGCACATTACTGTATTTATTTATAATAGCATATGTATATGTATTCTTCATTCTTCATTGAAAATATATGCAAACATCTAGGATCAAGTACAACCGCGTGGATAATTGATGTGACAGTTAACCGGTAATGTAAGAACGTAAGGAATAATAATGAGTTAATTGGCATTAAAATGCAATATTATCACTTAATTGTATGTACGGATTTAATTTATTATGTTAAACAGATAGATTTACATAGCATTCATCATCGAATAATTGGCATTTTAATTTTTACAGCGACACTGGATATTTACCTAATGATATGCGAACGATATCCATCCAGATGTCAACAAAAATCACTTTTTTTCTTTGTTTTTCATAGGCATATATCATTTATTAATACAAAAAAGACACCAGGCAATTATATATTGTCCATTTTCTTCGACAACCTTTTGCCACCTTTCAGTGAGCTCCACAACTCCAAAATTAATAAACTAAAATTTGAATTGCTAACTCATGCATCCTATTCGCCAGATTTAGCCCCATCGGATTATTTTCTATTCCCAAACTTGAAAAAATGGGTCAGTGGTCAAAGATTTTCCAACGATGAACAAGTGATGTCACAGTTAATGGCTATTTTGAGGAGCAAGATAGTTCTTATTACAAAAAGGGTATCGAACTTATTGAACATCGCTGGGAAAAGTGTATCGAGCTGAAAAGCGATTGTATTGAAAAATAAATATATTTCTTCCAAAATTTTTGTGTTTTCTTTGTTGGGTCGGGCACTTCTGGGACCACCCTCGTATTAACCTGTTCTATCTACTTAATCTCTGTAATACGAGGGTAGTTTGACAAGTAGTGAGAATGGAAAAGAAAAACGAATTTTTTAAATACAAAATAATTTTTATTTTTCAATATATTCTCCTAAAAGAGCAATACATTTATTCCAACGGTGCTCCAATGCCCTTATGCCATCTCTAAAATGCGATTCCGGAAGGCTTGCAAAATACTCATTTACGAAGATGATAAACTCGTCGTTAAACGAAAATTTCTTTCCACCTAGTGCCGTTTTCAATTTTGGAAAAAGGTGGAAGTCGGAAGGGGCTAGATCCGGCGAATAAGGCGCATGCGGTACTAATTGGAAATGCAACTCGTGGATTTTGGACATCGCAACTGTGCTGGTATGCGAGGAAGCGTTGTCTTGGTGAAGCAGAATCTTTTTCTTTGCCATTCCTGATCGTTTAGCATGAATCTCAACATTTAATTTTTATAGAAGTTCTGCATAATATTGTCCGTTTATTGTGGAACCTTTCTGAAGGTAATCAATGAGCAAAATGCCCTTTGAATCCCAAAAAATTGATGCCATCACCTTGTTTACCGATAAAGTGGTTTTCGCTTTCTTTGGAGGTGCAGAACCACGTTCTAACCATTGTTTCGACTACTGTTTAGTTTCGGGTGTACTGTAGTGTATCCAAGTTTCATCGCAAGTAACAAATCGCCTACAAAAATCACCCAGATTCCGCTTATGAAGGTCCAAACACTCATTGGAAATGCGCAAACGAGTGAACTTTTGATCAGTCGTAAGCAATCGCGGCACCCATCTTGCCGAAAACTTCGAAAGGCCCAATTCTTTCGTTAAAATGTGGTGTACGCGTTCTGTTGAAATGTTTACCATGTCTGCTATCTCTCTCACTTTGAGTCGTCGATCTTGCGTAATAATATTATGGATTTTTATAATTATTTCCTTAGAAGTCACGATTTTGGGTGCTCCTGAGCGCGCTTCATCAACACAGCTTGTTCTACCACAATTCATTTGCCCATCTACTTATTGTGGCGGATGATGGAGCAGATTCACCTAATGTTTCCCGTAACTCATCTTTTATTTCGGTAGCTTTCATACCCTTAATTACGAAGTATTTAATCACCGCACGATACTCTGCTTTTTCCATTTTAACAAAACGACGTGTTGCTTCTTTTTCAATCAGCTGTTAAAAATAAACTAATCAACCGATTTATCTAAATATCGGAATGTAAACATATAAATAGGCAACCTAAATTAGAGTGAATTCGTTTTACTAATTAGAGCGCCACCTATGTGTCATTCTCACTACTTGTCAAACTATCAGTTCAGCAAATGTGTACCCAGCATCAACTATAACCCCAAAGTTATAATAAAAAAATACGATCAAACATTGATTAGATATAGTTGGTTTAATATGCAAACGAACTGTACTAAGTGAACGCTTTTAAATGTAAAGATTTATTATAAATAAAAAATAAAAGGTATTATACTATTGTAATCATTTATAAAACTGTTTACTTTTCCTCCTTCAACTTCTAAAAATCATATTGAAGTAGCACGAAGGTAGTTTCTAATTCCGTAATTCTGATAAACTCATTTCCTATTCATTCGTCCATCCTTTAGAAGTCATACAAACACGAATGATAAAAAACGCACTAAAACGAAACTTTAAATTAAGCTGTTTCATTGCTTGTTCACATCTTTTTTCTCGCAAAATTATAAAACCCATTTTATTTAAATTAGAAACGATCATTTCTACACCGAAATGTAGCGGAGACATATAATTAGATATACATAATGAAGACATTAAATCGAATTACTATTATAATCTTGTCTTTTCTATGTCGGTCTACATACATACAATTTCATGTTCGAATTAATTTCATTCAAGTATCCTACGTCTTTTCAAAAAGCTAAATTAAGCCGCGCGACCGTCATCGTTTCGCTTGTCCGTCCGTCTGGGTGTGGTGGACTTTACCATACAAGAAATTAATCGCGTACTCGGAAATATATAGTCCGTAGTTTTTGCTTTCGCGAAAGCCGCAAATTCGATTAAAAATGGTCGGGCTCGCGAAGCGTTCTCTTCAAATAAAAGGCGCGCTGGAATCAGGAAAACACACAATCAGTTATTAAAAATGGCATGAATGTACGGACGATGTAGCGATGTGTAAATAATAAATTACGACCAAACGGTAGTGATTAGAGTTTCTGAGAAGATAACATTTCACAGAGTGTCAATAGTTCAAAGAAACTTCACCGATGATTGTCTAAAACTAATATGTAAAGTATTTATCTCCTTCTGTAGCTAGCTGTAAAATAGTTTTCTGAGAACAATATTGACTGGGAGGTATTTGAAGTATTTCGTATCTTTCTCTTCCGTTATTATGTATTCAAATGTTTAATTAAAACAAAATTAATTAATTAATTGAATTTCGTAACTCCAAAATTATATCACGATGTACGAGGCGAGTCGGAAGATGAAGAAGAGGCATTAGTTCAACTTACTGAAGATATCTACCTGCTTAAATTTTCTAGAAATGTGTATAACAATAACGAAATTACGTGTGTTAAAAATATAAGGTTTTCCAATAGGGATGATATTTGTTTATATTATTATATTTGTTTTTAAGCATGTTATGTTTTTCTGTGATATTTACGGAGAAGTACAAATGAAGGGAAGATCGGTTTTCTTCTGATTTTAATTTATTGCACAGCAAGTATAGGGTTTTCCAGTAAGGATGATATGATTTTGAAGTGACATTTCGGCCATTTGTAATATGTCATGATCTGTCATTTGTTTTTCATTGTATTCAGTAGTGTTTACAAATTCATCATGGAGAGATATACGCAAGAACAACGTTTACAAATTATTCAGTTTTATTATCAAAATAATCGTTCTCCAATTGCAACTTTTCGTGCCCTATTGCCATTCTATGGTCGTAATAATCGTCCAAGTGTGCTCGCTATTCGTCGAATTGTTAAAAATTTTGAGATTACATTTTCTTTACATAATTTTCAAGTGCCAATAAGACAAAGAACCGCTCGAAGTAATGCAAATATTGCTGCCGCTCAGGCAAGTGTTACTGAAGACCGTAATTTGTCGATTCCAAGACATTCTCAACAATTACGACAGTCTCAAACCACAACCTGGCGGATTTTGAGAAAGGATTTGGGTTTGCATCCCTATAAAATTGTTCTCACTCAAGAACTGAAGCCATTGGACCACCGTAAACGTCGTGAATTTGCTGATTTTGCCTTGGAACAACTTGAAAACGATAACGATTTTTTTAAGAAAATCATCTTCTCTGATGAGGCTCACTTTCATCTGGATGGTGTGGTAAATAAACAAAACTGTCGATTCTGGTGCGAAGAAAATTCACAAATTATTTATGAAAAACCATTACATTCACCTAAATTGACAGTTTGGTGTGGTTTTTGGTATGGTGGAATCATCGGTCCGTACTTCTTTCAAAATGAAGCTGGTAACACCGTTACTGTCAATGGAGAGCGGTATAGATTGATGGTAACCAACTTTTTATGGCCGACATTGGAAGAAGTTGATCTTGACAACATTTGGTTCCAACAAGACGGGGCTACGTGCCACACAGCAAATGCAACAATAGAATTATTGCGAGAAAAGTTTGGAGATTCGATTATTTCAAGAAATTGTGATATTGAATGGCCTCCAAGAAGTTGTGATTTAACACCATTAGACTATTTCTTGTGTGGTTATTTGAAGTCATTGGTCTATCGAAATTAACCAGACTCTCTTCAAGCTTTACAAGTCAATATTGAACGTGCCATTCATGACATACGACTAGATTTAGTGGAAAAAGTGCTCGAAAATTGGGTTCATCGAATTCGTTCCTGCAGAAGAAGTCGTGGAGGCCATTTGAATGACGTTTTATTTAGAACCTAATTGTATCGATTGTACTTCACAATAAATAAAAAACTTTTGAAGTTTCTTAACAATATGTGTGTTTTTTTAAAGAAATCATATCACTCTTATTGGAAAACCTTGTACTTAAAAATAGTAATTAAATTATAAATTTCAATGCAGTTTCTGAGTTCCAAATTTTGTTTTGATTCCTGTTCATTTATACGAATAACAACATGCGAAATGTACATTATCAATTCCTCTTGAGCAAATGTCTGTTTTCAGCTACACATAAAATATTCCCCACCATTTCAATCAAATAGGAAAAGTTTGACTTAGGTACTGCTAAAATAATATTTTCCAAAAAGAAGCATTTTTAAATATTACAAAGGGTACTAGGAAGGTTTTGCAATACAGCTTTGTTTATTTAATTTTTTCAAAGTAATTTTCTCTACAGTCAATACACCTCTCCAATCCTTCGAAACCAATCCTTAAACCAGTTCTGCCAAGTTTCACTAGGGAGTAAAGCACACTCGTTGTCCCAAGCCTGCAGTAGGTCCTCATCACTGGAAAACCGCCTCCCTTTTAGCTTCATTTTCACATGCGGGAACAGTGCAAAGTCGCAGGGAGCAAGATCTGGACTGTACGGAGGGTGCTCGAGAAGTTTCAATCCTGTCGTGTTCAAATATTCGGTGCAGACTTTGGCACGGTGAGCAGGAGCATTATCGTGATGGAAGAACCAGGTGTCCATTCTTGACTTTGGCCGCAGGTTCTTCATAGATCCAGTGGCTTTAGGCAGGCACATTCGGTAAAAAGCTTTCTTACTCCTTTATGGAAAGAGAAGACAATTGGCCCAACAACCAATTGCGCACATAATGTTCGACCGCAGTATCGTCTTCAAATCTTTCCCCTCCTAATACCTTCTTCAGTGAACTATGGGAACAAGTCTTGACTTTACGAGGGATGTATAAGAGATAGCCAGTGTAATTTAGTAAGTTTATCACAAGTTAAAGCTGGCAATATTAGCCCGCATTTACCATCTTTCGCTTATGTAGGAAATTAATCAGCAGTACAAATTTGGGTCTCAGAATATAGTTGCCAAAACTTTCCAGGCTGACAGTCGATCCTTAATAGACGCCCCCTCGCCAACTTAACTCAACTTCATACTCATCCTCTTGTTCTCTAGTAATGAATCCATGTTTCGTCGCAGATCACAATACGCTCCGAAACATCCCAACTTTCTTCTTTAAGCGATGTCTTTCCGCACATTCTTATGTGCCTGGATGAGAAGATGAGGAACCCACCTAGACGATATTTTTCTGTATTCAAATGGGTTCGATACAGTGGTGCGGCCACTTCCGACACTTCCGATACAATCTCGGCAACAGTAATGCGACGATCACCTTGCATAAGCTCACGCACAGCTTGAATATTGTCACGCTCCTTAACTTATTTCTAAACTTCTTAACCCATTTGGATTTTATCCAGAGCAGCATTACGGAATTGTGTCTCTTCAAAATTTGATTTCACATCTTCTTTTTTCGAGAAAACGAATAATAACGCGTTTCTTCACTCATAACGATACTGAAATGGCGGACGTGATTGTGGGAGCCGTGTGCATGGTTATACCCCCTTCATTCTCTCGCCACCGATACCCCGCCGCGCTGTGCTGCTCACGTCACAACCAGAGTCAAATGAACAAAGTTCCACGTTTATATTTGAATTGATCCTGAATGATTAACAGCATTAATCTTCAACATCTTCAGACCTGTATGATGCCAACATTCTTAATCACATTAGAAGTATTCAGTATATATAAATTGAACATTTTTTATTACTAAGAAAAGTGTATAATTAGTACTATTATATTATGCATTGACATTTAAATATTTGGGAAAAGACAGGAAATGTGGACGAATTTAAATATTTAAATTGCTTAATTGGCTGTTGAATTATTACACGGTATATACAAAGGGCAGTAGATAATTCTTTTAAAACTTGATAATATCAAATACAATCACAGTTAGTTATTTATTAAGAAAAGAAAGGAAGCATGAATCAGGATGTACAATTAGTCCTTCAATATTATTAATTTTTCTGAATATATTACTTCTGCTACATCGAGGCGACATCTAAATTGTCGAAGACGTTTAAATTTACGATATCTTGATTTGATCTAATCAAACACATAAGAATTATGAGGAAAAAAAAGCCAATTTCACGGCAATAATAACGGCATATACATCAAGGAAGATATTCGAATGCAACACAAACGATTAACCTATAATTATTGTTGAAATTTATGTGTCTTCTAAGCGAAGATTCACGTCATAGCTAATGTTCTTAGCGAGTATGATATATGTTATATAAACTATTAATTGCTATAACCTTGCATTAACATATAATGCAGTTAGCTACGAGGGAAACTAAAGAAGAAACAAATCTAACTAGTCGTGATTGGAATAATTAATTGTGTGTTACCTAGTAATGCCCAATAGTGACACAAATTTTCTACTTACGAGGGAGCGTTTTTATATTCGCGGAATGTGGGACAAGGGGTGGAAATAAAAAAAACAAATTATTTTTCTTTTTCAATATATTCACCTGCAAGACGGATACATTTTTCACATCTTTCAATTAATTTATTTATACCCTCATAAAAAAATGATTTCTCTTTATCTGCAAAATACGCCGAAACTGCCTCCTTGACTTCATCATCAGCAGTAAATTTTTTACCCCGCAGCTCTTTTTTCATTTTCGGAAACAGGTAATAATCACTCGGGGCCAGGTCTGGGCTGTAGGGTGGGTGATTCACAATTTCGAAGCCCACCTTATGCAGGGCAGCTAACGCAAAGCGGCTCTTGTGGACGGGCGCTTTGTCGTGCAAAAGCAGAACACCTTTTGTCAATTTTCCCCGTCTTTTCTCTTTAATGGCTTCTTTTAGTCGCTTTAATATTGAAGCGTAATATTCTCCGGTTATAGAAACACCTTTATCTTTATAATCAATCAACAATATTCCTTCCGAGTCCCAAAATACCGTTGCCATGAGTTTCCCAGCTGATTGTGACACTTTAAATTTCTTGGGAGGTGCTGTGCCCTTTTTATGCCACTGCATGGAGTCTTGTTTGGACTCAGGTTCATAATGATGAACCCAAGTTTCGTCTAGTAACAATTCCACTCAATACACCATCCTTGTCTTCATTACAGAGGTCCAAAAATGCACGCGAACACTCTACGCGCTGTTGTTTTTGCGGCGGCGTGAGCATTCTCGGCACCCATCTTGCGCTGACCTTAGACATGCCGAGATGATCGTGTAGGATTTTAAAAATTGTTGTATCAGATACTCTAACCATTTCTGCGAGTTGTTTCTTCTTTAGTCGAGCATCTTCGAGTACAGTTTGTTCAACTTTTTGGATAAGTGCTGGCGTGGTCACCTCAATGCTCCTGCCCGGCCTCGGGTCGTCTTCAAGGGATTCCCTTCCTTGTTTAAATAAACTATGCCACTTGTACACCATGGTTTTTCCTGGACAAGAGTCGCCGTAAACCAATGACATCTCATTCATTATGGTCGCGACTGATTTTCCTTGCCTGGTAAGGAACTTTATAACGGCACGATATTCGATTTCTTCCATATTTCACTTTTCACTCCTGATTATGTTACTTGGTTGACGATAGCTCACAGACTAACTGTCTAATAACAATGAAACTTCGTATTTATACTAAACATGAGTCGCTGCACAGGCCACGCCCCGAATGCGCCTAGTCACCCCTCTACAACCCGCTCATTCCGCGAATATAAAAACGCTCCCTCGTATGTGACAAAGATGATTTCAATTCGTTCATTATTTTGTGCTTTATAAAGTGTTCCGCGACAAAAAAGAGTTTTATGAAATTAGAAAGTCGCAGAGTCATGAAAGTTTGGCAAAGAAATAGAATTATTTTAAAACTATTCACGAACGAATACTTACGTGTATGGGAATGAGGCTCCGATATATTTTGAAGTGAAGTATTGATCAAACCCGTTTCGGTGGTGTAACGAATCCATGGAAGATGACTCAAAAATGGAAAGGCTTTCGAACATAACCAGTACTGGTATGGGCTCTTTTAACACTTCCGATACAATCTCGGCAACAGTAATGCGGCGATCACCTTGCATAAGCTCACGCACGGCTTCAATATTGTCATGCTCATTGACTTATTTCGGAACTTCTTAACCCAATCGAACATTTGGGTTTTACTCAGAGCAGCGTTACGGAATTGTGTGTCTTCAAAATTTCACTTGATTTCACATCTTCGTTTGTGAGGAAACGAAAAATAACGCGTTTCTTCACTCATAATGGTACTGAAATGGCGGACGTGATTGTGGAAGCCGTGTACACGTTTACGTTTTAATAATTTTATAAGATAAACTCCTCGTAAATAAAGTTTCAACAAGATAGATCCCACGATTGTTGACTCTGGAATAAAATTTGCTGGAGCAATAAAATTCAAAACAATTTGGCATTTTCGCATACAGACGCTGACTTTTTCTCTATGACAATGCAGACGTTGAGACTTAGATACATCAAGGTACATCTAGGATTCAGAAACAAAATGATCCGTGCAATGGGCTTATAAGCATTATAAGGCCATAGGCAAAGATGATAGCGGTTATTTATCTACGGAAAAATATTAACAAAATTAAGTATCTGGTTGTTACATATGAAATGTTCGATTTTGTAAGAAATAAAAAAAAGTCTAAATTTAAAAAAATATAAATATTCTGCAAAATAGTCTTCATTTACATCAATAGTTTGTTGCCAACGGCCTGGAAGCTGAAAAATTCCCTTTGAAAAGAAATCTAGGTTTTGACGGGTCACATATTACTCAAACACTGCTATTACAGATTCCCGGTCAGGGAAGTCCCTATTTTTTAAGTGATTGTCTAAACTTCGGAAAAAATGAAAATCAGTTGGCGAAAGGTCAGGTGAATAAGGTGGGCGAGGGAGAATTTCGTAACCAAATTCCGAAAGTTTTTGGATTGTCTGTCGTGCAACATGAAGTCTTGCATTATCATGAAGAAGTATGGGTCCATGTCTATTAACTAGTGAAGGCTGCAAGCGGCTCAATTTTCCATGCATAGTTTCCAGTTCGGCACAATAGGATGCTGCCGTGATGGTTTCACCAGGTTGCAAAAATGAATAGTGAATAATACCCTTACTGGTCAACCATACAGTCACCATAATCTTTCGCGGGTGAAGTGATGCTCCTGCATGCTGTCTTGGTGCTTCACCTCGATCTAACCATTGTCCTGACCGTCTCCGATTATCATAAAGTATCCACTTTTCGTCACACGTTACCACTCGATGAAGAAACGGTTCAACTTTCTGTCGATTAGCCAAAGAGGTAGCCACCTCTAATCGACGGAGCTTATTGGCTTCCGTTAATTGGTGCGGCACCCATCGATCGAGTTTCTTCACTTTGCCAATCGAAGAAAGGTGACGATTAATGGTGGCAATGGACATTTGAAATGTCTCTGCAAGGCTACGCACTGTTGTCGACGGATTAATTTCAACTTCTACACGCAACTCGTCGTCATTAACGGTGTTACGCGCATATCCGCGAGGCTCATTTTCCAAATCAAAATTTCCCTCGCTGAATTTTATAAACCATCGCCGTAATGTGCGTTCATTACACGTGGTTTCACCGAACGTCTGATTAATTTCTCGCGTTGCTGCAGCTGCATTTAATCCCTTTTTAAATTGAAAGAGGTAAATTGCCCGAATATCTCTTGCCGGCAGTATTTCCATAGGCGAGACAAGGACAGGTGTATTAATCTTTCCAAGAAATGGAACAGGTACACACTTCAAAATAAATACCCTTTTCTACAAATACAATAATAATTTTCACCAAAAACATACACGTCTTCACACAGGTGCGATGCAGTTCAGACTGAAGGAAAAAACGGACATTACATTTATAACAACCTGATACATACAACATCTACATACCTATTAATCGTCTGATTATCCACCTGCTAACGCAGATCAAAACGTACAGAATTTTCTATACTACCAACCAAAGACATATCAAATTGCTCATAATGTAAGTATTATCTAATTATATTTTAAAAACTTAAATTCTTTATTCAAGTGTACGAGTCTCTGAAGAAGACTAATTTGTTTAATTCAATTCAGTAATTTATACAAAAAAAAAGTGACTTTTTTAGAAGCACCATTCATTACTTAATTATTAATTAAAATATAAGTATAACGCGATCACCTGAGGTTCTAGCCTTTCGTAATTTGAAATATATTAGATGCCAGTGCATTATAAGACTTCTCAAATAACAAAGTGTTAGAAAATCGCCCACGCATACAATACAGCCTGCCTATTAGAACACAATCTCCTTCGGTTAATAATGATTTAATATTCCTCACTCTCGGACACATCTCGAACATGTTTTACCGATAAATTTATTAAGCGAATAATTTATGGTTTTACATATTAGCTCGTCTAGGCGTAGTATATCATTTTACCCGTGCGCTAATGGACTTCAACAGCGATATTAGGTCATACGTACGCTATAGTATAACATCGAGGAGTCTGATTTACGTTCGTCTTGCGCTAAAAACGATTTTTCACTGTGATAGTATTATTTCAAAACGTGCCCCATAATTGTAAGTTGAGAGATTAGATCTGGCGAGCTTTGTTTTCTAAATGAACAGTTTTATTCAGGTATTCATATTATTTCGTTTGACTGTATCGCGTAAGTATGTATGTAGTGGTGAATCATGAAGATCGCAGAACTAGATGAACCGGCATCATATATGAGAATTTGTTGAAGCGTTTAAGCGGTAGAGAGGAGACGGAAAGACGGTGTTTTAAAATGGATAAATATAAATCGACCATACAGGAGGTTTCTGTTAAACATCTTGGGAGGTCAACTAAAATTGAACTGTAGTTTATAGGTTTTGCGGATTTTTAATATGGAAATGATCTTATAGACGACTATTTAACAATAATAATGTCGTATATCCTGAATAACGCTTTATCTATTTCATTAAATATATACAATATATATACATAGTCTTGCCATAGATACTGATATAAAGGTTTTTAAGTACAAAAAGAAAACTGCAAGTTGGATTTAAATTATTTTTTGATAGTTTATTTTGGCAATAGTAAGCAACAAAATACAATGCAAATTACTCGAAATGGCCGCCATTTGCCTTAATACAACGCCGAAGTCTGCAGGGCCACTCATCAATCGCTGTACGGATGATATCCATGGGAAAATTGTCGACTGCTTCTGTTAACGCTTGCTTCAATGATTCCAGGTTGCGATGGGGTCTTCTACAGACCATGCCCTCTAATATTGACCACAGTTTGTAATCGAGCGGATTTAGGTCTGGGCTTGCTGACGGCCAATAGTCAGTACTAATAAACTCAGGTACATGATTTTCAAGCCATTGCTGAGTTGTCTCGGCCTTGTGAGCGGGCGCAAAGTCTTGTTGGAATATCCATGGTTGGTTTTGGAACATGATGTAGTTCAGGGGCTTCACTACATTGCTTAAAATGTCTCGTTGATAGTTTTTGGCCGCTGTTTTAACACCTTTTTCACAAAAATGCAAGGAAGTGACACCGTCATAGGATACTCCCCACCAAATCATCACTGAAGCAGGAAAATGACCTCGCTGAATCCTTGACACCACTTCACTGGCTTCCTTGGAGGACCGTGCATACACCCTATCATTCTGCTTGTTAAAAGTTTCTTCCACGGTAAAAATTTCTGTCCTGTTTGTCGTTTGAAAGCTCTAAGTCCTAGGTCTTGTTTAATGATACGGCTCATGGTTCTCGGAGCAATACCCATTTCACGAGCCAAGATTTACTGTTTGCGGACAGGATGTCGATTGATGCGAGACCTCACAGCATTGATGGCCTGTGGTGTACGAACTATGCGAGGCCTGCCAGATCTTTTACGGTCGATTACATTTCCAGTATCAATAAATAACTTAACAGTACGATACACAAACACACACGTAATATTTAACGGTTTCAATAAATCAAAAATACGGGCTCTTTCTATTCCACACTTATGAAGTGCAATAACCGCAATACGGCTCTCTTTATCCGACCATTCCATAATGACGACTCACGCTATAGTGAAATTATTCGGCACTTTTATAAAGCATATATCAAATGTCAGAACTGCCAACATAAAATTTTTGTGCTTTCAAGTTATCATCTGCAAAAAGGTGCGTTTACACTTGTATCAATACTTATGGCAGGACTAGGTTTATATAACATAATTAAAGAATTAAACCAAAGGACGCTTTGGATATATACGGGATGAACACTAAAATGCTGAAACGATGTGCTGATTGCTTATCTAACTCTCTTTCGGATCTGGTGAACACATGTTTTCAACAAGCTTCTGTACCAAAAAATATGAAGATAGCAAAAATAACACCTATATATAAGGCCGGAGGCCCTACGGACCCTGGAAATTACAGACCCATTTCAGTTTTGCCTGTCCTTTCAAAGCTTCTGGAGGCAGCACTTCTGTCGCGACTGATGGCATTTCTGGAAAAAAAGTGGTGTCCTGGGCGAGAATCAATTTGGTTTTCGTGCTGGTAGATCGACGATAGATACCATGTTGGCCATATTAAATTTTATTTGGGATACTATTGAAGATGAGTATGTTGCCATGGTGTTGGCGTGTGACTTGTCTAGGGCCTTCGATTGTGTCCAGAATGACATGCTTTTGCGGAAGTTGGAATGTTATGGCATTCGTGGTCAGGTATCGAGGTTGTTGCGTTCCTATTTTGAAGGGCGAGGGCAGGTTGTTCACTTTAATAGCCGTAACGAGTGAACTAAAGACCACCAGATATGGAGTGGCTCAAGGATCTCTTTTGGGTCCTCTTCTATTTTGCTTGTACGTCAATGACCTTCCGCAACATGTCACGCAAATGGTTGTGCAATACGCTGATGACACAACGTTTCTATGTAGAGGGAAAAGTGATCAGCAACTTGGAGAAGGGGCTCACGAAACGCTGTCGGAGGCCATCGCATGGTTTTCAGCAAAGAGGCTGGTCCTTATGAAGCCAAAACTGTCAAACTGGCATTCTCTTCCAAAAGGAAAGAAACTTCCGCGAATGCAGGGTCAGTGAAAATATTGGGAATAAATTTAGATACCAGACTAACCTGGAAGGATGAAGTGGACGCCCTCTCTAAAAAACTCTCTTGTGCAATATATGCTGTGCGTAGAATCAGAGCCATTACAAATAAAGAAACTGCAAAAACAGCCTATCACGCACTTTTTCACTCGCGGATGGCTTACAGTGTCTAACTATGGGGCGATTCAGTGCATGCAAATGACATTTTTAGTTTACAAAAGAAAGCATTACGAATAATAGAACAAGTTAATATAACGACACATTGTAGACCTATATTCATAAAAAATAAAATAATGACGTTGGCCTCTACATACATATATAAGCAATTGCTGCGCGCTAAACGCGAGCTACCAGCCCAGAAAAGGAAAGGAAAGGGAAGAGCAATACAACTAAGATCCAGACAAGAAGTACTTCTTCCCAACCATAGGCTACGTACTACTGCTGCCCAACACAAACATTTGGATATGTTTAACAGGTTGCCATTATCGTGGACTGAAAAACCCATTTTGAAATTCAGAAATGACATAAAAACATTTCTTTTACAAAACGGATTCTACACAATAACGGAGTTCCAAGAGAAGATTAAATTTTTTAAATATTAAACTGTATGTTCTGCTTTGTGCACACATACATATATTTACACCACGCTTACACACAGTACATATACACGTACATACACACACATACCAAATCATAGACAATGACGTTACCTCCTTATTTGTACTATAATTGATAGTAAAATAAATAAATATATATATATATATATATATATATATATATAAATAACGGGTGGCGCAAAAGTAATGTTATAATTTAAACTGGCTGCCATTTTGTTATAAATGAAAAAAAGAGCTCTGCTTTCATCAAAAGTTTATTTGAAAGAGTAAAATTGATGATTAATTGGAAAAAATTATATCGCTCAAATCCCCAAAACGGGAGAACACTCGACCTGGAAATTGGTGTCTCAAAATCTCCATCGTTGCCCGAGCTGTGTGAGCGGTTTCTCAGTCCTGTTGAAACCAACAATGATCGAGACCCAATGTAGCAACTTGCGGCAAAAAGAACTCATTTAGCATCTGCCTGTAACGCTCTCCATTACGGTGGTACCATCATAGTACACATCAAGCTTTCCAATGGTGATGACAAACGCTAAGGTGTCGGATGTAGTATGGATTATATAGAAAAGTCGACGATTCTAACCGCTTTTCGGGCGGTACTATTTTTAAAAATCGTTTCTCGTTTTGGAGGTGGTCGGTTCCACTCAGTACGCATTAGCATAAAGTAAAGTTTGTTGCATGTCCGCCGAAATCTCATTCATGCATTTTAGGATTTTTTATTGTAATTTTCAAATCATTTATCAGAAATTAACCAACCTTTATTTGCTACCATAAAAAGAATGTCAAAATCTAAATTATTGTCGTATACTGTGCTCATATAATTTGCGCTATAACTTCGTAGCCTAGATGCCATATTTTCCTCGAATTTTCTTCTTGTAATCCCCATCAATTTCATTATTTGCCATTCTATTGGTTTTCATTCACTTGTGAAAACTATTTTTAAAATTTTTACGAAGTGTAACAACCATTAAATTGTAAAGAAGTATCTTTAATATTACGATGCGCTCTGATTTTGTTATGACCGAAATGGAAGAAAAAATAAAATCAAAAATAGAATTGGAAATAATAATTCTTTGTTACGGTATCAATTACAAGACAATTCTCTCATTACAAGGACGAAAGGCAGTAAATTAAAATGACAATCATGTTTATTTTCCCGCAATGTAAATTGGTAATACGAAGTTGAAGTTCAGCCAGGCAAGGAAGCGGAGTGAGGCGAAAGAGATCGAAAGATAAACCGCTGATTAAGATCACGTTTATGTGCTCGTAATGGACGAGAAAATGTCAGGACGTCATTGTTAATGATAAACGTAACAATTACGTTGTGTCTACAAATACGGTATGTAAAGTATAATAGTAACAACATCCATCTACATATACATATTTTTCCATATCCGTGCATGTACATCAAGACCTTCGATCGTAATAGATCAAGGGAGATACTAGTGCTGCCCTCTGTCTGTCGGTATGTACAATTCGTGTGTGTATGTGTTCGATACCGATGCGATCAATCTCTGCGTGATCGCTTACAATTACACCATACAAAACGAATTAACCGTTAATAACCACTATTATGTAAGTCGCATTCAATAGAACAATCATTAAACATGCGTGCGTATTTACTTCACACACTGGGAGTGATCTAAACTGCTCTGTCTGGGCTGGCTGGTTTGACCTGATGGACATAAAGACACGATATTAATAATATCTACCAGTCGCTTTGCATCTTACCAATTCGACACTGAATGTAAGGTAGAAGATATTTAAATGAATTAGGCATACGGTTCTTAATTACTACTAGATTTAAAAGCAGGAAGTCAGAGACTAAATAGTAAAAAAATATTTCCTCTCGTGTTTAAGTACTTGTCATTGATGGATGGAAATAAAAAAGAGAAAAGCACTTATCTACACAAAAAGATATACTGAAACTATATAAATACAAAGGGTACTAGGAAAGTTTTGCAATACAGCTTTGTTTATTTAATTTTTTCAACTTAATTTCCTCTACATGCAATACACATCCCCATTCTCCGAAACCAATCTCTAAACCAGTTCTGCCAAGTTTCACTAGCGAGTAAAGCACACTCGTTATCCCAAGCCCGCAGAAGGTCCTCATCACTGGAAAACCGCCTCCTTTTAGTTTCATTTTCAAATGCGGGAACAGTGCAAAGTCGCAGGGAGCAAGATCTGGACTGTAGGGAGGGTGCCCGAGAAATTTCAATCCTGTCGTGGTCAAATATTCGGTGCAGACTTTAGCGCGGTGAGCTGGAGCATTATCGTGATGGAGGAACCAAGTGTCCATTCTTGACTTTGGCCACAGGTTTTTCATAGATCCAATGACTTTAGGCAGGTACTGTTCAGTATACCACTTAGCTGTGATTGTCTTCTGTGTGTCCAAAACGACGCGTTCCACAATTCCACTCGATTTGAAAAATGCAGCATTTTTTTCTTTAGATATCGGGATTTTCTGACAACTACGGGTGTGTCTTCATCATCAAAGACCCAAATTTTGTTTTGAGCTTTGGTCGGCACATCGTAATAGTACAGCCAAGATAATTTCTAACAATTCTTTCTAATACCTATACATTTTTTCAAATCAGCATAGGTAACATCTTCGTTGTCTTGGTGAAACAGAATCCTTTTCTTTGCCATTCCTGGCCGTTTAGCAAGAGTCTCAACATTTAATTTTTGTAGAAGTTCTGCATAATATTGTCCGTTTATTGTGGCACCTTTCTGAAGGTAATCAATGAGCAAAATGCCCTTTAAATCCCAAAAAATTGATGCCATCACCTTGTTTGCCGATAAAGTGGTTTTCGCTTTCTTTGGAAGTGCAGAACCACGTTCTAACCATTGTTTCGACTGTTGTTTAGTTTCGGGTGTACTGTAGTGTATCCAAGTTTCATCGCAAGTAACAAATCGCCTACAAAAATCAACCCGATTCCACTTATAAAGGTCCAAGCACTCATTGGAAATGCGCAAACGAGTGAACTTTTAATCAGTCGTAAGCAATCGCGGCACCCATCTTGCCGAAAGCTTGGAAAGGCCCAATTCTTTCATTTAAATGTGGTGTACGCGTTCTGTTGAAATATTTACCATGTCTGCTATCTCTCTCACTTTGAGTCGTCGATCTTGCGTAATAATATTATGGATTTTTATAATCATTTCCTTAGAAGTCACGATTTTGGGTGCTCCAGAGCGCGCTTCATCAACACGGTTTGTTCTACCACGTTTAAATTCATTTACCCATCTACTTATTGTAGCGGATGATGGAGCGGATTCACCTAATGTTTCCCGTAACTCATCTTTTATTTCGGCAGCTTTCATACCCTTAATTACGAAGTATTTAATCACCGCACGATACCATTTTAACAAAACGACGTGTTGCTTCTTTTTCAATCAGCTGCCAAAATAAACTAATCAACCGATTTATCTAAATATCGGAATGTAAACATATAAATAGGCAACCTAAATTACAGTGCATTTATTTTACCAATTAGAACGCCACCTATGTGTCATTCTCACTACTTGTCAAACTATCCTCGTAATATCTAGACTTTTTCCTATGATATTTTCTCACGAATAAAGTGTACTCAAATAATCCCCAGATTATTCATGACTTAACAATCAATAGTCGTGAAGTTGCAGATGAAATTGGTTTGAATATACGCAACAAAGTAATCGAAAATTTTGAAAAAAGAATCATCGTTTGCAGAAAGAACTGAAGCGCGCATTTATCATGTGTCGCGTTCATTTTAAAAGTTTCTTCTATGTACTGATAACAATATGTTAATGAGTTCTAAGAACTAAAAATTTGTTTCAAAAATAATATTCATAAGTTCATGCTGGAACACCTTGTAGAAGAGCACAATATAACAGAGTCGTTTATACGAGGGAGCGTTTTTATATTCGCGGAATGAGCGGGTTTTAGAGGGGTGAGTAGGCGCATTGGGGGCGTTGCCTGTGCTGCGACTCATGATTAGTATAAATACGAAGTTTCATTGCTATTAGACAGTTAGTCTTTGAGCTATCGTCAACCAAGTAACATAATCAGGAGTGAAAAGTGAAATATGGAAAAAATCGAATATCGTGCCGTTATAAAGTTCCCTACCAGACAAGGAAAATCAGTCGCGACCATAATGAATGAGATGTCATTGGTTTACGGCGACTCTTGTTCAGGAAAAACCATGGTGTACAAGTGGCATAGTTTATTTAAACAAGGAAGGGAATCCCTTGAAGACGACCCGAGGCCGGGCAGGAGCATTGAGGTGACCACGCCAGCACTTATCCAAAAAGTTGAACAAATTCTACTCGAAGATGCTCGACTAAAGAAGAAACAACTCGCAGAAATGGTTGCAGTATCCGATACAATAATTTTTAAAATCCTACACGATCATCTCGGCATGTCTAAGGTCAGCGCAAAGTGGGTGCCGAGAATGCTCACGCCGCCGCAAAAACAACAGCGCGTGGAGTGTTCGCGTGCATTTTTGGACATCTGTAATGAAGACAAGGATGGTATATTGAGTGGAATTGTTACTGGAGACGAAACTTGGGTTCATCATTATGAACCTGAGTCCAAATAAGACTCCATGCAGTGGCATAAAAAGGGCACAGCACCACCCAAGAAATTTAAAGTGTCAGACTAAAAGAAGCCATTAAAGAGAAAAGACGGGGAAAATTGACAAAAGGTGTTCTGCTTTTGCACGACAACGCGCCCGTCCACAAGAGCCGCGTTGCGTTAGCTGCCCTGCATAAGGTGGGCTTCGAAATTGTGAATCACCCACCCTACAGCCCAGACCTGGCCCCGAGTGATTATTACCTGTTTCCGAAAATGAAAAAAGAGCTGCGGGGTAAAAAATTTACTGCCGATGATGAAGTCCAGGAGGCAGTTTCGGCGTATTTTGCAGATAAAGAGAAATCATTTTTTTATGAGGGTATAAAGAAATTAATTGAAAGATGTGAAAAATGTATCCGTCTTGCAGGTGAATATATTGAAAAAGAAAACTAATTCGGTTTTTTTATTTCCACCCCTTGTCCCCCATTCCGCGAATATAAAAACGCTCCCTCGTACTTATTTCTTCGTTGAACATCACTTCTTTTAAGTAAAAATGTATTACTTCTATTCCCATACCTTAAGCCGAACCTGTACGTTCACCATCATCATTATCAGCAGCTATAACACAACAAACACATCGACCAATAATTAGTCAGCAAAACTACGAAAAATCTAATCTACATTTTAAATTCATCTTGCCCGCACATCTCAACGTATTCGTATAATTTAGTTGGCTGACACCTAATTGATGCTGATCAAGATGGACGGTCTCCACTGGTACACGACTCGGCCAAGTCCAGCCGGGTTAACACGTCCGTCGAAACGATCGTGAAGAAAAAAAATATAAAAATTAATTTATTTCGAGTTATTTTCTGAATGTGCAGGTTACCGCCCATGTTGGGCCTCGCGCTATTTCTCCTGTCACATCTTTCGGTTATAATTGCGTTAATTAAATTGTGACGTGAAATTCTTCGCGGTAACGGCCCCCTTTTTCTCGTACGTGACCCCCTTGTAGAAGCGACGTAATCATAATTAATGTTAAGACAGTATTAAACCGAAAAAAAATTAGCCGATGCGTAATAACACTTAATAACTTTTGTGTTGTTGTGTGTCGACGCTTATGTGTTCATAAGAGAATTAATTAATGAAGGAAATGTCTTAAATTACTTTTTCTTAATTTATACCGACTCGTACAAAATTCGTGTATTGTATATAGGTAATTCTTGCACTTAAGAGAGCATTAAAGCAAAACAAATTAAATTATAAATTATATCTCAACGTTTACTGTCACCAAAATTAATCATTTAAATTACCAATGAATATATTGCCTTTAATTTTTTTATCTAAAAGCCATAAATTTATACATGAACAAGCAATAAATTCATGCTACATGAGACAAGTAGAGTTAGCGCCTGTTGAACCAATATATACATGGAGGAAAATATATGCGACAGATAAAGCATAACAAATTTAATAATTAAATGTAGCATTAGCAACAGATGCACACTTTCACAATTCCATCACCATATTTTAGAGTTTAAAAAATTTCATTTCCAGTTTAAATATTTCTTATCGGATGTAAGATCTCTCATATTTAATTCATACGACTATATAAGCAGTAAAAAACTGTTTAAAATACGATGTTATCTGCATAATCTGTTATATCTGATACAAACTAAAAACATATTGTGAGAATTTTTATGAAACGAGATGTTCTGTATTAGCAGTTCTAATAATTACAAGCAGCCAAGCTTGATTTGTCTTCTGTAAATTAAAGTGGATACTATACGTTTACTGTAGCGGTAAATATATCTTAATTTTCCTTCAAACAAAATTATAATCTTATGTCGTATACGAGATTTAATTGACGGTGAGATGCGAAATGAAACAAACAAGTTAGGACATTAAGTTTTTTACGTGGGTTGCCTTTTAAATTATGCATATAAAACTGGAATAAAACAGTAGATAGCTTTTAAAGACTTCAATGTTTTTTCGAAGTATTCTCCACGAAGATTAATGCACTTTTGCATACCCTCGAACCAACTCCAGAAGCAGTTGTTCCACTCGTTTGTTGGTACAGTTAAAATTGCGTTTATGAAGATATCGATTCTGACGACTCGAACTCTTGAATACGATTTTCGGAGAAGTAAAGAAATTGTTGGAACTTAGGTCCGGATTGTACGGAGGATGGTCCAACAATTCGGCGTTTCGTTACGTTAAAAATTCAATTGTCTTGCGTGCTGTGTGCGAATTTGCATTGTCTTGGTGGAGGATGATTCGTCGTTCGGGATGGTTTTTCGAAGCTCAGCGACGATTTGCGGCAAACAAATGGTTGTATATCAATCGGCAGTAACAGTTCATTGATCTTGTAGAGGAATTGTTGCTACCTAACCTGCTTTCGAGACAAATATCGCGACCATCTTTTTGGAGACACTTCGAGAACGGATGACTTTTGTCGGCTTTTTTCACCTTGGGACACCACAAGATTCATCACCACTGACAATGTTGTACAAGTTTTTAGAGTTTCCGACGTTGAAGCGATCTAGAGCTATTTTGACACCTATTCACCCTAACTACTTTCTGTTCGTCGGTTAACAAATATGGTATCCAATGAGAAACTAATATTTTTACACACAATTCTTTATGGAAAAATTTTTTGAATTGAGGTTTTTGAAATACCCAAAAATGCCTCAATCTGGCAATATGTCACCTGTCGATCTTCGTTGATGATCTCGCTCACAGCATCAACATTTCTGGTGAATCTGCTCTTGGATCATCGCTAAGACTAATTCGTCCACGTTTGAATTTTCCATACCAATAATTGTCTTCGAAAATTATAAAAAATTATTCAGTGAAAATGTTCTCGGTTTAATTTTGGATATAGGATAACTAAGGACGGAGGTTAATTTTTAGTACTGACATTGGATTAGTGGCGTCCTCTATGTCCCACTATGCAAAATTTAAAAGACATCACACGTATTATTTGGCAACATGACAAATATGTTCAATTTAGACACATTTTGACCACTCATGCTGAGGTGCAATTATCGCAATTTTGTAATGATCTTTCTCAACTTGTTTAACAATGGTGTAAATACCCCATCTGTACTGTGTCAGGTTGGTATATTGGTTCCATCTCATTCCACTCGGTCTTTTGATTCCTTCGCTCTTCCGAGGGTCAGGACTAATGTTCTATTGAAAGCTGCGCTTACCCACATACGCAGGAATGCGAAAAGGTTTTTTTCCAAATCCCCTTCGTAGGAAATAATATCGGTGGTTGAAGAGCTTGTGGCACAACTTTGATTTCATCTCAGTTCCTTTTCTTTTTTACCTATAAATAAATGGTTTTCCAATAGGGACTTGACAACTTTTAATTCAATTTTTGAACGCACCCTTTTACTAATCATCGAACTGTCACTGTCAATTTATTCAGTAAACTTAACATTTTCATCATGGTAAAGTACACGAACGAACAACGTCTGCAAATTATAAAAATTTACTACAGAAATTCGGAGTCGGTGACCGCTACTTTAAGAGCGTTAATTCCGATTTTCGGTCGTAATTCTCGCCCTAGTAGACAGGCAGTAACAAGTTTAGTGCAAAAATTTGAGTCTACATATTCGTTGTGTGATGTTGCCGTGCCAGTGAGACAACGGGTTGGTCGAAGTGTCGAAAATATCGCTGCCGTTGAAACGTCCGTAGCAAATGATCCAAATCAGTCAATTCCACGGCGTTCTCAAGAGTTGGGCATCGCCCAGACCACTTTATGGCGAATTTTGCGTAAGGATCTTGGTTTACACCCATACACGATCAAGCTGACTCAAGAATTGAAGCCGATGGACCATTTGAAGCGACGTACGTTCTCCGATTGCGCTCTGGAAAAGATGCGCCAAGATGATGAAACACCACTTCATCCACAAAAAATAACTGTTTGGTGCGGTTTGCATGCCGTCGGCGTCATAGGGCCATATTTTTTCGTCGATGATAATGATCGTCACGTTACTGTGAATGGTAATCGTTATCGCGCCATGATTACCGATTATTTTTGGCCCGAATTGGAAGATATGGACTTGGACATCATGTGGTTTCAGCAGGACGGTGCCACAAGCCACACAGCACACGTTACAATCGATTTATTGAAGAGTAAGTTTGATGAGCGTGTTATCTCAAGAAATGGACCAGCCGATTAGTCGCCTCGTTCGTGCGATTTAACGCCTCTAGACTTTTTTTTTGGAGCTACGTCAAGTCATTGGTCTATGCCAACAAGCCGACAACGTTGGAAGAGCTTGGACGCGAAATAGCAGCCGTTTCGGCCGAATTGTGTGGCCGAGTCATCGAAAATTGGGTCCAACGAATCGACCGCTGCCACGTGCCCGCGGTGGTCATATGAACGAAGTCGAGTTCCATTCATAAATGTTTTGATTGTACTTCAACCCGATAATAAAGTTTTTGAAATATCTCGAATGGTCTGCATTTTATTTTGAAAGAAAGTTGTCAAGTCCTTATTGGAAAATCCTTTATATACTTAAGTTCTTAGTTTTTCATTTATTATTATATGTTTTAATTTTCATATGTATTTAAGTTAGTTTATTTAATACTTGTACACGGTACGAATGTCCTTTAAATAGTTTGTCTGTTGAACAATAAAAATATTATTATTATTATTATTATTATTATTATAGCATAATTTTAATAGAAAATTATTGTATTAGGGCAAGAACATGCTGCATTAAATACTATTAAAAGTTGCATTCGATATAAAGTCAACTCAAAGCCTTTCCTCAGAAAAGTGTTCCAAATGCTTGCATTAAAATTTACATAACAATATATTGGGTTGGCAACTAAGTACTTTTGGTTTTTACTGATAGAGAGCGTTGCTTTATTTTTTGTATAACGTATGTTAGTGCAGTACTTTACCGTTAGTCGCGTGATACTAGTCACATTGACGTAACTTCAGAAGCAAGTAGTGCGTGATTTTTATTAAAGCTATTAGTTGTGGGTTAATTTTAAATGGAGTGCAGAAACGAACATTTTCGACATATTTTACTCTTTTATTTCCGTAAAGGAAAGAAAGCTGCTGCGGCTCACAAGAAGATATGTGAAGTTTATGGTGCTAATTGCTTAACAGAACGCACGTGTCAGAATTGGTATAAAAAATTCCGTTCTGGAGATTTTTCGCTCAAAGATGAGCAACGTTCTGGTCGGCCTACTGAAGTTGATGATGACCAAATCAAAGTCATAATTGAAGAGGATCGTCATATAACTGTTCGAGAGGTTGCGGAGAGGCTACATGTATCGCACACAACAATTGAAAAACATTTAAAATGTCTTGGGCTAGTTAAGAAGCTTGATATTTGGGTACCTCACGAATTGAAAGAAATTCATTTAACACAAAGAATCAACTTTTGCGATATGCACCTTAGACGAAATGAAACCGACTCTTTCTTAAAACGAATCATCACTGGTGATGAAAAATGGGTCCTGTACAGTAACATAGTTCGAAAACGATCGTGGAGCAAACACGATAAACCAGCTCAAACCACATCGAAAGCTGAGTTGCATCCAAAAAAGATCATGCTGTCAGTTGTGTTTTTTAAGCTGCTTCCAAGGAACCAAACGATCAATTCTGAAGTTTACTGTCAACAATTAATAAAACTGGATGAAGCAATCAAAGAAAAACGGCCAGAATTGTCAAATCGGAAAGGTGTAGTGTTCCACCAAGATAATGCAAGGACTCACACATCTTTGGCAACTCGTGGGAAACTATTGGAGCTTGGCTGGGAAGTGATGCCACATCCCCCATACAGCCCTGATCTAGCACCATCTGATTACCATTTATTTCGAAGTTTGCAGAATTCTTTGAATGGTAAAACTTTCACAAATGACGATGACCTTCACTCGCACCTGGTTCAGTTTTTTGCTGATAAGGACCAGAAATTTTATGAGCGCGGAATCATGCAGCTGAAGGAAAGATGGTAAAAGGTCATTGAGCAAAATAGAAAATATATAATTGATTAAAAACTATTCTTTGTTTAAAAAAAAAGTGTTTTATTTTATACTACAAAACCGAAAGTACTTAGTTGCCAACCCAATAGTATCAACCATACCAAAATGGTATGAACATTTTATGAATAAATTATAACGATTAAAGTACAATATACTATCAGTAAATCCCAGGATTAATTTAGTTTTCCTTCCAAACAACTGTACGAAATCAAAACGAAACTGAAATCTTTCGAACGAAATACATCTCTGATATATCCCTATACATATTCATGCTTGTTTATCTGCGTATACATATTCATTGCTGTATCGTGAATCTTTCATTATCAATCTGTCTGCTTAATTAAGCAATCAAGTTCGAATTATTATTTATATTGCGGCTAATTTACATCTGTGAACATTTCGTAGTCGTATTCATGCTTTTAAGTGTGTTCGTATATTGTGCATATGTGTTTGTATTTTTTGTACGTTCATGAATGGACGGTAAGAATGTATGAATCTGAGGAAGACATAAACATTTGAACCGGACCGCAAATCCTTTTATATTATCGCCGTCGGTTGACGATATAAAAATATCCTGTCAGTTGAGCGACCTGCTGTGCGGATGTTGGAGCTATTATACAGTGTGATTAGCGTGGATTTACATTCAAAAATTAATATAAAAATTCTATGAAATTTACGTTGGACATATGTAAAAATATTTATAAATGAAAACAGAAGTGTTCTTTTAAAGGTAAACCTAACTATTAAATTGTTAGGTATTCATACGAATGTTGTAACGGTTTCATATTACAATTAGAAGTCACCTTTTTTCGAAACTTGATTTTTTACAAGATCAAACGTGACTGGTTTTAGACTTAGAAACTTGGTGATCAGACAAGCGTGGAAATATTATGAAAAACTCACTGAACTGGCACAGTGGAATGTAGTAAAACTACAAGTAATGCCAGGACACTAGGAAATTACAAGATACTAAAGGGTTGATGAGTTTGCCAGGGAAGAATCAGCATCAATATACCAGGTTGTTGAATAAGTTTTGTCGTTCGATATGAAAAACACGATTTTATGATTTGAAATACACTTTATTATTCAATATAACCTCCCTGAACTTCAGTACACTTATTCCAGTGATCTTCTAATTTATGGATTCCGTCCCTGAAGTGAGAATTTGGAAGACTGTCGAAATACGCTTCCACAGTTGCTATTACCTCTTCGTTCGATGAAAATCGTTTTCCACAGATGAATTTTTTGAGATGTGAGAACAGCCAGAAGTCAGAGGAAGCTAAATCTTGCGAATAGGCTGGATGTCGCAACAATTCGAATTCTAATTCACTGATTTTTGCGATGGTATTTTGAGCAGTGTGAGAGAGTGCGTTGTCTTGATGAAAAATATTTTTTCTTAAGCCAGGTTTTTTTTCACGAATTTGTACATTCAGCTGGCTAAGTTTATTGTTTTACCAGTCTGGCGGCAATCCACGAATAAAATACCACTTACATCCCAAAAAAAAACTGATGCTAACACCTTCTTGACTAATTTCTGGACCCTAACTCACATCAGAGCCGAATTGTCGAGTTCATATCACTCCTTTATATCTTGTTTTGATTAAGGATTATGATGGTAGACCCAAGTCTCATCCTTAGTGATAAAACGACGCACAAAATCGTTTTCATTCTTTCTAAAACGCTCCAAATGTTGCTGAGAAAATCGCATTCGAATACGTTTTTATTCCATTGTTAACGAACGCGACACCCATTTTGCACACAGCTTTCAGAAACCCACAACTTTAGCCAAAATATTGGTTATATTGCCTGATGAGATTCCTAGAGCTTCTACTAAATTGCTCTCAGTTAGTCGACAATCTTCCAAAACTATATTCGACATTTTTACTACGATTTCTGGTGTCGATGCACTTTTTGGACGTCGTTCACGTGGATCGCTTGCCTTTTAGCTTCATTTTCACATGCGGAACAGTGCAAAGTCGCAGGGAGCAAGATCTGGACTGTAGGGAGGGTGCGCGAGGAGTTCAATCCTGTCCTGATGGAGGAACCAGGTGTTGATTCTTGACTTTGGCAGGTTCTTCATAGATCCAATGACTTTAGGCAGGCACTATTCAGTATACCACTTAGCTGTGACTGTCTTCCGTGTGTCCAAAACGACGCGTTCCACAATTCTACTCGATTTGAAAAATACAGCTATTTTCTTCTTTACAGATCGGGATTTTCTGACAATGTGTCCCCATCAGCAAAGACCCAAACTTTGTTTTGAGTTTTGGTTGGCATATCGTAATAGTACAGCCAAGTCTGGTCACCTGTCACGATACTGTTCACATACCGAGATTGTCCCTTATTAAACTTTTTTAGCTTCTCTCGGCACCAAGTCACACGTCGTGTCATCTGCTCTTCAGTCAGTCGATGCGGCACCCAGAGAGAACAAAGTTTCTTCACGTGCAAATTGTCATGCAGAATCGAATGAATTGCTGACGCATTTAGGTTTGAAGTACCCTCCATATGTTGGTAGGTCACTCGCCTGTCCTCGCCAAGCATTTTCTTCACAGTAGTAACGTTTTCCTCCGTAACTAACGTTCGTGGCCTTCCCGCCCTCTCAGCATCCCCCACAGTCAAATTTCCCCTTTGGAATTCTCTATACCACCTGGATATAGTTGTGCGATGTGGACAATCATCACCTAGTGCAAGAGTCATTTGTTCGAAGAACTGGTCTATGTTTAAACCACCCACGAAATTATAACGCAAAGCTGCTCTTATCTCATTTCGTGACCACGATGCCATCGCAAGCACTTTACACTCTCACTGCTAATGAATAACTGAGCCCATCGACACGTCGCAGCGGCTACTATGCACGTATGAACATGTCTCAACATGCAGCAACAAGCAGCTTCCTACAATTTATTGTTGCGTCATATTGCAAAACTTTTCTAGTACCCTTTGTAATATTAATGTAGATTAATGCCTGACTTTTGTTTTTGTAAAAATTTACAAATACAATAAATATTATTATTATTATTATCTCGCTTTTGCTAGTGGAGAAACGGAAGAGAATTAAAACCTAAATTCAAATTGTTTCCTTCGAACAAGTAGACGGTGAAAATGAAAGCAATGAGTTTAACTTCAAAGTAATTTAATAAATTTGTATATTGTTAAATTTCAAATTAACTGATATATGTACATGCATATCATTGGAGTAAAAAACATTTCATCATTTTAGCATGATAATACATTTTATCATTTATTTTATTTTTATTATTTCATTTCAATATGCAAACAATTCATGAGTTTAATGTAGGCTTTTTAACAGGTAATATTTAATATAGAGATTACGTCATTCTACGCAACATTACTCCAGGCAAAACCCCGTTATACATCTAAAAACTCTCGTATTTGTAAAATTATTCATTCCCAGAACTTCAACTTTACAATAATTGAAATTCATTTATTCATTGGTGTTTTCCACGATTAATCACTGTGCTATTCGATAAATTTTTGACGGAGACTGTAATTGATTAAATTAATCAACTAAGGATAATATAACCCGTTTACACAATAATTTTCGTATTCTGTATACTTATTTCGACAACTAAGTTATCATCATCAGCAGATAATTAATCACAATGTCGCACCTGTAACCATGGCAAAACCCGCACAAAAGCAAAGTCCGCACCAAATTTACACCGTCGAATGCCAAACACATATTGCTATTCATTAAAACTGGAGAATTTGCGCACATTGTTAAATGCAATAAATTCTATCCTAATTACGACACTCTTCACTGTTTTGCAAAATATTTTCTAAATTTAAACACTTAAGGTTGATATATAACCCCTTTCCACATTAGTTTTCGTATTCTGTATACCTATTTCGACAATTAAGTTGTCACCATCAGCAGATAATTAAACAGTGTCGCATCTGGAAAACTACAGCAAAAACTCGCACGAAACAAATTCAACGATCTGTACCATCGATACCCGAAACGCACACTCACACACTGTGTGCGTTTTAGTAACTTAGTTGTCGAAATACGTATACAGATTATCAAAATTAATGTGGATTGGGGTTATATATCAACCTTAAGTGATTAAGTTAATCAACCACAGGCTCCATCAAAATTTGCGTCATTCTAAATGTGTGTTTTGCGTCTCACCATTGGGTAAGACTAACTACTAGCTTTCATACCACGAAGTGGTACATAAGCTAGTTTTGAACCATGAAAATGCAAAGTTACTGTTTTTTATAGTAGAAATATTCAAATTCTAGGGTCATTCAATTTACACAAAAATTCAGAATTTATGAGGAGAGATTCTAAAATTTTGAAAGTGCACTTACTGAACTATCTCTAAAGTTTCAATAATTTTTCTATCAAAAGTAATGAGTTTGTGTGCTGATAGAGAGAGCTACTAACATTACATACGAGTATCAAAAAGACTAAATTAGAAACTTTTTATTTTAACAAAAATTTTAATTTTTTGAAAAGGTATATTTGCAAGAATTGCTGTTTTTAAAAAGTTATTAGACGTTAACGAATGTTTTCCTCTGACTAATAGCTTCATTTTTCCAAGCTATTCGCAAGAATTGGTGTTTTTATAAAGTGAACGTAATTAATACACGCGCGCGCGCAGACGTTTTCAAGTATCCTAAAAACGACTTTTATATCAAAATTTATTTGACTGTCTTGGCTGCATTCTGAGACAATAAATAAAATAAAAAGAACTTGAATAATAATAATAATTACTGCTAACATGAAACTATTTTCTCTGTCTTCAATAATGTGTATACTAGCGAAACAATAAAATAAAATAAATAATTTTTCTGCAGTTTTCAAATTTTTCCGTATTATATTAAAAATAAATCACAACACAAACAAAAAGAAATAAAATGCACACGTATCACAGCATCGCAATAAAATCACAAGCGAAATATTCCTCAGCAATATACAAGAATTGCATCACAAATAATTTCTTCACCACGACATGAAATCAGTGGTCCCCTTATCCTCGTTTGATAACTCGTTATATAACTTAATATCAATATGCTTAATTGCGTGTTATTTATTCACAAAAATTGAATGGTAATGGTTTTTCTTTCATTTCTGGTATTGTACTCATAAAGGTAGATTTTAGCTAATTTCATCTACATTTTTCGCCAAATGAAAAGGAATAGTTACTTCATCTTTTGTTCCAAATTGGAACCACGTCGTCGGCACTTCTGTTGTCGACGTTTCGTCTTCACTTACACGAGGTATCTTTAGGGCTTAACTGCTGCTATTGCTGTTGCTGTTACTCTGAAACTGGCTCAAGTATGCTGCGTATAGGTTTATATGGGGGTGTTGTTTGTCACGGGTCGGTGATGCATTACAGTTACGATGGAGTTGTCTAGAGACAAAGGGTCGCCAGACATTTCGATCGGAATAATTAATAACAGTTCAAGTTAATGGGGTGTTTTGAGATTTCTATTAATTCACGAAGTTTTCAGCCACGGTAATAACTAGTTCGAGGTGGAATTGAATTGGATATGCTATCCGGATGCATGTAGTCGTCAAGTGCAGAACTAGTTACGCGCAGTAACCTGATACAACTCTCATGCTCTGACACAAACCACTTTATTTCGCTAATATATACATCACTGCACGAGCATAGATTCCTATATACACCAGATGCTTCTAAAGAATCACAGTCTCTTACTGAAAAGAGGATCTGAAAGTTTCTACCGGGATTTAAAGATGATTGATTCTAATATTGTTTTTAAGGAACGTAGTACTGATAGGGTCAGTGATGCCTCTATTATAAGATAAATGGGCTTTAGAAAGAAGAGATGATGTATGCTGTGTATTTGTGGAGCTCTATGGTTTAGAAGTCGATCGATGGGCAGTTGAATATTATGCTATCTGCTTCTGGGTTTCCGGGTTGGAACCGCGTCACTAGTATATCTGCCGACGTTTCGTCCAGCAGATAGCATGGACCACGACCGCGGAAGTCTACGTACCAAATTAGTTGAATATTATGTTTGGAGAAATTATTGTTTATTAGGGTGTCGGTGATATGCCTTAATTGCTAGGGTAGAGAATACTGGGTAGCTATGCTGAAAACTCTTCGAACTAAGAAATTGAAAAACGAAGTTTTGGCAGTACCGAGGCGCGAGGACACGATTCCAATCCGAAAATCAAGATGAAGTATATTATTGTATTTGAATAGGCATTTGCAACTAGTTCTACAAGAGAATCCGTTACAGGCGCTGATATTACCTTTACAATTTTAAACACTGCTCCACTTGGCTACGACGTAGCTCCATAAATCGCAATTTGCTTAATTCGCCTACTAATATACATTGCAACCGCTAGCTGCTAACATATTTAATCGACACTGTAATTCAAGCTGAAGTTGTCAGCAATGTGTATTCCCATTCTTACCTCCTTCTTTGTGAATGAGTCAGTTTATTACCTCCTTTGTCTCAATAAATAGTAATAGAGATATTATTTAATAGAGAATATATTTATTTGCACGTGATGGTTAGTAAATCTATTACGAGGGCTTGTCCGGCTAGCTGAAGCGCTGTAATAAATGCAGATAAAAAAGAAGTAATGTAATGTAGAAATGTAAGGTAAGGAGTTAATAATTAGTAATTCTGTACAATGAGCATCAAAAGTCCAGGACGTGTGCCAAGCTGAAAGAAAAATATTAGTGGAAATAAAACAACAGGATTGCCCTTACAATTTTATTCACTAATTTAATTTAATTCTTTAAACTTGAGTATATTAAATAAAGATAATTAATAAGATCGAGGACAATAAATAAAACAAGATAAGCGTAATGACAAAGCTGTGGTAAAAGTAAATCTAAAGATTTTAAGCTGTTTAACAAAATATAAAAAAGGGTTAGATTAGAATATGTATCGGACGATACGTAAAATACTTGCGGTTTGTGTGTGTATATATATATATCCTGGGCCAGGATGTTATGTATATTTTGCGGTCGCAAAATAACCATGTGGACACAACAAGCGCGGGAAAACAATTTCACGAACACGTCAAAGGTATGCGTGTGGACTTTTTTTAAATTAAAATAAACTAATTTAAAAAACATGATATAAAGAATTATTATTTGTATATATGCAGAGCGTTACACCATAAATTCGAATGTAGGTTAAGGGTTACTCTCTACTTTTCGTGTCATTACTACGATCGTTTAGATTTTATTTTCATTTAGTTTCACGAAATTACTGTTAGACCATAGCTTAGCCTCTAGAATGTATCTTTTATTATTCCTCCTTTTTTGTGCATTAATAATTTTAAAAATATCTAGCTCTTTCTCGGCCCTGTATCTTTAAAACAAAACATCTTGCCAAAAATCATCCGAGAACAAAAAAAAATCTTAAAATGTCCCAAAAATAGTCCCATGAATTTGTCGCATGTTCAATAATTTTAAAAATATCTCACTCTTTCTCGCCCTCTATCTTCAAAACAAAACATCTTGGCAAAAATCATCCGAGAACAAAAGAAAATCTTAAAATATCCCAAGAAATAATCCACATGTTTAATAAACACCCTGTATAATATACCATTTGAAAATCAAGATTCGATAGATTGTTGTTCAATTTAATAGTTTGTTTTAGAGCCTATATATTTGCACCAAACAAACATACGCTTTACAATTCAGACCCTTCTACTGTTGAAAAATATTTAGAACGCAGAGCCCACAACAATTGACTTCAAATTCTCCGTTACATTCATCTGCAAATTATGAAACGGTCAGCCATTATGCAACAACAAACTTCTGTATATATAGTGATACTTTAGACTTCTCAAAAAATATCCAACGTTAAAAGGAAGTCGAAAAAACAAATTTTATTACGAGCAGAATCGACGTGGAAGAGAGAGGAAAAGAGACAGAAACTGTATATAAATGATTATCGTCTTTATCTCATCGACGTAGAACCGTAATTTTATGGCAACATTTTAGATCGTAATGGATTCCTACTGGCGCAGATCGATTTTAAAGATCACGTTCCGTATAAGGGAACTCGAAGAAAAGTCGATTAAATTGTAGTGTATGTATTATGTCCATTAGGATACGTATTTAGCGGTGCCCCTCTATGGACGAGAACGCGCGCGCTTCTCTCGGTGATTGTCAATCGAATTTTTGAATAGGCGGAACAAGAATCGTATCAATAGAAGAATGATAGCCCGCCCGTCTATGGTGATTACGTATGCCGATGATGATGATGATGACTTTTCTTGTTTAATATCCTGACTATGTTGCGTTTTGAAAAGAGAGAACGAATTACAGGTGCACGTTTCCATAATGGTGAAAGTTTCGCATTTACATTCTGTACGTACTGCACCTACATGATTCATTTCGGATCGCCTTTATTCTGAGAGATCCAAATATAAATTACAATCAAATCGAAATTCGAAGGGAAAGAATGAAAACATTGTCGAGGAAAAAGTTTCGCTAAAAAAAGAAATTTCGTATTCCCCCCTCCTACCTCTCTCTCCCTTCTGTCTCTCTCCCACTCTATTTTTAATTAATGAAACTATTATGCGATAGCATAACTAATAAACGATATTTTATTTAATGCAAAGTAGCGAGAGATTGAACGAGAGAAATATACGCAGTTATTGTCCATTTACAGTTATTGTCCAATTGACACTTTACATTTTATTGTATTATGTAACCTGTTTATGTACTTTATTATGCCCTTTTCATTATGGAAGTTTTGCTTTGTTCATTTACGAAATTTAATGCTTGAATTGTAGGTCACTTCTGTATTACCTATTTATTTTTGGATAAAATATTCTCTTTAATTAGATACAAACGCCTTTGATAAATAAGACTAAATAATAATACTTTAGCTTCTTCATTTGCCGACGTTTCGTTCACCAAGGAATATATTCAGTGCTGCCGAAGCTCGTGACTTTGCTACCCTGAAATTGAGGTCCATACATTCGAGGCGAGTTTATAGTTTGGTGTGTGTAACCAGAGCATTATGTTTATACAAAGGTATATTTGTGGAGTAGCAAACAAAAGAAATTTTTGATTATCGAAAATAGTTTTATTGCTTTTCAAAATATTCTCCTTGAAAATCAATGCACTTTTGCATTCGTTTAAACCAATCCGAAAAGCATTGCCTGCCACTCTAAAGACGGTATCTCCAAAATATGAGTTTTGAATGCAACTGCTTCTTTGGGCGTAGAAAACTGTTGACCACGAAGTTTATTCTTCACTCTGGTAACTATTTTAATTTAAAAACTGTTGCAGAAAAATTATACTACAAAACAACACTTATTAAAACTGTCATCACAGATCGTTATTACTTAATCGACAAAATTCAGATCTTCTAATGATGGCACGATTGACTGCTGTGTAGAGTACACGAACAGTTCTTCCAACATGTCGAATACTACAACCATTTTCTACAAGTGTTATGTCTTTAGTCATATTTACACCAGTTAATAGAATTTTTCGGCACAGAATAAGTTAAACAATATTGTAAACAAAATAATAAAAAATGAACATTAACAATTAAAACAATAAAATGAAAAGCTTAATTAAACAAGTAACTAGAATCGATAAAAAACAATAATTCAGTGACAATGACAAGCAGTTACAGCTTTTGTACTTTTTAGTAGCTAAATACACTCCATATCAGTAGTGCATATTCACGTCAAACGTCAAGTTTAAATATTGTGATCCAGTGTATATTGCCAGATCTATTTTTTTATTATCAAGATCACAATCTGTTCATTTATAATGAACAATAAGTATTCTATAAGAAATATATATATGTATACACATACATATGTTTATATTCAAATGTCGGTTAAAAATGTCATGTAGAGTTAAGCTACAATAAGCAACTCAATAAAATTTCACTATTTTCTAGTGATTGATTTATTTTATACATAGTCTAGGTATCAAAGCGCGAAAGAAGCTCACTGGGCGCAAACCGTTTTAATCGCTTTGGTTTGTCAGGTTCGTCCATTAAGTTATTCACCAATTGGTTAGGGTGTGCTGACAGCCGGTTTTTATATGTTTGGACAGTTCGTTCAATTTCTTCCTTTATGGTGGGTATACGCAAGTCAGTTAAGATCACTTTATTTGGCACATACCATGGGGCACTAACCAAAGCACGAAGCACCTTGTTCTGGAATCTCTCGATAATAGCTATGTTGGAAATAGACGCGGTTCCCCACAGTGTAAGTCCGTACGTCCAGATGGGCTTTAGTGTGACTTTGTATAATAATAATTTGTTTTCGAGAGTTAATGCCGACCTCCTTCCGATCATCCAGTAAATTTTCCTGTACTTCAGTCCAAGCTGTTTTCGTTTATTGAAAATATGGGTTTTCTAGGTTAATCGCCGGTCTAGATGGAGCCCTAGATATTTTGCAGAGTCACTGTGTCTTAATTGTTGTCCATTGAGGATAACCGTCGGACAGTTGTCTCGGTTCATGGTGAATGTGACATGTTGAGATTTGCTCTCATTTACCTTAATTCTCCATACTTTGAGCCATTCTTGCAGCCAGATATATTGGGTTGTCGAGAAAACAAGGCAAAATAAGTCATTTTTTCAATAGACGGCGCTAGTGCATTCTTGGAAGTTTTAAACTCATTTGCATCTATCTTTAGCTTAAACACTGAAGGTTGATATATAACCCCTTTCCACATTAACATTCGTATTCTGTATACGTATTTCGACAACTAAGTTGTCATCATCAGCAGATAATTCTTCTCAACGGTACGGATCGCGTACGGAGTTTGTTTTCGTACGGGTGTTTTTCGCCGTGGTTTACCAGGTGCGACACTTTGCAATTATCAGCTGATAATGACAACTTAGTTGTCGAAATAGGTATGCAGAATTCGAAAATTAATGTGGCAAGGGGTTATATACCAACCTTCAGTGATAAAGTGAATCAACCACAGGCTCCATCAAAATTACCTATCTTTAGTTTGTTTCATATGACAGTTGACAAGTCTTTTGGAAGAAAATTAAGCGATTCGCTTAAATGTTTTTTTAATATACTTTTTTTTGCTTTTTTTGACCGCTAAATTATTATTTCTTGATTTACTTTTTTGAATCTTTAGGTATAAATATAATACTATTCTGTCACAACGTTTCGTAATGTAATTTACTACATCATCAAGTGCTATTGTTTTTATAATAATGTCAAAAAAATTGTAGCATTGTAGACTAATGGTATAATAATTTTTTCACTTGATACTATAGTAAATATCACTACGAAGCATTTAGTTAAGTTATCAATTAAGAATTAAAATTTTTCAACTTAAATTATTAAAATTTTTTTGCCCTTTTCAAGCTAATGAAAAGTTAAGGTGTCAGTGTAAATGCCAACGATGGTTTACGAAATTCAATGCTGGTGATTTCAATCTTAACAACGCCTCTCGGTCAGAGAGGCCTACTGTGGTTTATGACAGCAAAATAGAAGGAATTTTCAAGGTGTTATATTTTCGCATTTTTCAACCTCTTTCTAAGAAACCAATCAATTATTTCGAGTACATACTATCGATAATTAAACAGCTTGAACGAATCTATCATGCAAAAACCACCACACCTCGTTAATCGTAAAGGAATATTTCAATCCAACAACGCGAGACCACACACAAGTTTGATCGCCTATCAAAAATCTTTTTATCTTGAATGAAGTGAGCTATAAAAACATAAGGAAAGTAACGTTTAGACTTTTCCGATATTGTATTAATAGAAAAATATTTGCTAAAAACTAATCGGTTTGACAATTTACTAATCAAATCTAACGTTTTATAAGAACTTATCTAGTTTCTTGCCGCGTAGGTGTGCTTCCGTCCTATAAAGGACCGATATGATATTTCGATAAAACCTCATTCACCATCTTCAGGCGATAACACACACACATATATGTAAATATATATGTATGCGCGCATGCATATATACATAATATATATATATATATATATATATATATATATATATTATGTAACTGTGTTGTTATTATTATCGCGTTGAAGTTGGCCGGGAAACCTTTCCCTCAACCCACATGTTAATAAGTTTGAGCTCGGACTGCACATGGCTGCTATTATACGGTTTTATTATCCTTCACAAAACAGTAATTACTAAAAGTTTTATGATGTTTTTTGTATGCTCGTTTAAAGATGGTTATCGTAGCTGCAATTCTGTTGACAGAAGACAAATATTAGTCAGGTTATGAAATCATCTTTTGTTGATTGAGAAGTTTTATATTGACTATTGCTATTGTTTTCTGTAGTAACTACTTTTGTGCGTGCATGTGAACTTATTTCTAGAGTTTGTATGTGATGGAGAAATTGTTTATTATTATTATTATTATTTTTATAATAATAATAATCATTATTGTTATTAATTAACAATGCAAATACAATACAATCTAGACATGAATAATTGTACACAATTTGCCTAATTATTTCGAGCAATAGATTATATTTTTCGATGATATAATCCAATATGCATAATTAAAACATAAATTTTACCAAACATTTACACAGGCGAATTTAAATTTTGTCATAAGGAAATCAGAAAGTCATAATTTACAATTACGAATCGTCACAGTTTCTTCGGCACACGCAGTTTCCGCTCCACCATACGTAGCCCCTAATTAACCGGAAAAAGACCTTTAAGTCGTCGACCAATGGAAGCGCAACGGAAATGACATATTACACGCCGACTTACCCATCCCAATAGCGAAACACGACAACTTCACGCAGTAGCAAACAACACCACGGAAAACATCAATGCCATACTATACACATATATATGTATGTACATATATATTTGTACAGATGGATATTTGTATGACGTTGGTCGGTGCAAATTGCATCGAAAAGAGCGCGCTTTCACGCGAACAGCAACCTTTTTCATACATCGTTACGCATCAATTTGAAGTCATTACCATAAAACGTAAACCAGCCGCGTTATACCATAAGACACCGTAATTATGGTCTCGTAAATATACCATTTTGCTCCCCTTAAATATACGTATTATTATTGGTTGTGTGTGAACACGGGAAAGGAACACTGAATTCGATTGTTATCGTTTCTTGATTATACAGATTATGTTATTAGTATCATATATTATCAGGATATCTATAATGATAAATACACGTCAAGTAGTTTATGTATTTCTTCACAACGAAGGAACATAAATGCTTAAATTTATTTTTCCGGTGTAGTTTTTAGAAAATCCAGTAAGAATATGTCAATATTTTTTCATTAATTTTTTCCCACAAGCAATGAAGTTATAATTTATGTAAAATTATAATTATTATTTTAAAAACAAATGAATTATTCAGAAAGCAAAAGAATTAAAAATTATGGACATGATTTGACGGGAAGTAGGACTTGAAGACGCCTCTGATGTTAACGCACTAGAACTAACGATGCTCCATTATAACATATATATACATTATAAAGAGTGTTTCAAATTTCGCGATTTAAAGAATAAATAAAACACATAATTTGCATTCACTTTCAAAAACATTTTAGTAGTAATTGAAGTATCAGTTATGACATTTATATGCGAAAAATAATATCTGCCAAATGGCCTCCTCTTACGGCTTCACAGACGTCCAGGAAATTTTTCTCTCAATAAGTCAACTGATTCGTGTTCAAAGTGAGGTGTAGGGCCATCCTGTTAAAACCACATATCCACTATATCAATATATCATCCGACGATATCGATCACCATTGACAGTTACAGCTTCACCAGAAGCATTTTCAAAGAAGTAAGGTCCAATTACACCACCTGACCATAATGCACACCAAACAGTAACTCGTTTATAATGCATAGGTTTCTCATGAATAATTCGTGGATTTTCCTCGCCCCAGATACGGCAATTTTGTTTATTAACATAGCCACCAAGTTCGAAATGTGCCTTATCGGAAAACATTATTTTTTGAGAAAAATCAGATGGTTGTTCATTGATGAAATTGACAAACGAACGACGTTTTAAATGTTCTAATGGCTTCAGTTCCTGTGTTATTTTAACCTTATATGGCTTCAGAGCTAAATCATTGTGTAAAATACGCCATGTTGTTGATCCACTAAGTCCAAGTTGTTGTGAACGTCGTATAATTGACATTTCAGGATCTTCAGCAACACTTTCACGAACCAAACCAATATTTTCTTGTGAACGACCGCTACGACTGTATTTTTCACTTTTTTGATCTTCCACTGTAGCACTGTCATAGATTCATACCTCTTTGAAAATGTCTAGTTTTTTGCCCGAAAAATTGCATTACTTTTCTTATTTAATCAAAAGAAAAAAAAACCGATGAAAGTTATCGTTTGCTGGTAAAAACTTACATGCTTCAAGCGTAAAAACATGTGAGCCGTGGTTTCGTTAATTCAAAAGTTATGATTTCGATGTGCAAGACAAAGGATGTTCTGGTAGACCAAAAAGGTTGAAGATGCGAAACTGCTGAAGTTATTGGATGAAGACCCTCCCCAAACTCAAAAACAATTAGCAGAAGTGTTAAATGTAGCTCAAGAAACGATTTGCGATCGATTATGAGAAATGGGAATAATCCGAAAGATGGGAAAATGGGTGCTACACCAATTGAATGACAGGCGCATGAAAAATCGAAAAATCATCTGCGAAATGGTGCTTCAAAGGTATGATCGGAAGTCGTTTCTGCATCGAATAGTGACGGGTGATGAAAAATGGATTTATTTCGAAAACCCTCAGCCTAAAAGATCATGGTTATCACCTAGCGAAGACGGCCCATCGCTCCCCAAGGCCAAACAGTTTTGGTCGCAAGATAATGCTCTGTGTATGGTAAGACTAGAGTGGCATTTATTAGGAAACATTGCTTCTTCTTTATATAGAGTTCTTTTTTTGGATTAAAATATGAATTACTTTTTCTGGGAAATTATTATTCTTCGCTATTATTTTAATATTTAATTCTGTTTGTGTGTTTCTATCAATCAGAGATATTGTGAATACTCTATGGATCATGGAGTTATAAACCGTCAGTTTCTGAGATAGTGGTTGATGCTAATTCATGGACATAGAATCTGCGTTTGTGGGTTTCCTGTGTATTTTAAAAATAAAAGTATCACTGCTTCGCGTTATAGTAAGATATAAAAAATCAATAGATTTTTTAAAAATTTGACGAATATACGGAATTCAAAAAGTTGGATTATGATTTGTCTACCAGTACCGTAGAACACTAAAAACCCTTCCAAACCTTTCCCCTTTCTTGTTATCGGACATAATTATTGCTTTTCTTTTTCCTGTATATAGGAGATTCTAACCTGTATTGTACTTGCTCGATAATGACCTATCCACTAAAACTGTGAAATTTGTATAAAGTGTTTTATTTACTCCTTAGTGTTTCATTTGTTCCTTAGTGTAAAGAAATTTTACAACAATCAACTACGAGGCTAGTTTGACAAGTAGTGAGAATGGAAAAGAAAAACGAATTTTTTAAATACAAAATAATTCTTATTTTTCAATATATTCACCTAAAAGAGCAATACATTTATTCCAGCGGTGCTCCAATGCCCTTATGCCATCTCTAAAATGCGATTCCGGAAGGCTCGCAAAATACTTATTTACGAAGATGATAAGCTCGTCGTTAGACGAAAATTTCTTTCCACCTAATGCCGTTTTCAATTTTGGAAAAAGGTGGAAGTCGGAAGGGGCTAGATCCGGCGAATAAGGCGCATGTGGTATTAATTGAAAATGCAACTCGTGGATTTTGGAAATCGCAACTGTGCTGGTATGCAAGGGAGCGTTGTCTTGGTGAAACATAATCTTTTTCTTTGCCATTCCTGGCCTTTTAGCACGAATCTCAACATTTTATTTTTGTAGAAGTTCTGCATAATATTGTCCGTTTATTGTGGCTCCTTTCTGAAGGTAATCAATGAGCAAAATGCCCTTTGAATCCCAAAAAATTGATGCTATCACATTGTTTGCCGATAAAGAGGTTTTCGCTTCTTTGGAGATGCAGAACCACGTTCTAACCATTGTTTCGAATGTTGTTTAGTTTCGGGTGTACCGTAGTGTATCCAAGTTTCATCGCAAGTAACAAATCGCCTACAAAAATCAACCGGATTCCGCTAATAAAGGTCCAAACACTCATTGGAAATGCGCAAACGAGTGAACTTTTGATCAATCGTAAGCAATCGCGGCACCCATCTTGCCGAAAGCTTGGAGAGGCCCAATTCTTTCGTTAAAATGTGGTCTACGCGTTCTGTTGAAATGTTTACCATGTCTGCTATCTCTCTCACTTTGAGTCGTCGATCTTGCGTAATAATATGGATTTTTATAATCATTTCCTTAGAAGTCATAATTTTGGGTGCTCCAGAGCGCGCTTCATTAACACAACTTGTTCTACCACGTTTAAATTCATTTACCCATCTACTTATTGTGAGATGATGGAGCAGATTCACCTAATGTTTCCCGTAACTCATCTTTTATTTGAGTAGCTTTCATACCCTTAATTACGAAGTATTTAATCACCACACGACACACTTTTTCCATTTTAACAAAATGACGTGTTGTTTCTTTTTCAATCAGCTGTCAAAAATAAACTAATCAACCGATTTATCTAAATATCGGAATGTAAACATATAAATAGGCAACCTAAATTACAGTGCATTTGTTTTACCAATTAGAGCGCCACCTATGTGTCATTCTCACTAATTGTCAAACTATCCTCGCGTTTCAAATAACAGCATTAGATTTTCATCATTTTAAAAGAATTTGACCTGCGTCGTCAATATCGCAAACTCGTAACTAAGATACTTTAAACAAGATGAAATAGATGTATTTATGAAATAAAGACTTTCTCAATGAAATGAGTATGAATCGAAATGCTGTTATCTAAATTACGAACTTAAATGTTTACGATATTTCTCTGGAATGAATTCAAGCTCGCCTATTAAAACCTAAACATTTAACACCAACTTAATATATACGAAACATTTAAAATCTCTTATCATTGTTGTAGTTATTTCAATTTAAAGAGACGGTCTATTAAAATTAACTTACACATCGAACCGACAACTCCAGATACAGAAACTCGGGAAGAAAATTTTATTATTCAACTTGTATCTATTAAGTGAACAAATAGCTTTACTTCTTAAATATGTAAAAGACCTCGGTCTACTAGATTCCTAATGGTGATATTAATGGTCGACGTTCGTTGGAAATGCGTGTCAAGGTGAGATGAGTGTGTTAAGTCTCTCAATAAAGATTAACTTCACACAAATGAACGTCATCTGGTTTGACAGTTTCGTCTGATAAAAAAGAGATTTTACGCCATTAGACGTTGTCGTTTATTATTATTATGTTAAATGCGAAAAGGTTAATTTATTAAAATCCATTTACATATCTCCTTGTCATCGTTTTTGACGATTTTGGTGTTAATTGATGGATGAAAATTTGACGTAAATGAAAAATTATATATATTAAACCTCCATCTCGTATCTACGGATAATTAATTTTATAACTGTAAATTATCCCACATCTGTTACCAATCAAGTTATAAAATAGAAAAATTCCTTCGGAAATTAATGACGTCCGATGCAATACTTACGAAATATAAGCGTGCCTCAAGGGCTATATAATAGGACCTTTGTTGTTACTGCTTCTATTAATCATCTTTCTAGTAGTGATCCTAGCGGTGATTAAATACTTCGTAATTAAGGGTATGAAAGCTACCGAAATAAAAGACGAGTTACGGGAAACATTAGGTGAATCTGCTCCATCATCCGCCACAATAAGTAGATGGGTAAATGAATTTAAACGTGGTAGAACAAGTTGTGTTGATGAAGCGCGCTCTGGAACACCCAAAATCGTGACTTCTAAGGAAATGATTATAAAAATCCATAATATTATTAAGCAAGATTGACGACTCAAAGTGAGAGAGATAGCAGATATGGTAAACATTTCAACAGAACGCGTACACCACATTTTAACGAAAGAATTAGGCCTTTCCAAGCTTTCGGCAAGATGGGTGCCGCGATTGCTTACGACTGATCAAAAGTTCACTCGTTTGCGCATTTCCAATGAGTGTTTGGACTTTTATAAGCGGAATCCGGATGATTTTTGTAGGCGATTTGTTACTTGCGATGAAACTTGGATACACTACAGTACACCCGAAACTAAACAACAGTCGAAACAATGGTTAGAACGTGGTTCTGCATCTCCAAAAAAAGCGAAAACCACTTTATCGGCAAACAAGGTGATGGCATCAATTTTTTGGGATTCGAAGGTCATTTTGCTCATTGATTACCTTCAGAAAGGTACCACAATAAACGGACAATATTATGCAGAACTTCTACAAAAACTAAATGTCGAGATTCGTGCTAAACGGTCAGGAATGGCAAAGAAAAAGATTCTGTTTCACCAAGACAACGGGTCCCTCGCATACCAGCACAGTTGCGATGTCCAAAATCCACGAGTTGCATTTCCAGTTAGTACCGCATGCGCCTTGTTCGCCAGATCTAGCCCCTTCCGACTTCCACCTTTTTCCAAAATTGAAAACGGCACTAGGTGGAAAGAAATTTTCGTCTAACGGCGAGCTTATCATCTTCGTAAATGAGTATTTTGCAAGCCTTCCGGAATCGCATTTTAGAGATGGCATAAGGGCATTGGAGCAACGTTGGAATAATTGTATTGCTCTTTTAGGAGAATATATTGAAAAATAAAAGTTATTTTGTATTTAAAAAATTCGTTTTTCTTTTCCATTGTCACTACTTGTCAAACTACCCCCGTAGTAAGTAATAAAGCATTGTTTTCTATTTGAAAACTTTTGTCGCCCTGTATCTTTGAAACAAAGCATCTTTCCGAAAGTTACATGGGCGCGAAAAAAATGCCCAAAATACCCCAAGGAATATCCCCCCAAATTTAGCCGCATGTTTAATAAACAACCTGTATTATTCCTTACAAATTCTTGACTATGTAAAAGACCAACATGGTAAGGGTACTTGTTGTACTCCATTGCTTATTTACATTTAACAGGTTATTTTTTTCGTTGTACAATTTCGTTTTCAGATAGTACAACTTAAAGAAAAACACTAAAACAAACATGGTAAAGAGCCAATTAGTAGTTGTACGAGGAAATAAAACAACCGATGCGAACGTAAGAAGTTATACCAGATTTATGCTGCTAATGCCCGCTCGTATGATGTTAAAATTTAATTTGTTCGAAAGATCGAGACTATAATATCTAATTATGTCCTTCTTCTTTACAGTTTTAATCACTGTCAATCTGCAAAAAATAGTTTGCTCGCGATAACATTTAACGGTATCTTTGTGTAAGAATTTGTTATTACTCGAATTAGTCAAAATTCGTTTTATGACGTAACCAGTGGTTACTATATATTCGAATTAGTTTTTTATTGCAGTCGATAATTTCGAACATACGAGGGAGCGTTTTTATATTCGCGGAATGGGGGACAAGGGGTGGAAATAAAAAAAACCCCGCAGCTCTTTTTTCATTTTCGAAAACAGGTAATAATCACTCGGGGCCAGGTCTGGGCTGTAGGGTGGGTGATTCACAATTTCGAAGCCCACCTTATGCAGGGCAGCTAACGCAACGCGGCTCTTGTGGACGGGCGCGTTGTCGTGGAAAAGCAGAACACCTTTTGTCAATTTTCCCCGTCTTTTCTCTTCAATGGCTTCTTTTAGTCGCTCTAATATTGAAGCGTAATATTCTCCGGTTATAGAAACACCTTTATCTTTATAATCAATCAACAATATTCCTTCCGAGTCCCAAAATACCGTTGCCATGAGTTTCCCAGCTGATTGTGACACTTTAAATTTCTTGGGAGATGCTGTGCCCTTTTTATGCCACTGCATGGAGTCTTGTTTGGACTCAGGTTCATAATGATGAACCCAAGTTTCGTCTCCAGTAACAATTCCACTCAATACACCATCCTTGTCTTCATTACAGAGGTCCAAAAATGCACGCGAACACTCTACGCGCTGTTGTTTTTGCGGCGGCGTGAGCATTCTCGACACCCATGTTGCGCTGACTTTAGACATGCCGAGATGATCGTGTAGGATTTTAAAAATTGTTGTATCGGATACTCCAACCATTTCTGCGAGTTGTTTCTTCTTTAGTCGAGCATCTTCGAGTACAATTTGTTCAACTTTTTGGATAAGTGCTGGCGTGGTCACCTCAATGCTCCTGCCCGGCCTCGGGTCGTCTTCAAGGGATTCCCTTCCTTGTTTAAATAAACTATGCCACTTGTACACCATGGTTTTTCCTGGACAAGAGTCGCCGTAAACCAATGACATCTCATTCATTATGGTCACGACTGATTTTCCTTGCCTGGTAAGGAACTTTATAACGGCACGATATTCGATGTTTTCCATATTTCGCTTTTCACTCCTGATTTTGTTACTTGGTTGACGATAGCTCAAAGACTAACTGTCTAATAACAATGAAACTTCGTATTTATACTAATCATGAGTCGCTGCACAAGCCACGCCCCCAATGCGCCTACTCACCCCTCTACAACCCGCTCATTCCGCGAATATAAAAACGCTCCCTCGTATAAGCGTGCCTCAAGGGCTATATAATAGGACCTTTGTTGTTACTGCTTCTACTAATCATCTTTCTAGTAGTGATAACAAAACAGTAATAATACTGATAACCCCGAAGTATAAACAGTTTCAAAAACAAACAAAAAGTACAACACATTACACCATTAAGCAAACTCATGTTCGTAAATATCACCAGACGCCTAGAAACAATAGAAATTGATTCAATACAAGTATAGTAAAACATCTTGAAGTTATCGCAAGTTAATTTGACATATTGCCCCGCGCACATTTGTTTATAAACCATTACGATACTCGCAAGCTCTGGTACTAGAATTGCGGCTATAAATTTTCTACTTACTTTTTATATAAAAGCTATTAGTTTCGTAATCGCCCAAATTGATAATTTTGTCGTTTGATCAGAATATTTTCCCTTTGCGATCTGAGAAAGTGGAGCATCTAAATTCGCTCATATTCTAATCAACGGTTAGTTTTTGATCAACATAGCGGTTAGATTGATTTCGTATTAGTTGCTATTCCCTTATGTCCTCCAAATATACAGTACTGTGCAATAGAAAGAAGCACCTTCTTGAATTTTACAGGAAACTATTATAAAAGGATAAATAATAATCTTACACAAGTTGAAATTTTTTTAATGTCTATAAACTAATGAAATTGAAATATTATACCACTCTTCCTGTAGTATGTTCCACAGTTCATTTTTGTTCTTTGGCCCCCTTTCACACTTTTTATTGTCAAATAATCCCACACATGCTCAATAATATTCAAGTTAGGACTCTGAGGTGGCCATATCATAGTCTGCAATACCCCATTTGCTTCCTGGTGTGTTAAATACGTTTTCAGGTATTGAGGTATGCTTGGGATCATCATCTTGCTGTAGAATGAAATTATTGCCAATAAGTCGCTGCCCTGATAGTATGGCATGTTCTTCTAATAGTGTTTTGTATTTCTCACCAGTTAATTTACCCTCTATTTTTACAATTTCACCCACACTGACTGCAGAAATACAACCCCAAACTTGTATACTGCATCCTCCATGCTTTATGGTAGTGTGTAAACATGGTTCCAATAACGATTCACCAGGGCGTCGTCTAACATACTGACGTCTCGTTCGTTCCAAATAATTGATATTTAGATTCGTCAGTCCATAGTAGTTGTCGCCACTAATTATATCCCCAAGTTTCGTGGTCTCTGGCATATTTTAATCGTCTCCCTCTATTACCTCGTCGCAGTAAAGGTTTTTTCCACAGCCACGCATCCCCTCAAGCCTAATCGGAACAAGTATTGCCTTACTGTTGAAACATGTACCGAAGTACCAGATGTTCGCGCAAGATCTTGAGCTAGTTCACCTCTAACTTTCTTACGATTTCTGAAGGAACTAACTTTTAAAAACTGTGCATCAGCTTTACTGAGCTCTTTTGGACGTCCACTCTTTGGTTTATCACTTACTCTGCCGGTTTCAGTCATTCTTTTTATTGTTTGTTGCACGCCATACCGGGAACATTACACTATCTTTGATATTTTCACATGACTATAACCCTCTTGGTGTAAAACAATAATTTTATTTCTGTCTAATAATGCTATTCTAGGCATTTTCTATTTAGTATAACAATTTACAGCTCACAATTTTTTCTTAAAATGAAAATTTCTAAATAAATTCTATTATGGAACCGCTCTGTATCGTTTCTACCACTGAATTAAGAACAAAATCTTATAGATAAATAACTGCCCCTTGAAATTTTATTGCAGAGCATTGTGGTGCAATAAAATTTATTACTTTAATCCTCTTATTAGGCGGTCGATCTCACCTATGCGCGGAAGTACGATGTTATAAACTTAGAAATTTCCAGCGATTATATTTCTACCCATAAGTGAATCGTTCTTGGAAGGATGTACTAAGTGTTACAATTTAAATTAACCCAATAATTGTTAGTAAAAACGCTTTTGTAGGTTTTAGGTTTTGGAAAATATTGTTTTGTAGGTTTTAGGTTTTGGAAAATATTGTTAGGTGCTTCTTTCTTTTGCACAATACTGTATATTGCCCGTTACAACTGACGTAAAAGTATCTATCGTTTTCCGCATATACTACTGACTTCAGGGCTCACATATAGCTGAGCACCTAAAAATAGGGTCATGTTTAAGATTTTTTTTCGTGTATAAAACTGCATTTTTTTTAAATCCACAATAAACATTTTGAAGTATGGCATTTATTATAAATTGTGTGAAAATTGGGTTCGAAAATTTCGAACGGTAAAAAAATTGCAGTTGTTTTTCCTGGGTGTGTTTCTGTCGACAGCGTTCGCGGTACCAGACGTGCCTCTGCCATTTCTCATCAGAAAAAAAAAAATTTTTTTCTTAAAGTAGATAGACAGAACTAGTACTTATCGAGCCGGAATTTGCGAATTCAATTTTTTCGGGTCATGGCAGTCATTTGCATAAAACTGACGGTTTTTCGCCTTAAAATTGTTAAGTAATTATGACAAAAAAAAAACTATGTCAAATGTCGAAAAAAGGGCTCGATAAGTACTAGATTATTGTGTGAAGCATAACTTTGCAAAGTTTGATCCCGATCGGTCCAGTAGTTGTGGAGATATTTCTGGTACCGACTTTGAAAATACTGTTTCGGGTAAAACGCGTTTAAAGTTTTGATTTCACTTTACAATGGAATAACTTCTAACTAAATCGATTCCTGGGCCATATGACGGATCTTCTCTAGACGTTGATGCTTCCATTAAATCCTTTTTTTGCTGTGTCAACCTCGTTCTTGCTTCTTTTGACGCCCTTGTCGCAGAGCGCTCGGCAAACCGCATGCTACAGATTCAGCCCAACAATGTGCGTTTCTCCCTGTCTTGACGTCCAATATTTGCATTATTTGCAATATACTTCTCGCGCCCTCATTGAAGATACATGCACCGATATTTGCAGCAATTTCAACAATTTTAAGGCCGCTGTGCACTTCTTTTGGCGCAATTTTCCAGATGACGTGATTTATACTTTCGACGAACAGCGAACGACTGGGCACTGAGCGTCTTAAAGTATGTATACCTAACCCAAGGCCCATCGACTTCTCGGAACATGCTCTTGCTATATAAAGGGCGATAAATACATAGAATCCAACAGGAGAGAGAACACCCTGATCGTATGTATAGACTATAGCCAAACAGATGACAAAGGCCGCGTCTACCTGCGCCCCGACCTTTATTCGTTGCTTACCCGGTCGGTTACAAAACGCTATAACTTCGTCATTACAGCGAATTTCTTTATGAAATTTTCAGGGTAGACACTCGAAGGATAGTACTTTCGAATAAGCACCTTTTTGAAAAATCGATTTTTTCCCAATTTACCCAGGTATATGTGAGCCCTTCAGTCGCAGAAGGCTGATTTTTTTAACTCATATTCAAATATATCGTAATTTCATACATTGTATGCATGTATTTATGTTATAATGCTTTTATTATTTTATAAATTAATTATTTCTCTTCTTTATAAATCACATGGTACTTGACTATTATAACGTGCTAGCAAAAGAGTTATCTCAGTCACTTCATTGTAGTAAATATACAAAAAAAAATATATTTCCTAATACCTGATTTTAATATATAGCATCAATTTTTGTATACCTCTCAAAACATTAGTATAGTATCGTTTCCAGTAACTACATATCGAGTATGTCAATTTTTAAGCTAATGTAAAATTGTTTGATTTGCTTGGCTTGTCTCATGACTGTAGTGAGTTTAAAATTGGTACATTTGTGGTTGATTTGCTGCAAATTAGATGTAAAGAGTGTTGTAGGTATATTCAATACATGTAGCATCGTATTTACAGTAATATTTTTGTTTTACACGCAAAGAGTTGAAGATCATACATCTGCATTCCTTTGTTCCTACCTATACTTTATTTTTACCTGTACTTCCTTTCCTTCCTCTTTTGTTTATCTCGTTGTTAGTTACCCTGAACTATCGTAGGTGTTAGGTAGTTTTGATGGAGCCTGTGGTTGACAAATTAAACGCTTAAGGTTGATATAAGGTGGAAAGGGGTTATATATCACCCTTAAATGATTAAGATATCCTGAGTGTGAAAATCGTGTTCCCGTTTTGTTATACAAATATTCATATTGATATGGCATCTAAAATGAAAACAATTTGTTGCTTACGTCGTTGCAAAAACACTGCAGGAAAAAACAAAATCATTAACTGTTATGTTTGTATTCCTGTGTCGATTTAAGGACGTCAGAGATAAGATTAATGCAAAATAAGGAAAGGAATCTCATGGTCCTGACGAAATTACAACACAGTCAATTATGAAAGGCAAGTTTTGTGCATCGATTATTTCCACAAATGAACTAGGCAACTATCCTCTACGCCCATGTAATTTGACACCACTCCTTCTGAGGTTAAATTAAGTCATTAGTTTATGCCAACAAACCAGCAACATTACACGACTTGAAGGCCAATATTCAATCTATCATTGTTAACCCAATTTGCATGAAAATGCCATGAAATATGTTCAAATAATGTATTTCATTAATAATGGTATTGAGTGTAGGTGATTTTGATGGAGCCTGTGGTTGATTAACTTAATCACTAAGGTTGATATATAACCCCTTTCCACATTAATTTTCGTAATTCTATATACGTATTTCGACAACTAAGTTGTCATCATCAACAGATAAATTAAGCAGTGTTGCACCTGGAGAACTACGGCAATAAATACCCGTACAAAACAATTAATTCCGTACACGATCCGTACCGCTGAAAGCCAAGACGCACACTCAGTGTGCGTACGATCCGTACCGCTGAACACTCAGTGTGCGTCTTGGCTTTCAGCGGTACGGATCATCTGCGGAATTAATTGCTTCGTACGGGTATTTATTTCCGTAGTTCTCCAAGTGCAACACTGCTTAATTTATATGTTGATGATGACAACTTAGTTGTCGAAATACGTATATTATATATCAACCTTAGTGATTAAGTATTGACTGTACTCTTCACTAAACTAAAAATGATCTCAAATTCTTCACAGTATCTGTGTTTTATTTCACAAACAACTTCGCTCTGAATGGAAAAGTCTTTCTTTATAAAAACATGATTATTAATCGTTGACTTGAATAGGTTTATTCAAGTATATGGAAATTAATTAAGATATCTTTTTTGATTTTCTATTTAATTTCTTACTTTGCAAACAGTTTAAAAACAATTTAATATTGTTATAAAATTCGACAATCATACGTCCTCTTAATTACAAAAAAATCCAGCAGTTTTAAATGCCTTGAATTCTCAGTTGAGCTAGGAAAAGAAGATGATTGAAAACGTAAGCCTTTTTTTGCTTGACTATTTTGAACAAAAAATTAAGATAAACTTTCTTCACATTGTTTTAATTTACTATTGACATATTTCTAAGTAAATTGGCAAGGACGCTACAACCATAAACGATGAAATTTAAAAGCCTGAAAAAACCGAATTGTCAATTGTCGCCATTCCGAAGCCCTACATGGACAACCTTTGACATGTTGTGGGCCAAACTTTAATGTTCGCGGGCTGCGTTCAAAAGTAGTACATTTTAAAGTAGTATTCATAATTTTTAGCGACAGATATCAGACATGAAATAATACGACGAATGTCTCGTGAGCCGGATCAAATCTTACAGCGGGCCGGTTGTTGCCCGCACATGCCCTACCTGATGGATTAGAAACCGTAGATTATGAATTTCGAAACCACAGTACGACAACTCGTTCTGTTCTCGAGATATTCGCGAAAATCTTCGAATCGGTAAAAAATTAAACATAAAAAGTGTTGATTTTCGATGCTCCGAGGTCTGGGCTTTATGTATTTTGAACCGTCGATTACGAAAAACATATCCCCGTTGGCGTATATCTTTCGGTTCCGGATGTATTCGCTAAAAACCGTCGCAAAACGCGAAATCACGAATTTTCAGCGTCCAGTCGTTCGCACGGTCTTCTTGAACATCCTTGAAAGCTCCTGGGTAGTTTCCGCGCCAAAGTTCGACAAAAAAAATCAAAAACATTCGAAGTGTCGATTTTATACATTTCGATGGTCCTATTTAATGTATTTTGAGCAGCTGATTACGGAAAACGATGTCATATCTCTTTCGATTTCGGAGATATTCGCGAAAAACCATCGCAAAACACGAAATCGCGGATAAACACAAAGAGACATCGCGAATTTACAGCAGCCAATTATTCACACAGTCTCTCGAACGTCTTCGAAAACACCTGGGTAGTTACCGGATCGAAGTTCGAGAACAAACATTTTTCGAAGTTTCAAAAATCGCGACGATTTTAGTTCTTCGATTTTAGACCGTCATCGTATCTCGTAGACTCCCGGCAACCGTTTCTGTTGTACATACCCGGATGCACATTGACGCCCGGAATCTAGTCGTTCTAAGCGCAACTCGCTGCGATGCTGCGACGCCCGGTTCCAGACAAGCAATTAGGAATTATATTCTTTTGCGTACTATCAATTAATATGTAGCTCTTATCTGATCTTATTTAACGTCGGCAAAAACTATTCGATCAATACTACAAAACAAAGTTCTTATAAATGCTTTTAATATTCAAACAAATCATCTGCATATTTTTTTCCCATCAGAACCAATTGAATCAACAATAATTCAAAATATGGAAGACGAGAAACTGTCTATTCGGTTTGAACGATTGAATGTTAAGAAACAATCTCATCAGTAATAAATTCAATAACAAACGAAGAAAAAAAAGACGAAACCAATTCTAACGAAGTCGAGAAGGAACACATCAATTTCACACTATGACACGTTCTAAATAAGCTCTCAGGAAAACATGGAGAAGACACCGTCCGTGTCGATAAATTAGTAGGGGCGCAATACCGTACACCTTTTACACATAACGTATCACAACAAAACAGGTACTTCTCATCTGTATACGTTCATTTATGCAAGAATAAATGAAAAGTACATCAACGTGAGTGAAAAGAACAGGTGTGTGCTCGTTTATATGTCCGAGATAGTCCATAAACTACAATCTACACGTACAGATTATTATTTACGACAATCGCGTCACAGTTCGTCCTGGACAACACTCAACATCGACTTAGCCACTATCCTTCTGAAAATCAAGAACGATCATTCATAATTACATAATAATATGTAGGTGGATGTTATGAAGCAGTGGACTCAATCGTATTTTAAGCGATAAGAAAATTATACGTTACAAACGCACACATAAATATATCATTGTATCTTGTTTACGGGTGTATAGAAATACTGAAGCGGTGAATTGAAGAAAAGGAAGTAATAAAACCAATGATTGACGCTGGTACGTGTATGATATTTCATTGAACAAATGACAAGCTTAATTGCTGTTACACCTGATTGGAAAACTTCTGAAGCAGTAACATAAATGAAATTGATACTAAACGGGTACCGAAGATTATCCGTAAAATTCGAAGTCGTTCATGTTTCGCGTCTAACATGAGAATTTCATTTATTTACGACCGTTGATCTCCATGCTCCGCCCGATCTATTTTGCAATGGTGTGGCTGTTTGAAATTTCAACGTTAACAGTAATGTGAAGTTGAATTTGTATAGAAAATAGCGTTGCATCGCGACACGTTTTTAAGCAATCACTTAATTTAAATATTAATTGATTGTTATGCCGGCTCAAGGTTAAATAATTTTAAATAATAAAAATATGTAAAACACACTTGTTTCACAAAATATTTATTTTATCAGGTTGTTACAAATGTAATGTCCGTTTTTTCCTTCAGTCTGAACTGAATCGCACCTGTGTGAAGACGTGTACGTTTTTGGTGAAAATTATTATTGTATTTGTAGAAAAGGGTATTTATTTTGAAGTGTGTACCTGTTAAATTTCTTGGAAAGATTAATACACCTGTCCTTGTCTCGCCTATGGAAATGCTGTCGGCAAGAGATATTCGAGCAATTTACCTCTTTCAATTTAAAAAGGGATTAAATGCAGCTGCAGCAACGCGAGAAATTAATCAGACTTTCGGTGAAACCACGTGTAATGAACGCACATTACGGCGATGGTTTAAAAAATTCAGCGAGAGAAATTTTGATTTGGAAAATGAGCCTCGCGGATATGCGCGTAGCACCGTTAATGACGACGAGCTGCGTGTAGAAGTTGAAAGTAATCCGTCGACAACAGTGCGTAGCCTTGCAGAAACATTTCAAGTGTCCATTGCCACCATTAGTCGTCACCTTTCTTCGATTGGCAAAGTGAAGAAACTCGATCGATGGGTGCCGCACCAATTAACGGAAGCCAATAAGCTCCGCCGATTAGAGGTGGCTACCTCTTTGGCTAATCGACAGAAAGTTGAACCGTTTCTTCATCGAGTGGTAACGTGTGACGAAAAGTGGATACTTTATGATAATCGGAGACGGTCAGGGCAATGGTTAGATCGAGGTGAAGCACCAAGACAACATGCACGAGCATCACTTCACCCGCGAAAGATTATGGCGACTGTATGGTGGACCAGTAAGGGTATTATTCACTATTCATTTTTGCAACCTGGTGAAACCATCACGGCAGCGTCCTATTGTGCCGAACTGGAAACGATGCAAGGAAAATTGAGCCGCTTGCAGCCCTCACTAGTCAATACACATGGACCCATACTTCTTCATGATAATGCAAGACCTCATGTTGCACGACAGACAATCCAAAAACTTTCGGAATTTGGTTACGAAATTCTCCCTCACCCACCTTATTCACCTGACCTTTCACCAACTGATTTTCATTTTTTCCGAAGTTTAGACAATCACTTAAAAAATAGGGACTTCCCTGACCGGGAGTCTGTAATAGCAGTGTTTGAGCAATATGTGAGCCGTCAAAACCTAGATTTCTTTTCAAAGGGAATTTTTCAGATTCCAGGCTGTTGGCAACAAACTATTGATGTAAATGGCGACTATCTTGCAGAAGAAATATTTATATTTTTTTAAATTTAGACTTTTTTTTATTCCTTACAAAATCGGACATTTCATATGTAACAACCTGATACTTCTCTATTTACATTTTACACTACGGCATCATCAGTAGTTACAAAAGAAAAATTAAACAACACTGAGAACTAACAATAGCTTAACTAATAATTAAGGAACTTCAACTTCCCCTGTAATAAAGCCCAGTAAGTAAAGATGTTATATAGACGTTCGCATCGTAGTAAGTAGCAAGTAACATATTTAAAAGAAAACAGTGTAAAATACGTATGCATTTTAGTGTATTGTTAAATAAATAAGTGTTATTTAAGTAGATTAAGTGACTATTGAACATCTGAACAGCGAAAAGTTATCAATAGCACCATTCATACGTCCAATAGACAGTAGTGAGACATTAAACGCTAGTAAATTTTAATAATATATAAACAATTGTGAAACACTTACTCGTCTGCGAAGTAATGTCAATTTCAATGAAGTCAGCTGTATATCTATTGCCTCAGGTATATTTCCAAAAGCGTTTTAGTCAACGATGTACGCCGCACTGAAAAAGTATTCTTATAAAAAGAAAACGATCGTTCCCCATCTAATGATGTAACATTTGCATGTCTAAAATAATCGTTGAAGTTATGTAAGGAATTTTAGAAGGACTACCATAATTATTACATATATACCAGGTGTACCGGAAAGTCCTTCCCGGTTTTTTCGTAAAAAAAACTACGTAATTTTCAAGAAAATGGAAAAATGTATTTCTTCAAAGTATTGGCCATTTGAATCTACACATCTCGCCTATCTTCCAGGAAATTTATGGATGCCATCCCAAAAAAAACTGTTTTAGCAAAACCATTCATCGAGCCATTTTCTAACATCTTCGAAATTGGTGAAGTGCTGTTCTGCAAACGCGTGTCCCATTGATGATGCTAGTCGGATAGGGCAAGGTCTAGAAAGTACGGTGGGTACGATATTATGTCCCATCAAAGTGGTTTCAACGTTTTTGCTGTATGAGACGGCGCGTTATCATGTTGATAATTTGTTGTCGCTAGTAATCAATATTAACTATTTCACCAGCTTTCAACAGTTTGTAATACACCACGCCACTTTGGTCCCACCAAACACAGAGCATTGTCTTGCGACCAAAACAATTTGATGTGACACCCATTTTCCTATCTTTTGGGTTTTTCGCATTGGCCGTAATCGGTCGCTAATTATTTTTTGGGCTATGTTTAACGCTTCCGCCAATTCTTTTTGAGTTTGGGTTGGGACTTCATCCAATAACTCTTGTAGGTTCGCATCTTCAAACTTTTTCTTGCACATCGAAATCACCACTTTTGAATTGTCAAAACCACGCATCGCATGTTTTTATGGTTGAAGCATGCTCATCATAAGTTTCTACCAACAAACGATGACTTTCAGCGGCTCTATCTTTGGATTAAATAAGAAAAGTGATGCATGCCGCAAATGCACTTTTTCAGGGACGAAACTCGACATTTTCAAAGGCATATGACAAAATAACATATGTGTTAAATCACAACATTGCAGGTAGTGGCGAGGTGCATCCTCTACTTCGCCCATTCTGGCCAGGTATCGTTGAAATATCCGTGTCCTCTAGGGAACTGAATGAGGTAATAGTTTATGTTGACGTAATTTCGGTCTATCCACTCCGTGATATTGCGGATCAATCTCTTTGTCCACCGTCCTCTTGTTTCGTTGCGCCTGTGTTTTTGCCACACTCGTCAGGTGGACACTTTAGCTTCCGCCTTTGCTAATCATACTCCAACCTCTTCCCGGGCATCGTGGACTCTCTTCTCCTGCGCCAGTAAGTCTATGGAGATTACTTCCGCAATCGCGCACCGCAGGTTCAGAAACCGTGCGGTATGAACTTGAAACCCTGAAAGCCTCTCGCCGTTACATTGAAGCTATCAGCGCCCTGCGCTTCTCTTGATGTAAAGCGTCGACCCAAATCTCACATCCGTACATCAGTAATAGTAATAATAATACACTTACTGATTTACAAACCGAACAAAAGATCAAATCTAACGAAAAATCTTGCGAAACCAAAAATTTTTCAATCAGCAGTGCAAATTCTCATAACCTCGCCATTATTCGATCAACACAATCACAACTATGATAGCTATCTCCATATGAACGCATACAACACAATAAAACTTGTAGTAAATACCATTTTATGATGTCTAATAAAACTACTAAATATCAATTACATACAGGCCGATCTATAACTTATAGATGTGTGAATTGAGTAAAAAGTTTCCCGGCATTAGGCTAAAAACGTGCCAAAGAAATATAGGCCATAATAATAATAATAACTTTAATATCTAACGATATTTGTTTACAGTTTACAGAAACATAGAAAAATATACAAAAATGTATGAAAATAAAACATGTAGAAACTACAGTGACCAAAAAAATTTCGAAAAAGCTATACAAAAGAAAAGAACTGATATAATAACATTGTACGATAGTTGATAAATACAATCAACGTCATTATATAGTACAACATATTGAAGCGAAAGAACAATGCAGCACAAAATAAGTTCTCGGAAGTGGTAAGGTAAAGATAGGACAGGAGATAGAAGATAAACGAGGCACAAAAAATTAATAGAGGAAAGTAAATGTAGGGAGTCAATGTGGTTTCCATAAATCTGTTTGGAAAAGAAACTAATGGGGAATATTCACAAAACTATTGGTCTAATAAATATCTGAATAAAACCTCTTTAAGTACAATTGTTAATTTAAACCTTTTTATCTTGCCTTGGTAGCATTTTAAATTTATTATTATTAATATTAATGTCTCGACTTTCCTTCTTAACGTTGTTTGCATTTACAAAATAAGGTCACTGAAACAACTCCGAACAATGCTTTAAATTTAAATATAAATCTCTCTTGTAATTAATGATTAAATAAAATAGCTGTTATGAAATAGTTTATGTAACAAAGCTATTTTTTGGATCAAGTAATAGTAAATCCGTCTGCGATCTTTTCTTCATGGTATCGTAATAACGCAGGCCTGCATAAAATAAATACTTTTTTAAAATTATTTTAACTTTAGTTACTTATTTGTGTGTTTTTCAATTCTGTACTCAAAAACAAAAAAACAGTTTTCCTATCACGTAAGGTTTTCTTAGAAAAAGCAGATGTATTTTAGGAATAGTAAACCAAATACAAAAAATTATGGAATTTATATTTTATTTTACATTTTATTAAAATCATAAGTAACCAAACGTTTTTCATATAAACAGCACAAAGTTAAAAAACCGAATGGTCTTTTTGTACAAGGCGTGTTTTTTAAGTAAGGGCCGTTTTGTTGTATACACTAAAAGGTGGGGCACGCGCCACAACACGTGCTTGTGTCGTGTCCCAGCACTCCCTGAGAACAACTGTGCTCAGTTGCAGCTGTGTAGGTAACCTGTAGGGTCTGTTCTGTGTCTTTAAAATGTTCAAGATCATTGAATCGCCCACGCCGTACGAGGTACGGTCAGTGATCCATTTTTTGTTGGCAAGAAACATATCTGCTGCAGACATTCACCGGCAGATTTGTGGAGTTTACGCAGCTACTGCCATATTTGAAGGCAAAGTGCGTAAGTGGGTCAGAGACTTCAAAGCTGGCCGTGACAACGTCCATGATGAGTCCCGCTCCGGTCGTCCATCTGTGATCACAGACGATATGGTGACTTCAGTTGAACCGAAAATGCTTCAGAACAGACGCTTCACTATAAGCACTCTTTCAAGCGACATTCCTGAAGTGACCTCTTGGTTATCGGAGCAGGTGGAAAATTTCTATGAAGAGGGTATTCAAAATCTAGTTGTAAGGTTTGCTAAGTATTTAAACAAACTTGGCAGCTATGTTGCAAAATAGAGAAATGTATATAGAATCTTAAAAAAAATTTGGTTTTTAAAAATCTTCTTTCGATTGGTTTTTATTTTCAAATGGGCCTTTCTTAAAAAAACATGCCTTGTACAGTAGTCCTTGTAGCACCGTTTCCGCTTCCCATGAAAACTTCGTTCTGTGCTTCTTCTGCTGTAGGATCGCTGGGGATCAAACAAAGGTATGACAGCTACTTAGTGCTACTACACGATCAGATTATTATTTCCCACGTCCAATCTAAACCTAATTTTAATTATTGAGATTAAACACTGTAATGTTTACTTGCCTAAAGTGCCTAGTTGTCGATAATTTCAAGTGAAATTTGTTAATAAACTGTGCGAGATGAATTTTTTTAATTATTTTTTCCGTAATCAACGTACAAAAAACTATAAAAATAATTGATTATATACAGGGTGTTTCAAAAAGAATATACGTATTACAAAGTATTATTTTGTCAAAACTATCGATCGCTGCGCCTCGGCCCGGCTATTGGAGAAACGAATACACAGTCTAGTTTATTTAATAGCCGCTAGATGTCAGTTGTCTTCTGTTTTTCTTGGTAACCGTCATATGTTTAAAATGGCTACTCCGCAGCCGAAATCATTTTGTGTTCTCGAGTATGCGAAGTGCAATTCCGTGATTACAGTGCAAAGACGTTTCAGGTTGAGCTACCAAATCGATCCTACGAATGGGTGGAACATTCGCAGATGATATCGACAGTTTGTAGATACAGGATGTGTATATAAAGGAAAGAGTCCTGGCCGCCCTCGTGTTTCTGAAGAAAATGTTGTACGAATTCAAACTGTTTTCCAACGTAATCCTTCAAAATCAACTCGTCGTGCCAGTCAGGAGTTACAACTGCCTACAACAAGAATTTGACGTGTTGGTTATGAAGCCGTACAAGTTACAGCTGATAACAAACGGAAACGTGTGGCACTTCGTAACAAGATTCATGATGCTATTGACAATAATAACACTTTCGCACAACTCATCGTGTCCAGTAATGAAGCGACTTTCCATGTCAGTAGTCTGCTAAACAAACACAATGTTCGAATTTGGGGTCTAGAGAACCCACATGCAGCCATTGAACATATACTGGATTCGCCTAAAATCAATGTGTTTTTGTGCGATATCCCGATCATCTGTTTACGGCCCATTCTTCTTTGATGGAAACACGGTTAACTGTAAGCAGCATCTCGCTATGTTACAAAACTGGTTGTTTCCGAGGCTGCACGAAGACCACTTCATTTCTAACAAGACGGGGCACTCGCTCACTGGGATTGCCAAGTGCGTGAATATCTGAATGAAACTCTACTGAACCGTTGGATTGGTCGTCAAGGAGCTAGCGACTTAGCATGTCTCAGCTGGACTCCACGGTCACCGGATTTGACACCCTGTGACTTCTTCCTATAGGGTTTCGTTAAAGACAACGTTTATGTACCACCACTCCCACAGAACCTGAAAAAGTTGAAGAACCGGATCCGTACTGCCATAACATTAGTGACGTAGGGCATGCTTTCCCGAATATGGGAGGAATTCGATTATCGATGTGATATTGTTCGTGTCGCTGATGGAGGACATACCACAAAACTGTTTTGAACCATGAACATCCGAATTAACATCTGTGCGCTCTAAACTTTTCTGAGAGGTTCGTAAATATGTGTGTAAAGTTTCATATTCGTATGTTTTAAGGTTTAATAAATATATGTATTCGAAATACATATATTCTTTTTGAAACATCCTATATTTGAAACAATTTTTCCATCGCAGGTCTGTGTAATTAGAGTCCAAAGTATATATAATGTTAGAATATTCATATCTATTTATATATTAGTTTTTTAATTCGTTTATATTATCTAGAGGTAAAACGAAAAGATACCAAGTATTCCTAATTTATACATTAGATGTGTTATAAACGCTTCTTCGGTGCTTCTTTTTCGATTTAATATTCTTATCTAACGTATATTTAAATTCATTTAAATACGAATCTTAGTGTAGTGTATGTAATAGACGATCTACAGAAAAATATTCAAACGAAGAACACTAAAAGAACCAAACACCACTAAACACCACACTAAACTTCTCTTTATTACAGTACAAGTCATAGTTATATACAAAGTTTGCTTACACAATTATCATATAAAAATTCTAACTACAATAAAAATCACATCCTAACAATAAAAAAGAAACTTTAACAATCTCTTAAATCGTTTCAAATCACTCAAGTACCATAAAATGAATCCTGTTACAAGCAAATACCTGTGAAGTTTTTCCTTTTCAACTAATTTTCTACACGTAACAGCGTCATGAATACCAATATACACAGATTAGTGGCAAATAAGGATAACGGGTCCGTTAGATTTACGTGTGTAAAGCCCCTAAAGCTCAACTTAAATCGGATGGCGTCGGTTACGCTCGTATGCACGTGTTTTTAGCCCTAGGCTAGGCCGATAGTCACTTTATCATGGCATTCTATGACTTGAGGTGCTGAACTGTTGATTGAGTGGCCGTCTTGTGTATGCGGTAAAGTTTAGCGGACTAACTGACTGCTCGGGTGCCGTCTTTTGCGTGAACGCCTTTTGATAGAAGTTCGCGCGCCCAAGCGCTCGCATGTACGTTTTCGTGTGAAAATTTCCTTTTTGTAGTAGCGGGCGCGTTAATGTACGATGAAGTAAAGGTGTGTGTATTTGAAATTATATTTCTTCGCATCGTTTGTTTTTTTCGATTGTTTCTTTTCTTCTTCTGGGTTATTCTCTTTATTTTCGTAATGTTTTTGTGTTTGTTATTTAGTTCTGTTTTTTATGGGATTCGCGACAGGTGAATATGATTTTTTTTGGTAACTTCTTGTTGTATATTTTGAATGAATTACATTTTTAGTATACACTGTATATTAATTATTAATTTATTAAATTTTTTCAAAAACATTATTTATGCAATATTTAATAATAAATGAGTCAATTGAAACAAATAAACATTTAAAAAACACAACAACAAAATTATTAAAAAAAATGTATTATTATCAAATTATATGCGTATTTGTTTCAATTAGAAAATCGCAAAAAAAATTACAATTCAAAAGAGGATAACATTATAAAAAAAATTTTTGATTTATCACAAATAATAGAGTAGAAAATAAAAAGCAATGTGAGAGTTGCGATGTTAAAAAGTAAATTATATAAAATCTAAACTAGCAAAAAACTTAATGTTTCCTATACCTTACATTTACCTGCTAAAATAAACAATTTGGAAAATATTTTTCATCACAAATTAATTTTAAATAAATAATTTTATTCATCAGTATGTTTTATTACAATTTCGATGATAATATTTTTATTTTTCTGTTGCTATTCGATAGTCGAATTTTAAATTCGATAGTACGTCTATTTTCTTTATATATAATAAATAAGTCATGCAACCTATCATAATTTATTCGTCTAATAATATATATTGTAAGTGAAAATATTTAATTTATTATTGACTTAAATTGAAACTTAATTATTGAAGTAATTGTATAAAGAGAATAAGAAAGAAAAAAAAGTATACAAAATTCGTATTATTCGTTAGTCTTAAAGTCATCTTAAAGAAAATAATTACAATATTTTTACAACAATATCTTATAAATAACAGCAAACTTTACATAACCTTACATATTTCTTTTTGTATGCAAAAATAACGTCTAAAAGCAAGGCAAATAACTGAAAAATTAATATTGGATTGACTCGGTCTTTACTTCATAGAAATACATGACTACATTAAGAACTACAGGTATTTTACAATTTTCACTAATTTTGTTTTTATTTTAGTTAATGTGCATGGTAATTGGTTCACCACGCAGTGACTTCTGCGAATTTAAATTCCTTAGTTTTAACTATTAGAAGAGTGAATAATAAATTTTAATTATCAACCTACCGCAATTAATCATACACCAATTAAAATTCACTTTTCAGTAAGAAGAATTTTATATTATATATATATATATATATATATATATATATATATATATATATATAATATTTCAGTTGGTCTTCAAAATAGTCATAAATATCCGCTTTTAAATGGTCGTCGTCTGCAAAATAATCTCCTCTGAAAGGCTTTTTCTAATTTCTAAATAAAAGAAATCGAACGAAACTAAATCTGGATTACAAATTAGGTTGTCTAACTCAAAGAGGTTACACTTGCGGAGATTTTTCTTGTTCATAGAGTTTACAATGATTTTTACAATCAAATAACATTTGAAACTTAACTGGACATCCGATTGAATATAAATCACGTCAGACCGTGTTCTAATTAATACTTGATTTCTATATGCATTGCTCATCTTTATACATTAAAAATAAAGCTTAGCCTGCACCACGTGCATCCTCTGCATGAGCTTATCTTGCATATTATAAATATATATATATATAATATTTCAGTTGGTCTTCAAATTAGTCATAAATCTCCTCTTTTAAACAGTTATCGTCTGCAAAGTAATCTCCTCTGAAAACCTTTTTCTAATTTCTAAATAAAAGAAATCAAACGAAACCAGATCTGGATTACAAATTAGGTTGTCTAACTTAAAGAGGTTATACTTGCGGAGATTTTTCTTGTTCATAAAGTTTACAATGATTTTTACAATCAAATAACACTTGAAATTTAACTGGAGATCCGATTGAGTATAAATCACATCAAACCGTGTTCTAATTAATACCTGATTTCTATATGCATTGCTCATCTTTATACATTAAAAATAAAGCTTAGCCTGCACCACGTGCATCCTCTGCATGAGCTTATCTTGCATATTATATATATATATATATATATATATATATATATATATATATATATATTACAGTTGGTCTTCAAAATAGTCATAAATCTCCTCTTTTAAACGGTTATCGTCTGCAAAATAATCTCCTCAGAAAGGCTTTTTCTAATTTCTAAATAAAAGAAATCGAAAGAAGAAAACGAACCCAAATCTGGATTACAAATTAGGTTGCCTAGCTCAAAGAGGTTACACTTGCGGAGATTTTTTTTTGTTCATAGAGTTTACAATGATTTTTACAATCAAATAACACTTGAAATTTAACTGGAGATCCGATTGAGTATAAATCACGTCAAACCGTGTTCTAATTAATACCTGATTTCTATATGCATTGCTCATCTTTATACATTAAAAATAAAGCTTAACCTGCACCACGTGCATCCTCTGCATTTATCTTGCATATTATATATATATATATATATATATATATATTATTTCAGTTGGTCTTCAAAGTAGTTATAAATCTCCTCTTTTAAATGGTTATCGTCTGCAAAATAATCTCCTCTGAAAACCTTTTGCTAATTTCTAAATAAAAGAAATCGAACGAAACCAAATCTGGATTACAAATTAGGTTGCCTAACTCAAAGAGGTTACACTTGCGGAGATTTTTCTTGCTCATAGAGTTTACAATGATTTTTACAATCAAATAACATTTGAAACTTAACTAGAGATCCGATTGAGTATAAATCACGTCAAACCGTGTTCTAATCAATACTTGATTTCTATATGCATTGTTCATATTTATACATTAAAAATAAAGCTTAGTCTGCAGCACGTGCATCCTCCACATCAGCTTATCTTACACAGTTATACTCGTATAAATGGAAGTTATTCTGTTAACGACTATTACTGATAAAACTATAACACATCCAATACAATATTAATTTCGAAAAAGATATGTAATAAAACATACTGCAAATAATAACGGTTATAATCTCCACATATTAAACTATACTACAACTAAAAAAATTATATAATAAATCTATTTCAATGCTTTACCCGAAAACAAAAAGAAGATGTTGACAATAAATGTAAGGTAATTATTTACATTAGACCTACAAGTATTAAATTGAAGTTTCTTTAAAAGCAAACTGCGCGAGTAACATTTAGAACTAATAATTGTCTGGCAAAACACATCAAAAATAACAAAGAACGAACCCATTAAGCAATAAATAATAATAATAATAATATGCCTTTATTTCCCAAGAAGTAATTATACAACTAATGTAAATACAAAACATTCAACTGAATAGAAAATCCTAAGGGGTGGTTCAGATGGATGACTAGAAGTCATCCCCTGCTCTAACACCAAACCCTTAAAGTTATAAAGAAATATAAATAACAAAGTAATTGCCTAATACTAAGAACTAATAAAAAGCTAACCTAATTGAATTATTCTGCCCATGCACACAACCGTAACCCAACAAAGTCATTACAATTAAACAAAGTAATATAAAAAAGTAATATAAGGTTTTCCAATAAGAGTGATATGATTTCTTTAAAACAAATAACATACTTATTGTTAAGAAAATTCAAAAGTTTTTTATTTAATATGAAATACAATCGATACAATTAAGTTCTAAATAAAACGTCATTCAAATGGCCTCCACGACTTTTTCTGCGGAAACGAATTCGATGAACCCAATTTTCGAGCACTTTTTCCACTAAATCTAGTCGAATGTCATGAATGGCACGTTCAATATTGACTCGTAAAGCATGAAGAGAGTCTGGTTTATTTCGATAGACCAGTGACTTCAAATAACCCCACAAGAAATAGTCTAATGGTGTTAAATCACAACTTCTTGGAGGCCATTCAGTATCACAATTTTTTGAAATAATCGAATCTCAAACTTTTCTCGCAATAATTATATTGTTGCATTTGCTGTGTGGCACGTAGCCCCGTCTTGTTAGAACCAAATGTTGTCAAGATCAACTTCTTCCAATGTCGGCCATAAAAAGTTGGTTATCATCAATCTATACCGCTCTCCATTGACAGTAACGGTGTTACCAGCTTCATTTTGAAAGATGTACGGACCGATGATTCCACCATACCAAAATCCACACCAAACTGTCAATTTAGGTGAATGTAATGGTTTTTCATAAATAATTTGTGGATTTTCTTCGCACCAGAATCGACAGTTTTGTTTATTTACCACACCATCCAGATGAAAGTGAGCCTCATCAGAGAAGATGATTTTCTTAAAAAAATCGTTATCGTTTTCAAGTTGTTCCAAGGCAAAATCAGCAAATTCACGACGTTTACGGTGGTCCAATGGCTTCAATTCTTGAGTGAGAACAATTTTATAGGGATGCAAACCCAAATCCTTTCTCAAAATCCGCCAGGTTGTGGTTTGAGACAGTTGCAATGGTTGAGAACGTCTTGGAATCGACAAATTACGGTCTTCGGTAACACTTGCCTGAACGGCAGCAATATTTGCATTACTTCGAGCGGTTCTTTATCTTATTGGCACTTGAAAATTATGTAAAGAAAATGTAACCTCAAAATTTTTAACAATTTGACGAATAGCGAGCGCACTTGGACGATTATTACGACCATAAAATGGCAAAAGCTCACGAAAAGTTGCAATTGGAGAACGATTATTTTGATAATAAAACTGAATAATTTGTAAACGTTGTTCTTGCGTATATCTCTCCATGATGAAATTGTAAACCCTAGTGAATACAATGAAAAACAAATGACAGATCATGACATATTACAAATGGCCGAAATTTCACTTAAAAATCATATCATCCCTATTGGAAAACTTTATATAAAAAAAGTAATATAAAAAATTCCCTAGCCTTCAAGAATAAGTTAACAGTGGAAAGAGACATCACACACAAGACTGCTTATCAAATAGGTAATTAAATATAGTACGCGTGAAAGGCACCAATCCCATGGACTTGAAGTGATCATCCAAAGAATTGTAATCACTAGTCTGTAAGTTAATACATATGTGGTAAATGCCTGTGTATTTATGTTGAACAAATAGGAAGATCTTTCGACAAACTTATATTAGAATATAATAGCTCATAAATAAATAAAAAGATGATTATTTTTTCATTAATCGTTTAATTAATAATGACTACATAGCAAATTATGAACATACAATAATGCATAAACCAAATTCTTTAGAATTCGTGTTCTAAATTAATAAAAAATTAAACGACTATATCGACAAGCAAATGATTCACCAAATGCGTAATAGAGAAACGTTTAATGGCGCCGAAGAATGTATTTTCCTTATTTAGCATTAAAATCGGACATTATATAAAGTACAATACTCGGAATTTTATAATAGACATTACAATTTAAACATCTGAACAAGTTACAGTGTGGCTTAACAACTGCTACATGCAGTAAGTAAAAGCTAAAATAATAAAAATTGTAATAATCTGTGTATGTAGTAATATTAGTTATAAATAAGGTTAACAGAGGCATGTATAAGTCAGAATTGTTATCAAAAGACATTGCAATTAACATGCTAATATACACTACCGGTCATATTTATTTGCCCACCCTTAGTTTTAGCCAAAATTATTAAACTATCAAATGTGTGAATAATATCATATCTCCCTCTCTCGACCAATACATAAATGTATTGACCGACAAAGCAAGAACGCTTCTATCTCACATAGATCGGAGACTATGTTTCCAGTGTGTAATAGACAGAAACTTCAAATGTGTACCGAAAATTTATTTATTGTACCAATACAATAGTGTAAAATAAACATAAAATAGTTACATTTTTCTTACATAAAAATTTTATCATTAATTATTATTAAAGTTTGCTCTCATCAATGTGTCCACCTTTATTTTTGATAATTGCGGCACATAACCGCGGCATCCTTTCAATTAATTTTTGCAGTGTATCTTCTGTAATTTGTGCCCAGGCCTCTTGAAGTTGTTCCCACAGTACAGTGGTGGATGATAGAGCACGTTCTCGAACCTTCCGGTCCAATTTTTCCCAAAGAAGCTCTATTGGGTTCAGATCAGGACTTTGAGCTGGCCATACCATTATAGAGATTTGCTCTTGCTCTTTTAATTAGCGCAAGTAATCGCCACACAATCTAGAAGTGTGTTTTGGATCGTTGTCCTGTTGAAATACAAAGTTTTCGCCAAGAATCCTTAGTCCTGAAGGAACAGCGTTATTTTCTAAAATTTCCTTGTAGCCTTCTTTTCTTAGGATTCCCTCAATTTTGACGAGATCGCCTACACATCTTCCACTAAAACACCCCCAAATCATACATTCTGCCAGCACTCTTTCTCCTGCAGATCTTCTTACGAATATTGGCCTTCTACTACCGAAAAGTTCAAACTTCGATTCGTCTGTCCACAACACATTATTCCATTGATCAATCGTCCAATTGTTATGTTATTTAGCCCAATTTAGTCGTTTTATCTTGTTTTGCTTTCGTAGTAGTGGTTTTCGCAGAGCAATTCTTCCGTATAATCCCGCTTGCCTTAACCTTCTCTGTACCGTGGACACACTAATTGGTTTAGCACGCGCTCTATTCATTTCAGCAGCAATTTCTGGTCGTCTATCGCGTTTACTTATCTGTATTAGATGCCGGTCATCTGCAGATGTCGTCGCTTTGCGTCGTCCAGATCTTCTTTTGTTGGAAAATGTACCACTTTCTTTAAATTTTTTGACGTTATAATCAACGGTTCTGCGATTTAATCGTAATTCATTTGCAATTTCGCGATTACTTTTACCCGTACGATGATAAGCAATTATCATAGCACGCACTTCAACAGATAATTCCTTCGTCTCCGGCATTGCATTAAAATATTCACAATAACTCTCTATTTCACTGCTTTCCCAACAAAAGCTGAACGATGACTGACATAAAATTTATTTACCTTTTTGAATAACACATCCTAATATTGTAATTAGTTAGTACAATAACACAATATTGGTAATACCTTTCGGAAATGCAGGTAAAACTGTTAATACTGTAGGGATTAGCCTATATAATATTTATGGTATTTTTCCAATTTATGACACCTTTACGATATATCATAAACAATTTAAGATTTTCGTAGAAATTCATATGGAATTACTTCCACCAATAATATTGTTGAATAATTATAATTCAGATTTTTCGAAAGATAATCCGTACTTTAGGAAACACATAAAATTGGGGTGGGCAAATAAATATGACCGGTAGTGTATGTTTTTTTTTTAATCACTAAGGTTGATATATAACCCCTTTCCACATTAACTTTCATAATTCTGAAATACGAAAGCTAATGTAGAAAGGGGTTATATATCAACCTTAGTGATTCAGTCAATCAACCGCAGGCTCCATCAAATTCAACGTCAACTATGTTCTTACTTTTTTCGGTAGTCAAAAGCAAAATGTTCCAAAAATGCACCTTTTTATTTTCCATTTTCAAAATCGCGACCAAAAAAAAGCAACAGAGAATCAAAAACTTTTTCTTTATAAATAAACCCTTTAATGTGAGCTATCAAAGTATATAATGAGATTATACTGTAGAATAAAGTTGTCTGATTAAAAATACAATCTCAACTCTCCCAAGAAAAAGTGAAATTACTTTTCGAATAATACAATATTACGCGTATAAATAAAGTATTTTGACTGTGATAGCAATACTTGTTATTTTCTAATCTTTAATTTTATTTTTACGGGTATTTTTCTCTAAAAAATACTAGATTTATTTGTATCACTTGTTCAGTAATAATGTATAGTTAATGATTTCGTTGAAACTAGTTATCTACTAGATTAAATATTTAATAAATTTACTTCACCTTATTTAATTACTTTACTCCAATTTTATTATAAGTAATTAGTTTTCGCATAGAGTAATATTTATGATTAATTATTATTTAGAGTAATATAACTGTAATGTTTCGATTTTAACCTAATCTTATGTGAATTCCAAGTATAGATAACAATAATAAAATTCTTGTTTAATTAGTCTACTCCAATTATATAATAAATAATTAATTTCCGCATAGACTACTTTGATTAATAATTACTCAGACTAATATAACTCTAGTGTTTTGCTTTCAAGCTAATCTTACGAATGAATTTCAAATATAGATGACAACAAGACTCTTAAAACGATCGAATATTTTCAACTGTTTTTTATGTTTCATAAGTCAATTTGACTAAATCTTACTTCCACATAGTTATTTCAATCTAACCTAATAAAGAGTTTTCCAATAGGGATATAATAATTTTATCTTTTAACACGAACGCACCCTTGAACGTTTCTCATGATCCGTCAACGTCAAAATGTTAGCCAAGGTTAACATTTTTATCATGGTGGAGTTCCCGAACGAGCAACGTTTAGAAATTATTAAAAATTACTACTGCAATTCGGTGGTCACAACTTTAAGAGCGTTTACTCCAATTTTCAGTCGTAATAATTGTCCCACCAGAGAGGCTGTCCGTGCTATAATTGATACATTCGAGACAAAATATTCACTATTGGATATTCCTGTGCCAGTGAAACAACGCGTCGGTCGCAGTACCGAAAATATCGCAGCCGTAAGTGCCTTAGTTCAAAATAAGCCAAAATGGGTCGATTCACAGGAATTGGGATTCTCTCAAACCACATCTTGGCTTGTACCCTTATAAGATCAAATTAACCCAAGAACTGAAACCTCTTGATCGTTTGAAGCGCTGAAACTTCACCGATTGGGCTCTGCTAAAATTTGAAGAAAATCCTGAATATCATCGACAAATTAAATAAAAATAACAGACATTACTAACTAACATAGCGCTAGAAAGAACTATTTTCTAGTACTTTTCGTAAACTGTTAAGTTCGGTCTTCAAGAAATACCTTTTCTTCATACAATTATTTTGACTCAAGTAATAATCATTTTCCTACATGAAAATGAATTAAAAATAACAGATATTACTGACTAATACAGCGCTAAAAAAGAACTATTTTCTAGTACTTCTCATAGACCGTTAAGTTCGATCATAAACCTTCAAGAAATACCTTTTCTTCATACAATTATTTTGAATCAAATAATAATTTTCCTACGTGGAAATGAATTAAAAGTAACAGACATTACTGACTAATATAGCGCTAGAAATTACTATTGTCTAGTACTTTTCGTAAACTATTAAGTTCGCTCATAAACCTTGAAGAAATACCTTTTCTTCATACAATTATTTTGAGTCAAGCAATAATAATTTTCCTACATGGAAATAAATTAAAAGTAACAGACATTACTGACTAATATAGCGCTAGAAATTACTATTGTCTAGTACTTTTCGTAAACTATTAAGTTCGCTCATAAACCTTGAAGAAATACCTTTTCTTCATACAATTATTTTGAGTCAAGCAATAATAATTTTCCTACGTGGAAATGAATTAAAAGTAAGACATTACTGACTAATATAGCGCTAGAAATTACTATTGTCTAGTACTTTTCGTAAACTATTAAGTTCGCTCATAAACCTTGAAGAAATACCTTTTCTTCATACAATTATTTTGAGTCAAGCAATAATAATTTTCCTACATGGAAATGAATTAAAAATAACAGACATTACTGACTAATATAGCGCTAGAAATTACTATTGTCTAGTACTTTTCGTAAACTATTAAGTTCGGTCATAAACCTTGAAGAAATACCTTTTCTTCATACAATTATTTTGAGTCAAGTAATAATAATTTTCCTACATGGAAATGAATTAAAAGTAACAGACATTACTCACTAATATAGCGCTAGAAATTACTATTGTCTAGTACTTTTCGTAAACTATTAAGTTCGCTCATAAACCTTGAAGAAATACCTTTTCTTCATACAATTATTTTGAGTCAAGTAATAATAATTTTCCTACATGGAAATGAATTAAAAGTAACAGACATTACTCACTAATATAGCGCTAGAAATTACTATTGTCTAGTACTTTTCGTAAACTATTAAGTTCGGTCATAAACCTTGAAGAAATACCTTTTCTTCATACAATTATTTTGATTCAAGCAATAATCATTTTCCTACATGGAAATGAATTAAAAATAACAGACATTACTGACTAATAAGCGCTAGAAATTACTATTGTCTAGTACTTTTCGTAAACCGTTAAGTTCGGTCATAAACCTCGAAGAAATATTTTTTCTTCGTATAATCATTTTGAATCAAATAATAATAATTTTCCTACAATTAATGTTCGTCATCTAAAGTAACAAATTATTTCAAAATTTATAAATAAGGCTTTAACAAGTTCTAGGCAATCTTTGAAACTAAAGAAAATCGTATGAAATTCTTAATATGTAACTGATATTGAATATTTTTGCAGTACTCTTAGATATCTACATATTTTCATGTCATTAGCATATTTGGTATTAGCTTTCAAATTAGCATTTGCTTTGTGTAATTAGTTTTATCTGATATTTTCACATTTTGTTAATTTGTTCTAGAAACTTTCTAATTGTCATTTTACATTTCAAAATAGTGTTTACAATATACATACAATATGAAGGAAAAACGTTTCGATCGATTACTTACTCAATAGTTGCAATGCCATTAATTCCTTGCTATCATTTAATAGTTTAACTAAATTTGTAATGAACATATAACTTATTAGAGTAAAGACAAAATGCCAAGAGACAAAACTGCACCAAAAAGTAATGGTTAATTCTCTATCTCTATCTCTATTTTGTTCGAAATATACGATTATAAGACTTCTGACTAAAAAATACACTTCTGCGTCGATCTCATGCGATGTTTGCCTGGACTATGCTAGTAAATTTTAATGTAGACTACGGTTAATTAAATTAATCAAAAAAAGGCAAATTACCCTTACCACATCAATGTTCACATTCTATAAACGTATCTCGACAACTAAGTTATCATCATCACCAGATAATTAATTACAATGTCGCGCATGAACCCTCAGCATCATCTTTAATCGCTGAATACCAAATACGAGGGTAGTTTGACAAGTAGTGAGAATGGAAAAGAAAAAGGAATTTTTTAAATACAAAATAATTTTTATTTTTCAATATATTCTCCTAAAAGAGCAATACATTTATTACAACGGTGCTCCAATGCCCTCATGCCATCTCCAAAGTGCGATTCCGGAAGGCTTGCAAAATACTCATTTACGAAGATGATAAGCTCGTCGTCAGACGAAAATTTCTTTCCACCTAGTGCCGTTTTCAATTTTGGAAAAAGGTGGAAGTCGGAAGGGGCTAGATCCGGCGAATAAGGCGCATGCGGTACTAATTGGAAATACAACTCATGGATTTTGGACATCGCCACTGTTCTGGTATGCGAGGGAGCGTTGTCTTGGTGAAACAGAATCTTTTTCTTTGCCATTCCTGGCCGCTTAGCACGAATCTCAACATTTAATTTTTATAGATAGCATCATCTTTAATCGCTGAATACCAAATACGAGGGTAGTTTGACAAGTAGTGAGAATGGAAAAGAAAAAGGAATTTTTTAAATACAAAATAATTTTTATTTTTCAATATATTCTCCTAAAAGAGCAATACATTTATTACAACGGTGCTCCAATGCCCTCATGCCATCTCCAAAGTGCGATTCCGGAAGGCTTGCAAAATACTCATTTACGAAGATGATAAGCTCGTCGTCAGACGAAAATTTCTTTCCACCTAGTGTCGTTTTCAATTTTGGAAAAAGGTGGAAGTCGGAAGGGGCTAGATCCGGCGAATAAGGCGCATGCGGTACTAATTGGAAATACAACTCATGGATTTTGGACATCGCCACTGTTCTGGTATGCGAGGGAGCGTTGTCTTGGTGAAACAGAATCTTTTTCTTTGCCATTCCTGGCCGCTTAGCACGAATCTCAACATTTAATTTTTATAGATGTTCTGCATAATATTGTCCGTTTATTGTGGCACCTTTCTGAAGGTAATCAATGAGCAAAATGCCCTTTGAATTCCAAAAAATTGATGCCATCACCTTGTTTGCCGATAAAGTGGTTTTCGCTTTCTTTGGAGGTGCAGAACCACGTTCTAACCATTGTTTCGACTGTTGTTTAGTTTCGGGTGTACTGTAGTGTATCCAAGTTTCATCGCAAGTAACAAATCGCCTACAAAAGTCAACCGGATCCCGCTTATAAAGATCCAAAGACTCATTGGAAATGCGCAAACCTGTGAACTTTTGATCAGTCGTAAGCAATCGCGGCACCCATCTTACCGAAAGCTTGAAAAGGCCCAATTCTTTCGTTAAAATATGCTGTACGTGTTCTGTTGAAATGTTTACCATGTCTGTTACCTCTCTCACTTCGAGTCGTCGATCTTGCGTAATAATATTATGAATTTTTATAATCATTTCCTTAGAAGTCACGATTTTGGGTGCTCCAGAACGCGCTTCATCAACACAACTTGTTCTACCACGCTCAAATTCATTTACCCATCTACTTATTGTGGCGGATGATGGAGCAAATTCACCTAATGTTTCCCGAAAGTCATCTTTTATTTCGGTAGCTTTCATACCCTTAATTACGAAGTATTTAACCACCGCACGATACTCTGCTTTTTCCATTTTAACAAAACGACGTGTTGCTTCTTTTTCAATCAGCTGTCAAAAATAAACTAATCAACCGATTTATCTAAAAATCGGAATGTAAACATATAAATAGGCAACCTAAATTACAGTGCATTTGTTTTACCAATTAGGGCGCCACTTATGTGTCATTCTCACTACTTGTCAAACTATCCTCGTACACACTCAATACTCAATTCTATTTGATGTCTTGCTCATACAAGTTACAGCAATTTTTAAAACAATTAGAGGACAAATAGGGACTGCTACAGGATTCGTATTAAATTTAGAATTTTCTCAGCTTTCAAAAAAATTACATTAGTTTTTACATTTCCACTTATAAAGTTATGCCCCGTTTTCTTTCAACGCATAAATATACACACAACTAATTAAATAAACATCGAATAGTGAAAATTACGCTGGAAAATATGACCAAGTGAACAATCAAAGTAAAAAAACTCTTACTACATTAATATCTGTATCCTACTAAATACGTGTTTCGAGAACTAAGTTACTATCCTCAGCAGTAATTAAAGCACAGTGTTGAACATAGGGTCACAGTAAAAAAAGACAGAAAAAAAACACGAAATACTCTACAAAACGTCCACACACACAGTGTCGATTTTCTCTGCATTGCTTTAGTGTGAGCACATGTTCGACTCTGTGTCTCAATTATTACTAAACATAGCAACTTATTTATTGAAATACGTATCTGGCAGGATACAAATATTGACCCTTTCCAATCGGAGCCATTTTAGTATGATTTTCAAGTATTCAAGTAGAAAGGAACTTGGGCTTTTCGAAATAAAAAGTATTAATCTGGTTTATAAACTACCGACGTCCTTGCCCATATTTTTTTCTAGACTTCCGGGCTGAAACTGCGTCTTTAACACTGCTGCTTCACTTGTCGAATTTCGTCCGCTACTGTAAGAGACATGCAGGACATAGCCACCTTGGGAATGTCCCTTGCAAGCGCGGCCGATACGTCAGAATGTGAAGCAGTATTGCCAGAAATGTGATTCTAGGTCAGCTTACTTCGTGCGTAACTATTTTCTTATCGCATCAAGATGTACGTTTTATTCACATTTCGGTATTCGAGGAATACGCGAAGAGCCATAGGTCCATATAGAAGTTTAGAGATCAACTGTAAATAATCGTCAGCTTAGGCCTTCGTTAACATTGTCACCATTACGCACATCGAGACAGGTCGAGACTAAATCTTACAAAATCCACGGAAATCAGTTCGGAAAATTGAAACATTTACAAGAATTACGAAAAACGAAAAAATTTTGAAAAACAGGTAAAATTTCATCCGTCTAAGATGCAAGTTGTTCAAAAATTGGAAGAGGAAGGCTATACGACAACATAAACCTATCGCATAACAATGATCTAGCGGATACGTAAACAAACAGAACATGCATTATCGGAGCCCAAACAAACCAAAACAACTCTATCAAAAATTACGTAACTCTAAGACTACTGCGTACAATTGGCCCCCTTTTTTACTGTTAACTCTGAAATATTGCAGCATAAAATACAACTTCCTGGCATAAAAGCTCCAGCTGTTAGACAAATGCAACAGCAGAATCTAGCAAGATGAAACAACTGCCCACACAGCCAGGTGATCCACGAACAAAGTAAGAGGGATTTCCAGGCCAAATAATTAGCAGATGTAATGATATAAACTACCAAGATTACCGTATTTAAAACCATGTGACTGTTTCTTTTGGGGATACCTAAAACTTTTTTTACAATAACTCTCCAAAAAAAATAAATGCCTTAAAAAAAGAGATCCGCCGAGAATTTGCAGCAATATGTCCAGTATTTTGTAAGGGGACCTACACCAATATTCTTTTCATATTGGAAGAGTGCATACGTCTAAAAGAGCGACACTTGAAAGTGTTATTTTTAGAATATAATTTTCGCATGTCAGCGTTTTACCAACAGATATCGTTTATTATCCTTAAATGACACTTGCAGAATGCCATTTTACTAGGACATTTTGTCAGGAAGTTAGGCTTGACCATTAGCGCCATCTCTCGAAAAAAACTTAACGTTATATTCTAATTTTGCCAATCTGCTTACAATTAAATTTGAAAACGTGAAAATATGCACTTTACGTTATACTTTGAAACTGTTAAACAAGAACCAAAATAGTTTTTTGTGCAATCTTAACCACTATGTTCTTAACTCCAAACGACAATCTTAACAATAACCACTATGTTCTTAACTCAAAACGACAATCTTAACAATTGACACGTCATGATAGTCTTCTTCAAAGGAAACTAAGTTATGTGTCTCCATCGGCGGGTAAGGCAGTGGCTACAATTTTTTGTGTTTTGGGAGAATAATTTTCATAGACTATTTTGCAAAGGACCACACTGTTAACCACACTATGCCACCACACTAGACAAAATGAAAAAGGTTTCTTAAAAGCAACCCGAAAAGACTCAAAAAAAATCCTCTTTTATCATGTCAATACACTTTCTTCAGTTAAGCTATTGGCAAATAATTGACTCAATTAAGATTCCAGGCTGTGCCTCACTCACTCTCAAGGGATCAAGCCCAGAATTGACTTCTACCACTTATTCCTCAAACTTAAACCTTATTTTTACTGGTCGAATGAAAAACTTGCTGCAGCAACGGAGCAGCATTGTTTGTCCAAGCTTGTTAAAGTTGAAGGAGAATATTTCGAAAAATAATAAGAAACTCGATACCTTAATTCATACGCTTCGTTTCGAGTTTCACTTTGGCCGGGCGTCCAAATCTTCTAAAAATTCGAAGGTAATTTAGATGGAGCTTATAGGTTGATATATAACCCCATTCCACATTAATTTGTTGATGATGCCAACTTAGTTGTCGAAATACGTATACAGAATACCAAAATTAATGTGGAAAGGGGTTATATATCAACCTTCAGTGATGAAGAATGCCATTGTAGCTTATGTTCCTGAAGATTACTTAAGACGTATTTAAAAACTTGTTTCTAAAAATTCATTTATTTCCTTGATTTAAACTTTAATTCATTGCTTTTTTGACATACTATTTCATTTTTTACCATCACTTTTTCCAGTTTTCTATTCCTATTGTCCTTCTATCCGGTACTGCTTCTATTAGTTTCTTACTAAAATTATTTTAAACTGTTTTTGTTACTACCATAATTGCTCAACATTTTTACCACGACGTGAAATTAACGGCCGATTATCAGCTTTTAATAGGTTAAGCTCGACGTTTATGGTCGCTAAGAAATTTCGACAAACTAAGATGTATATTTGCTTGAGACATTTGTAAATAAAAAATTCAGAGCCGTCTATATAATTACTCAAAAATTAAATTGGCTTTCACCCTATTCTTTTTTAATAAGCGCTCTATTGAAATACAAAAAAATATTAATCTGCTGGCATAAATAGGTTCACTGCACTATAAAATGTTAATATTTTTAAGTGAGTTATTAACGCATCATTAATTCAAATTTATTTAAAACACTTTGCACAGCCCGTTAAAATCCAATTATGTATACAATTTATTTTGCTTTATATTCGGTATTTTTTATGTGTTCTCCTATTTATGCGATTATTATTTTTTGCCGATAATATCAATTTATGTTGAATATGATTGTTACATTCATGTTTTAAAAAGTTCCATTATACATGGAATAATGGCGATTTATTTGCTATAAAAATCGCTTATAGTACATTTACCTCGCATAATTATGGAAAGCGCAAACATTTTAATAACTGTCTTACGATAAAAAAGCGCGAGTACTCGAAAATACATACTCAACAATTGTTGAAAATTTTGCGTGTATTTATTAAATAAAATACAAAAAGAGATCGGAAAATCTAAAACGAGACAGAAAGAAAGACAACTTCTTGGGGAAAATTGTATTTATTTTTCTACATAGTCGCCTTTCAACTCTACGTATTTAATTCAACACTTATCAATGCCCTTCAATCCTTCGAAAAAACAAGAACTATCTAAACCTTCGAAATATACGTTTTCAAATTCTATGATTTCAGTAATCGATGAAAAGTACTCTCCAGACAACTATTTCTTCAAGTTTGAGAATAGAAAGAAATACGACGGAACCAAGTCTGGTAAATACAATACGAAAGGTACTAGGAAAGTTTTGCAATATGACGCAACAATGAATGGTAGAAAGCTGCGTGTTGCGACATATTGAGACATGTTGATACGTGATACGTGATACGATATTTCCAATATTTCTAATGTTGAAGAAATCTCAGGATTCGCAGCAGCGTACAGCCTTGTCGGGAAGGCTGGATAAGTGCGAATATAAATAAAATGAATAATATATGTAATTCTAAATTAAGAAAACGATTTATAACTTTATTTACACCCGTCGTAATTAACAATACACCTTCGCGAGGCGTCTTGTATAAGGCATTATGCACTCTAAGCACAACACGTGTTGCTGGAAAAGTTTGAATTCATTTCTTTCGGTTTTCTTTGTAAGTTGAACATTGTATATGTGTTACTTTGTCGTTCAAAATATGATAATAGGCTTATTTTCAAATTATCAACGTATATTGTTCACATTTACTTTACAATACCTAATCATTACAAATATAAAGGATAAGAACAACCCCACGTACACAGTACCTGGTAATTACATTAGCAGTATTCTTAGATTTACTGTTGTCAATTTTATTAATCAGAAAAATGTTGATTTTCCTATTCTACTCGTATTATTACTTTCTTTGACAAAATATGGACCCTTTGACAAATACATTTTCAAAAGTTTTTGTTCATCCGTTACTTCTCTTTTGGGTAGTTTAAAGTTTACAAATATAAATACCAACAGGATCATATGTTCGAAATTATCGACTGCAATAAAAAACTAATTCGAATATATAGTAACCACTGGTTACGTCATAAAACGAATTTTGACTAATTCGAGTAATAACAAATTCTTACACAAAGATACCGTTAAATGTTATCGCGAGCACACTATTTTTTGCAAATTGGCAGTGATTAAAACTGTAAAGAAGAAGGACATAATTACATATTATAGTCTCGATCTTTCGAACAAATTAAATTTTAACATCATACGAGCGGGCATTAGCAGCATAAATCTGGTATAACTTCTTACGTTCGCATCGGTCGTTTTATTTCCTCGTACAACTACTAATTGGCTCTTTACCATGTTTGTTTTAGTGTTTTTCTTTAAGTTGTACTATCTGAAAATGAAATTGTACAACGAAAAAAATAACCTGTTAAATGTAAATAAGCAATGGAGTACAACAAGTACCCTTACCATGTTGGTCTTTTACATAGTCAAGAATTTGTAAGGAATAATACAGGTTGTTTATTAAACATGCGGCTAAATTTGGGTGGATATTCCTTGGGGTATTTTGAGCATTTTTTTCGCGCCCGTGTAACTTTCGGAAACATACTTTGTTTCAAGGATACAGGGCGATAAAGGTTTTCAAATAGAAAACAATACTTTATTACTTACTACGGGGGTAGTTTGACAAGTAGTGACAATGGAAAAGAAAAACGAATTTTTTAAATACAAAATAATTTTTATTTTTCAATATATTCTCCTAAAAGAGCAATACATTTATTCCGATGGTGCTCCAATGCCCTTATGCCATCTCTAAAATGCGATTCCGGAAGGCTTGCAAAATACTCATTTACGAAGATGATAAGCTCGCCATTAGACGAAAATTTCTTTCCACCTAGTGCCGTTTTCAATTTTGGAAAAAGATGGAAGGTGGAAGTCGGAAGGGGCTAGATCCGGCGAATAAGGCGCATGCGGTACTAATTAGAAATGCAACTCGTGGATTTTGGACATCGCAACTGTACTGGTATGCGAGGGAGCCTTGTCTTGGTGAAAAAATCTTTTTCTTTGCCATTCCTGGCCGTTTAGCACGAATCTCAACATTTAATTTTTGTAGAAGTTCTGCATAATATTGTCCGTTTATTGTGGTACCTTTCTGAAGGTAATCAATGAGCAAAATGCCCTTTGAATCCCAAAAAATTGATGGCATCACCTTGTTTGCCGATAAAGTGGTTTTCGCTTTCTTTGGAGGTGCAGAACCACGTTCTAACCATTGTTTCGACTGTTGTTTAGTTTCGGGTGTACTGTAGTGTATCCAAGTTTCATCGCAAGGAACAAATCGCCTACAAAAATCAACCGGATTCCGCTTATAAAGGTCCAAACACTCATTGGAAATACGCAAACGAGTGAACTTTTGATCAGTCGTAAGCAATCGCGGCACACATCTTGCCGATAGCTTGGAAAGGCCCAATTCCTTCATTAAAATGTGGTGTACGCGTTCTGTTAAAATGTTTACCATGTCTGCTATCTCTCTCACTTTGAGTCGTCAATCTTGCGTAATAATATTATGGATTTTTATAATCATTTCCTTAGAAGTCACGATTTTGGGTGTTCCAGAGCGCGCTTCATCAACACAGCTTGTTCTATCACGTTTAAATTCATTTACCCATCTACTTATTGTGGCGGATGATGGAGCAGATTCACCTAATGTTTCCCGTAACTCATCTTTTATTTCGGTAGCTTTCATACCCTTAATTACGAAGTATTTAATCACCGCACGATACTCGGCTTTTTCTATTTTAACAAAACGACGTGTTGCTTCTTTTTCAATCACATGTCAAAAATAAACTAATCAACCGATTTATCTAAATATCGGAATGTAAACATATAAACAGGCAACCTAAATTACAGTGCATTTGTTGTACCAATTAGAGCGCCACCTACGCATCATTCTCACTACCTGTCAAACAATCCTCGTATTACATATAAACATTCTTAATCTACAGAAGCTGCTGAAGATGACTACTACTAGCTAGGATATTTCAGTGAGTGCCGAACAATTTCAAAAACACTAGAATTGTTTCTTGTTACATTACAATAATCAATTATCTGGTTGCTCAAGTCTTCATTTTCCACTGGAGTTCTATACACTAAAGTCTTCAATTAGTTCTATAGAAAAAATCCAAAGGATTTAAGTATGGGAATCGAGGAGGCTGTAAATGACCTCCACCTCTACCGATCCTGCGATCTTTATATGTTCCCTTCAAAAACCACGAGCAACAACACTCACATGTACTAATGGACCATCGTGCATAAATTCTATTACATTTCTTGTTGCCAGTAATAAATTCTCTAGAAATCTAGATAGGGATTCTTCCAAGAAATTTTCGATACACATCCAACATTACAGTCACATTTGCACGTAATGTTGGACAATTATGTGCAGATGCGCCTGTATCATAAAGACTTTGATGAACATTTTGAGGGTTTTGCTATCATCACGATTTGAAGATCATTCAGAACTCTAACTAGGAAGTCCATACTTAGAATGCATTTCAATCATGTCGGTGTTAGTATAGTGATTCATATTAGAAAGTTTCAGTAAAAAAAGTTTACTTATCAAACCAAAATACAAGACGCAATCAATTTTGACAGCTTTCAAAGAGAGAAAATATCAACTCACAACGTAATCAACAACGCATGGAATGTACTATTAAACGATATTTTCGATATCCTCACTAATCTCGTGGGACTACAAATAATATCTAATCGGAATGTTCTTAAAAAAATAAAAACGAATTTCTGAGCATTTCTTGTATTCTTTAGGCCCAGTGCAACACAAAATAGTTTTACTTAGGGTGCATTAATAATTTTAAAAATATCCAAGCCTTTGTCGCTTACTATGAGGTGATACCCAAAAATAACCGAAATAACAGTGCTGTGAGTGGAGATTGCTTGGCACGTATTACTGCCGTTAGGTGCGTGTGACGCAACTTGTTCTGTGTTCGGTGAACTCGGTTCTTTCGCCGAATAAGGTTGTGTGTTGTTACAGTGCATTTTTTTCTAAAAGTATTTTAGTTTGCTCATCATTTTTATCATTTTTTGTAATGTCAGACTTAAGTGAACAACGTGCGGCTGTTTAATTTGGTCTGAGAAGACTGCGTAGCAACGTGCCACCAAAGTTGCCCGATTTGTGACAGACAGAGGAATGGTCTTTCCGCCATGATACATCTGCTCACACAGCCTTATCAGTTCGCCAGTTCTTGGCTAAAGACAGCATGACTCCTTTGCCCTACGCTCCCTACTCACTTGATCTTACTCCGTACGATTTTTTTGTTACCACGAATGTACAGGGACGTGAAAGGACATCGTTTTAACGACGTGGAAGAGGTGGGAAAAAAACGACACAGCAGCTCGCAGACATACAGAAAAACGAGTTCGAACAATGTTTCCAGCAATCGAATCATCGATTAGACAAGTGTATAAAGATACATGGAGAGTATATGGTGCCAAGGTAGTATTGTAAAAAAAAATACAGGTTTTTATAGAAAAAATTTCGGTTATTTTTGGGTACTCCTGCAAAATGTCTCTTCGAAAGTTTTTTCTTGCAACTAGGGGTAGATAATCTTTTATAAATAAGGGTCCAAAATTAATTCTGTGATTGTCAATTTTCTTTTTAATTCTTTTATTACTAAAGATAAAGACTCTCTTGCTTTTCAAAACAATCTACCTACACAGACTTATATAATAGCACCTATGTAATTAGATTAGATTTCTTTAAGCAAAAACTAATTTTAACTTTTACGTCTATGTTAATTTTTTCTCTGTTCTAATGCGTTACGACTTAGTAATTGAACACCAATATACTCTCTTTAAACAAACTATTAATCACACGTCCACAATATAAAGCGGCTGCTTCTTATGAATAGTGGTGATAAAGTAAATCATTCGTCTTTTTCTCTGACCTAAAGATTCTAAAAGAAATTACCAACGAGTTTTTTAAACGCGCTTATTAACAATTACATCAGCCAATAAAAGACGTTAGGATGACAGATGATATTTATTTTAGTAACATAAAAGAATGTAATAAATAACAATTCGTTCTTAATATTCATGATAATTGTCTTCTTTCCAGGAACGCCTGACGGCGAGCGGTCACGGAACTTTGGCCCTGAGTGGAAGTTCGCCGGGATACGGTGCTGGCGGCTCCGGAGCACACCATCGGAGCTCCGGGAGCCTCCACCACAGTTCCGCTATGCAACACCAATTGCCCCAGCCCGACTTCCAACCGCCATACTTCCCGCCGCCTTTCCACCATCCACCCAGCCCACCACCTCAACAACATCTGGAATACCTCAATGATCCGTACGGAGGTCTTTCTGGTTTACATCATTATGGGCAATTAGGATTACGACCGCGTGATAGTGACCCAAATCATGGACATGTGGTAAGCATATTACTTGCGAAATACTTAAAATACATTACTACTTGATGATTTATGAAAGAGGTACGAATAAATTGATTCAATCAACTTCTCAAATAAATTTGATATACGAGGGAGCGTTTCTATATTCGCGGAATGGGGGACAAGGGGTGGAAATAAAAAAACCAAATTATTTTTCTTTTTCAATATATTCATCTGCAAGACGGATACATTTTTCACATCTTTCAATCAATTTATTTATACCCTCATAAAAAAATGATTTCTCTTTATCTGCAAAATACGCCGAAACTGCCCCCTTGACTTCATCATCGGCAGTAAATTTTTTACCCCGCAGCTCTTTTTTCATTTTCGGAAATATTCGCGGAATGAGCGGGTTGTAGAGGGGTGAGTAGGCGCATTGGGGGCGTGGCCTGTGCAGCGACTCATGATTAGTATAAATACGAAGTTTCATTGTTATTAGACAGTTAGTCTTTGAGCTATCGTCAACCAAGTAACATAATCAGGAGTGAAAAGTGAAATATGGAAAAAATCGAATATCGTGCCGTTATAAAGTTCCTTACCAGGCAAAGAAAATCAGTCGCGACCATAATGAATGAGGTGTCATTGGTTTACGGCGACTCTTGTCCAGGAAAAACCATGGTGTACAAGTGGCATAGTTTATTTAAACAAGGAAGGGAATCCCTTGAAGACGACCCGAGGCCGGGCAGGAGCATTGAGGTGACCACGCCAGCACTTATCCAAAAAGTTGAACAAATTGTACTCGAAGATGCTCGACTAAAGAAGAAACAGCTCGCAGAAATGGTTGGAGTATCCGATACAACAATTTTTAAAATCCTACACGATCATCTCGGCATGTCTAAGGTCAGCGCAAGATGGGTGCCGAGAATGCTCACGCCGCCGCAAAAACAACAGCGCGTAGAGTGTTCGCGTGCATTTTTGGACCTCTGTAATGAAGACAAGGATGGTGTATTGAGTGGAATTGTTACTGGAGACGAAACTTGGGTTCATCATTATGAACCTGAGTCCAAACAAGACTCCATGCAGTGGCATAAAAAGGGCACAGCACCTCCCAAGAAATTTAAAGTGTCACAATCAGCTGGGAAACTCATGGCAACGGTATTTTGGGACTCGGAAGGAATATTGTTGATTAATTATAAAGATAAAGGTGTTTCTATAACCGGAAAATATTACGCTTCAATATTAGAGCGACTAAAAGAAGCCATTAAAGAGAAAAGACGGGGAAAATTGACAAAAGGTGTTCTGCTTTTGCACGACAACGCGCCCGTCCACAAGAGCCGCGTTGCGTTAGCTGCCCTGCATAAGGTGGGCTTCGAAATTGTGAATCACCCACCCTACAGCCCAGACCTGGCCCCGAGTGATTATTACCTGTTTCCGAAAATGAAAAGAGAGCTGCGGGGTAAAAAATTTACTAGCGATGATGAAGTCAAAGAGGCAGTTTCGGCGTATTTTGCAGATAAAGAGAAGTCATTTTTTTATGAGGATATAAACAAATTAATTGAAAGATGTGAAAAATGTATCCGTCTTGCAGGTGAGTATATTGAAAAAGAAAAATAATTTGGTTTTTTTATTTCCACCCCTTGTCCCCCATTCCGCGAATATAAAAACGCTCCCTTGCATCTATAGGTTAAAAGAAATAATTTACTAAATACAAGAGCATTTTGCAAAGTAGATGCTGTGAGATTGATGAAGCAGTTGAAAAAATTGTTAAGAATTATGTAAACAAAAACTAATATCTATTGTTCTGGGTATTTGTGAGACTAATTCGGAAGCTGATTGCATCCTGTTTAAAGCAAAGAGCATCTTCAGCAACTTGTGAACCCAAATGTCTATTCAAACAGATAAGAAACAAAACGTTTTATATTACGCAGAGCTTACCAAACTACCAAATTTAGTCCGTATTACGTGACACAATATGCTAATTGCTATTGTAATATTAAGAAGAAGAATAACTAAAAGAGAAAAATCGAAAAAAAAGAATTCACGGAACGCTATCCGTTCTTTTTTTTTTTAGAATCGATTGATAGCAAAAATTTCAGTTCGAATATACCGAAAACAAATCACGTCAAAAAAGCATTTTCAACAAATTTTGACTCAAAACTCGTCCATTTGAACTGACTGACTGAGAAATAAAGTGTAACGTGGCACTGAAACTGAAACTGGAACTGAGTTTCAATGCGACAGACAGTAGCAGTAGTCGAGCCCTGAAGATGTCCCATACGAGTGTGTACGAAACGTCGGCAGTTGTACCAGTGATGCAATTCCAGCCCGGAAGCCCAGAAGAAGATAGAAAGGATATGTTGTTCGAACGCATCCATGAAAATGTTGGCTGCAGCAGGTGAAAGTGGGGAGTCCATGATTGCATCAGACACTTACTTATTCGTAATAGTTAAAGAATTGGATACAAATAGAGGCTTAACAAGCTTGACAAGCTAAGTCATCTATGTCTTTGGACTGACTATCAGAGGATACGATCTGCCGAATCATTTGTATGGTGTCAAGTATAGGAACTTTAATATACTAGAATTCGAAATCAAAGCTTACCAGCTGACAATATAAAAACTCATTGAACGAATTAACTAACTGTACCAAGTGCTGTATCGAAATTGTGGGAAAGAATATGTCGACTGGGTTAAATGATTTGAATAGAAGACATAAGATAATTCTACACTATTCTCGATCTTTTAGGATTCCATAGTGAACCTTGAATTTTAAACGGATTGTACACATTAACACTAAAATAACGTATAATTTTACTATTAATGTTTTCAGAAACGTCGTAAGTGTTTTACCTGTCGCTGCAATCATACCCATTAAATAAGAACAACACATTCACCAGCTGGTAAAATTCCATGCAGACATCTTTTCAATTTACTCAACACCCACATAAATACTTATTCAAATGTACAAGTGTACTACTATTAAAGCAATTTTCAATTAACGTTACGTTGCAAACTGACATAAGTATTATCATCTTGCTTCAAAGAGAACCTTGTCTTTTGTAAAAATTTCAAGTATTATACAATTATCTGTTGGCATAAATAACTTTTTTAAATAAATCAATACACTCTAGAGATTTTTCAAAGACATAATTACATAGTGAGTAGCAAATATATGCGTATGTTTATTTTAATACAACATTTAGCAAGATAAAATCAGAAGGAAACGTATGTACATACATGTTAGTTGTAGAGTCCAAGAGTGAAGGATCAGCAAGTATAACTAACTATGTAAATTCATTTGGAGGCTGTGTGAAGTCGAATAATCAAAAACGGCAATAAATCCTTACCGCATTAATATTTGTGTCCTGGATACATATTCGACAATTAAGTTGTCATCATCAGCAAAAAATTAAATACAGTGTTGTGCATTTGTCCCCAGGAAAGCTACATAAAATAAACCACGAAGCACTCTACTCGCAGACCGCACAAACACTTTTTTGGCTTTCTTAATTTTAAGTAGCTAGTATAATTCTTGTTTAATCTTCATAAAAGTTTAAAAAGGTGGAAAGTATTTACAATATTTTATTGCGGAAATAGAATTAAAAGACGGTTGAATTAATAACACTCGTCAAAATAGACTAGGCCTAATACATGGTGTGGCAATTAAATAGCGAAGCTGCGCTCCTTCCATCGCGCAGTCACATCAGGCGAAGCTGTGATTGGAATATCATTGACCTTGATACTTCCCAAGCAACAACCCGTAGTTTCGCCTCTCTGTCTGCTTTAGTTAACTTTCGAGCTTTAATAGTAGAGGAGACTGTTACTTAGTAATGCTGTGATAATGGTTGACATAAAAATCAAACGGCGAATTAATAAAATTCCTTGTCAAATTTTAAAAAATCGCCAACAATATGTTTACCGATGTTAAAGGACGTGTTTGGTGAATATGCTGTGTTACGTGCGCGAGTTTTAGAATAGAACAAACGGTCAGGAAAAGGTCGAAGATGATGAACGTCCTAATCGACCTGTGACCTCAAAAATTGAAGGAAACCTTCAGAAAAGTAAATTGTGCGGAAAAACCAACATCTGCAGCATTCGGATGATTGCCGATGTGGTAAACATTAGCCAAGAAATAATAAGAATACACAGTTTGCATGATGAATTAAACACGACAAAAGCACCAGTTCACAATGCCATGTCTGTGAAACAGTTTTTAGCGGACGAGAGCATTACTATGCTTGATCTTCCTCCGTATTCACCAGGTCTCGCACCATGTGACTTCTACCTGTTTCCAAAAGTGAAAAGTGCATTAAAGAGAGAGTTGTTGAAGCGGCTGACAAGTGATTAACTACAGCATTGTTTCGAACAATGGAAGACACGTAGACAGCGGTATATAAATAGGGGAGAAGAGTAGTATATCGAGGAAGATAAAAGTTAAATATCAGTTTATTTGCAATAAATAACATTTCTCACATCAGTCTCTTTATTGAATTGCCACACTACGTATGGACCCATGTCTCATCCATGGTGACAAATCGCCGCACAAAATCGGTCGGATTCTTGTTAAATCGGTCCAAAGAATGCTCCGAAAATCGTTTGCGCATTTGCTTTTGATCGACATTCAGCAAATGCGGCACCCATCTTGCGCAGAGGTTTCTCATCTCTAATTCTTTGTGCAAAATGTTTCGCACCCTTTCTTCCGATATCCCCACAGCCTCAGCTATCTCACTCACTTTCACTCGCCTATCGTCCAACACAATATCATGTACTTTTTCGATGATTTCTGGTGTGGTTGCGGTTTTTGGCCGTCCTTCACGTGGGTCATCTTCGAGGGATGTACGACCAGGTTTAAATTCAGCTGCCCATTCTTTAACGGTTGACATCGAAGGAGCAGAGTCCCCGTACACTTTCGTCAACTTCGGATGAATTTCCATAGGGGCTAAACCATCTAAAACAAATAATTTTATAACAGCACGATATTCAAGTTCATCCATTTAAAAAAATAACACGCACGACGTCGACTACAAAAATTCTTGCAAACAAACTACTTGAGAGAACAAGTTGAAAGTTTTCATATGAACTAAAGACACATGCAGCCACGGAGGAAACATAAATTTCTGTTAATTGTAATCTCTGTGTTAGGCCGAGTACTTTTCACCTTGCCCACGTATTATTGAAATGACAAACATATGATATTCCGGATTGTCTTTTTTAAGTTAGCTTCCCTAATTAATCTGTTGATTGTTTCTGAATCAAAACCACTGTATCTTATTATTAACGGTTGACATCGAAGGAGCAGAGTCCCCGTACACTTTCGTCAACTTCGGATGAATTTCCATAGGGGCTAAACCATCTAAAACAAATAATTTTATAACAGCACGATATTCAAGTTCATCCATTTAAAAAAATAACACGCACGACGTCGACTACAAAAATTCTTGCAAACAAACTACTTGAGAGAACAAGTTGAAAGTTTTCATATGAACTAAAGACACATGCAGCCACGGAGGAAACATAAATTTCTGTTAATTGTAATCTCTGTGTTAGGCCGAGTACTTTTCACCTTGCCCACGTATTATTGAAATGACAAACATATGATATTCCGGATTGTCTTTTTTAAGTTAGCTTCCCTAATTAATCTGTTGATTGTTTCTGAATCAAAACCACTGTATCTCGCGATGTTCTTAATACAATTTAATTCCCTTTTGTATTTCGCTTTTGTTAGTTGAAAACTAAGCAAACGATTGCTAAAAAAATTTAGTTTCTGTTGTTATTTCTATAATTTTTGATTAGATTTAAATTTTACGTTAGTAAACTTAATCTTAGATAGTTCAATTGATCATCTTTAAAAGACTGCGTCTTTAGACTTGCATTTTTAAATAAAATCATTATATATTCGCCACAACATCCACATTATATACATCGACATCCTATACGATGGGTCCGAACTATGCCGGAATATAATTTATTCGGAAACTAAAAATTTCGGTAGGGTTGCGTTCTGAAAACGGGGTGCCCGAAATATCGGAGAGGGATCCAGATTGCTTACATTCTCGAGCAAGTATTCCCCGTTAGTGCAACTATGTCAAGACATGAGAAATATGTCAGGAGCGCGTCTTTTAATCTTATCGTAAGGATGCAGTTATGACATTGTGTGTAGATCGGACAACGCCAACTTTGTTATACTTCGGCAAGAGATATCGTTACTATACAGCGTATCGCGGGAGGCGAACACATATATTGCATGAATTTGAAAAATTGAAATATTTTGTTTCCTTTTTTTGTTCCTTAGATACGGCATTTTTATTTAATAAAAGTGCATGATTTCATTTTGAAATTTCCTCTTAAATAACATCCGATATTGAATAGTGATTTTCGCTCATTTATTAGTTTTTACAAATTAATTCCAAGAATCATTTCCACCTTATCCGGAGATATTTGAGAGACAATATCAAAACAAACAAATATTATAGGAAACTCTTAGTTAAAATGATCTTATCAAAGTCACTTAACTAATGTACGAGGATAGTTTAACAAGTAGTGAGAATGACACATAGGTGGCGCTCTAATTGGTAAAACAAATGAACTGTAATTTAGGTTGGCTATTTATATGTTTATATTCCGATATTTAGATAAATCGGTTGATTAGTTTATTTTTGACAGCTGATTGAAAAACAAGAAACGCGTCGTTTTGTTAAAATGGTAAAGCAGAGTATCGTGGGGTGATTAAATACTTCGTAATTAAGGGTATGAAGATAAAAGATCAGTTACGGAAAACATTAGGTGAATCTGCTCCATCATCCGCCACAATAAGTAGATGGGTAAATGAATTTAAACGTGGTAGAACAAGCTGTGTTGGTGAAGCGCGCTCTGGAGCACCCAAAATCGTGACTTCTAAGGAAATGATTATAAAAATCCATAATATTATTACGCAAGATCGACGACTCAAAGTAAGAGAGATATCAGACATGGTAGACATTTCAACAGAACGCGTACACTACATTTTAACGAAAGAATTAGGCCTTTCCAAGCTTTCGGCAAGATGGGTGCTGCGATTGCTTACGACTGATCAAAAGTTCACTCGTTTGAGCATTTCAAATGAGTGTATGGACCTTTATCAGCGGAATCCGGTTGATTTTTGTTGGCGATTTGTTACTTGCTGTGAAACTTGGATACACTACAGTACACCCGAAACAAAACAACAGTCGAAACAATGGTTAGAACGTGGTTCTGCACCTCCAAAGAAAGCAAAAACCACTTTATCGGCAAACAATGTGATGGCATAAATTTTTTGGGATTCAAAGGGCATTTTGCTCTTTGATTACCTTCAAAAAGGTGCCACAATAAACGGACAATATTATGCAGACCTTCTACAAAAATTAAATGTTGAGATTCGTGCTAAACGGCAAGGAATGGCAAAGAAAAAGATTCTGTTTCACCAAGACAACGCTCCCTTGCATACCAGCACAGTTGCGATGTCCAAAATCCACGAGTTGCATTTCCAATTAGTGCGCCTTATTCGCCGGATTTAGCCCCTTCCGACTTCCACCTTTTTCCAAAATTGAAAACGGCACTAGGTGGAAAGAAATTTTCGTCTAACGACGAGCTAATCATCTTCGTAAATGAGTATTTTGCAAGCCTTCCCGAATCGCATTTTAGAGATGGCATAAGGGCATTGGAGCACCGTTGGAGTAAATGTATTGCTCTTTTAAGAGAATATATTGAAAAATAAAAATTATTTTGTATTTAAAAAATTCGTTTTTCTTTTCCATTCTCACTACTTGTCAAACTACCCTCGTAGAAGCTTCAAATACATATCACTGACAACGACGAAAAGAAAATAGTTTCTTGTAAATAAAAATAATTAAAAACAAAAGATTCACGAAAGAGTAAAAACCAAATACAGGGTTTTCCATTAAAACCGATGCATTTTGTATGTAAAAATAAAACACAGATTAAATCTTAAGAAATTTAATACCATTTTTAATTAGGTGTGAAGTACAATTAATATCTTTATTGATGAACAACAACAACATTCAAATGTCCTCCTCAAAAGTGCTATAAAAATGAATGCCGCGTCGAAACAAATTTTCCATGAATTTTTCATATATCGGGTTGAATGTCAAAATGACATAATCACTTAAGGTTCATATACATATAACCCCTTTCCACATTAATTTTCCAAAAGCCAAAACGCACACTGCATGCGTTTTGGCTTTCGGCGGTACAGATCGTGTATGGTACACGGTACACTGTTTAATTATCTGCTGATGATGGCAACTTAGTTGTCGAAATCGTATACAGAATGCGAAAATTAATGTGGAAAGGGGTTATATATCAAACCTTAAGTGATTAAGTTTTATCAACCACAGGCTCCATCAAAATTACCGTCAAAACTTTATTAATTACAAATGCCATTGATCAACAAATAAGTGGCAATAACAAAATTTGCAGTTTTTCCTAATTTTATATCTTCTTGCCATTAGAACTTTAAGGTGATTTTGATGGAGCCTGTGGTTGCTGAACTTAATCACTAAAGATTGATATATAAACCCTTTCCACATTAATTTTCGTAATTCTGTATGTGTATTTCTACAACTAAGTTGTCATCATCAGCAGATAATTAAGCAGTGTCGCACCTGGGGAACTACGGCAAGAAATACTCGTACGAATAAACTAATTCCGCACACGATACGTACCGTTGATAGCCAAGACGCACATGCGTCACTGCTTAATTATCTGTTGATGACGACAACTTAGTTGTCGAAATAAGTACACAGAATTACGAAAATTAATATGGAAAGGGGTTATATATCAATTTTTAGTGATTAAATTAGAAATTTACACCAAAAAACCTCAAGAAGTAAGACCAAAAAATATTAAATTAAAATCAAGATTCAGTATTCGAAACTGATATGTAAATATCAAAAAAATTAACGAAGGACATTTTGATAAGCTCCGAAATGTATTTAATCTAGTTTTAATCTGATTCTTTTCTCATATATTTTTGACATCGTCTCTATGAAAATTATTTTAAAAAATATACAGTTGACCGAACATTTTCATTTAAACGTATGTATTTATAATGAAAAACGACCAACTATTTGCATGACTTTAATACATACAGAAAATATTAATAATCTCGTTTTCATATATTTTTAGGGCCAATTAAGTCATGGTGCCAGCTTTCCATATAGCAGTGGTGCAAGTGGTAGACCAGATTATGGTGTCACAGCACCGCAAAGAGGGCACGATGACCCTTTGTCTCTACACCAAGCCCTTGGTCAAGCCGTCGAAGAAGCCCAAGGTGGTATCGACGATAATGCTGGTTTTATCGCGGACTTGCCTTTGTTGAAAAGTAAGTATCTATTGAGAATTGTGCATTTTTAAGTAAGCTTCGTTTAGGAATTTTATCTGGTTGAAAACAGTGCAATTTTTAAAAATGATATGAACCAAATTGCCATATACCTTATTCTCTAAGGATTTTGATTTAAGAAAAGGTCTCGCGCAATTAGTGTCTATCTTTTATTTGCCATGAATATCTTGTGAACGATTCCGAAACAATATATCGTACTTTGTCCCAATAAAATACATTCCTTGTATGTATTTCAACCACAATCAAATATATTAAACTTCAAGCCAACATTTTTGTTCACGTATTTGTATATTAATTTCGTAGTTGGAAATTTTGACAGATGAAACAGTCAGCAGCTCTTCTAATATAAATAACACTTAATATTTTCAACACATAGAAGATGTTTCATTGCATTTACAGGTTTTCCGCAGACCATCCCCTAAAATTCTATATTATCTAAACCTTGTCCGTAAAAGCAGCAGACACTAATAAAAAAGATTTTCAGAAGTGTATCTTGATCATTACATAATAGCTTCAAGAACTACTAAAACTTGGTTGTTTTTTAAGAATATCATAATGAATTACTTATCTATGACATATAAGTCCACAATAATTCTCATTATGTTTTCTTAATGTACTTTTTTTTCCAGTATCAAATTCCTTTTGTACGGCTATTCTCAGTGCGTTTATCCATGAATTTAACTCATTGCATTTGTAACAGTTCTTTGGTCGCGCTCATTTAGAATCTTTGGACACCTATGTCTCGGTACAATTTCAACAGTTCAGGATATTTTGGATATTTTTTTCAGACTGGTTTTCCATCAATTTGATCATGTGGTCTAAGGGTTTTTTGTCTTTGGGTAGTATTGTTAACTCGCGCATACTACCAGAAATGTGTTTACTTTTCCAACTCGTTTTTGTAAAAGCATCAATTTTTTTTCACAAATACGGGGCTAGCTGTTTATATTTCGGGAATAGCAAAAAAAAGATTTTTTATTGTCGAAAATAGCTTTATTGCTTTTCAAAATATTCTCCTTGAAAATCAATGCACTTTTGCATTCGTTTAAACCAATCCAAAAAGCATTGCTGCCACTATGAAGGCGATATCTCCTAAATATGAGTTTTGAATGCCTCAATTGCCTCTTCTTGCATAGAAAACCGTTGACCACGAAGTTTATTCATCACATGTGGGAATAAAAAGAAATCACAAGGTGCTACATCAGGCCCGTACGGTGAATGACTCACCAATTCAATGTTTTGCCCGGTCAAATAATCAATTGTTTGAACCGACCTGTGAGAGCTCGCATTGTCATGGTGGAGAATGATCTACTGTTTTCGGTTTGTTCGCCTTATTTCTTCAAAAACTTTTGGCAAACAAATAGGTGTGTACCATTCGGAATTGATCGTTCTACAACTCTCTAAAGGCACGATTGCAACGTGACCGGTTTTTCCGAAAAACCAGGTGACCATATGTTTTGATGTGCTTCGAGCGCGAACAACTTTTGTTGGATTTGCCTCATCTTGGAATACCCACACAGTCGACTGCTGTTTATTATTGGGCTCATATGTGTCGATCCTAGATTCATCACCTGTGACGACTTTATAAATGTTTTTTGAAGCACCGCCATTGTATTTTTTGTGCATTTATTGGCACCAATCGACGTGAGTCCTTTTCGAGCGGTTGTCAAATTATGTGGTACCCAACGTGAACATAGCTTCTTAACGGCTAAATGTTTATGCAAGATCTTATGCACGCTGGTGTTACTAATACCTAGAGATGCCCCGATCTCACGATATGTCACATGACGGTCTTGCATTATCAATTCAGACACTGCATTAATGTTTTCCGACGCAACAACATTTGTGGGACGACCTTCACGAGATTCATCGTCCAAAGAACGCCGTCCCAGTTTGAATTCTCTATACCAACGATATACTGTAGTTTTCGATGGTGCTTCATCACAATTTAGAGAATTCAGCTCGTCGGTGCATTCTTGTTGAGATAATCCACGCCGACAGTTATGAAAAATAATTGCACGAAAATGTTCGCGAGTTAATTCCATTTTTTCGCTGACATAAAATTTTCAAGTTACTGTCAGCAATAGAAATAGCGACCGGATAATAAAACTGTCAACTGTTATTGTTAAACATGACAAACTTCACGATGCAATCATCATATTGGAGGCAACACTAACAGTGTAGCCAATTCTCGAAATATAAACGGCTACCCTCGTACATGATAATATGAAGAGGCTTTAGAATTCGTTCTAAAGTTACTTCTTACAATAGAGAAATATCTTATAAAAATGAAGTGTAGGAGATCTTTTGTGATATTCGATGTTAGAATATTTAACAGATGTATCATAGCCAAATGTTCATATTTGACGATATTTTCAACATTCACGGGGTGCGATTATTACAACGTTTCGGTAGTACAATAGCAGCTTTTCACGCCCTAAATTTCGACGGCCTATTTTTCTTTTACATTCTCAGCAACTAGCAATTAGCTCAATCCGCTTAAAATATTCGCACGAACTAGTTAAAACATGTTAAAATATGAGTACTCACGTGATTTCGATATAATTACGTCACGTAAAACGTCACGAGACCATTTCAGGAACTAAATTAACACACCTTTTACAGCAAAGACAAAAAAAACATGGTACTTTAATATTACGATTTATTGAACAAAATATATTACATTTTCAATGGACGATCATTCACTAAAAGGAAATTGTAATCCTTATTGTATTTATGTAATGGAACAGGAACCCTGAGGATGTATAGAAATGGCAAATTTCATTCCACATGACAGGATATAAAATCAGTTATTATTGTTATTATAGGTCCTCCTGACAAGAACAAAGAACAAATGAAAATGGAAGTTATCTCCAATTAATATCTGTAACTTAATATGCATTTCTTTCTTTTACGCAAAGGAAAATAATCTAACTCTCTCCCCGTCGAATGATTACGCACGCATTTGTTTATATTATTACATATTTTCAGTACACAAAGGTACACACATACATGCATACATATTTTATATGTGGCCTGTTAATAGTTACAGACGACAGATGTTGGCACGCCCTGATACACAAGAAAAAATAACTCAATAGGTAACATAACAATGCTGGTAACCCCGGTTCTCTTTTACATTTTCGTTTTGTAATCATTTTAATCGATCTGTAATAGAGTTTTATTCTTTTTTTTTCGTACACAATCTGCACCTTATCTCCACAGTCGGTGTTAGCTCGTGTCAATCGTTCGAAACAGATACATACATATACACAGCTATTAAGTAGTGTTTTTTTTGCGCTACGGTCACCTTTTATTATTTAGTATCACGAAAATTCCTAACCCAGTTTCTCTAAAGTATTGTAACAGCGGGATAAAATTGGTATATGTATATATGTATGTTTTAAAACACAATCTACATTGGTGAATGATGCAAAGTTATGCGCCTTGAAAACGGTGACTAAGCGGAATTCTTTGATTTAGTAATTAAATTCGTCATTTATTTTCCTAATCTATTAGATTTATTATATTCCGTTACGATGAAAAGACATCTTGACTCTTTTTTGCATCGGTGTCGATATTGGTATCAGTGGCGTACCTGCTACTAGGCGATTCTATTTAACACTCAGTACATAGAGCATAACATCATGTTTTTCGCAAAGGCACTATAGATTTTGGATACTTTTATCAATTTAGTGTTCATTTTGTCAAATAATAATAATCTTTTCTTCAAAAATTACATGTATTGAGTTGGTCGGAAAGTAATTTCATTTTTGTTCTTTTATTGAAATGAACGGTAATTGTTGTATTCCATTCTATTAAGTGTTGACCATTTTAATCCTATATATCAGATGTGCAACTAGGTTCTCGCTGTTTTTTTGATGAAAATGCAACGCTAGCGATGGGAAATTCAAAGTATTGCCCATCGCTAGCGACAACTTTTTCCCATCTTTCTGGTAGAGCTCGAATACCGTCACGGTAGAAAAATGTTCGTCTTTTGAGGCTATCCACGAATCAAGCCATTTTGAGATGGCTTCATATGAGCGGAACTGCTGATTAGCCAGACCATGTGCCATCGAACGGAACAAGTAATAATCGGACGGCGCAATATCTGGGGAATATGGCGTGTGGACCTCCCATTTGAGCGTTTCTAAGTAGGTTTTAACGGGTTTGGCAACGTGAGGCCGAGCATTGGCATGCTGTAGAATCACTTTTTAGTGCCTCTGCTCGTATTATGGCCGCTTTTCACGCAGCGCTCGGCTCAATCGCATCAATTGAGTTCGATATCGTTCCCCAGTGATGGTTTCGTTCGGTTTCAACAGCTCATAATAAATAACACCGCCCTAGTTCCACCAAATACACAGCAAAACCTTCGCAGCGTGAATATTCGGCCGAATCGACGACGTAGAAGCATGACCGGGCAGTTTGGAGAATAGATAGAAGTCACAGGGAGCCAAATCTGGTGAATACGGTGAATGGTTGATGGTTGAAATGACATTTGTAAAAACAGTGATAAGCGTCTGAGATGGTGCATTATCATGTAACAAACGCCAGCTACCATTTTCACGATAATGAGTGCGCACACGACGAATACACGCCAAAAGACGCTCCGTAACACCAAGATAATATACAACATTGACTGTTTGACTAACTGGTACAAACTCTTTGTGCACCTTTCGAATCATAAAAACAAATCAACATTGTCTTAACTTTGGCTTCTCCAAACGGCTTTTTTCGGGCTTTCTTCGCTTGGATGCTTCCATTCAGACTCTTGGTGTTTGGATAATATAACCACGTCTCATCGCTAGTTCCAATAGAATACCTGAAGTGTTCGTCATTTTTTGAGACTTTAATCAAGTCTGTATAATATTGAATTCCCAACAATAAATCATAGGAAGCTGCTTGTTGCTGCATGTTGAGACATGTTCATACGTGCATAGTAGCCGCCGCGTCATGTCGATGGGCTCAGTTATTCATTAGCAGTGAGTGTGTAAAGTGCTTGCGATGACATTGTGGTCACGAAATGAGATAATGACAGTTTTGCGTTATAATTTCGTGCGTGGTTTAAACTTCGAAAAAATGACTTTGTCCACATCGTACAACGATATTCAGGTGGTATAGAGAATTCCAAAGGGGAAATTTAACTGTGGAGGATGCTAAGAGGCCGGGAAGGCCACGAACGTCAGTTACGGAGGAAAACGTTACTACTGTGAGTAAAATGCTTGGCGAGGACAGGCAAGTGACCTACCAACAGATTGAGGGTACTTCAGGCCTAAATGTACCAGCAATTCATTCGATTCTGCATGATCATTTGCACGTGAAGAAACTTTGTTCTCTCTGGGTGCCGCATCGACTGACTGAAGAGCAGATGACACGACGTATGACTTGGTGCCCGGAGATGCAAAAAAAAGTTTAATAAGGGACAAACTCGGTACGTGAACAACATCGTGACAGGTCACGCGACTTGGCTATACTATTACGATGTGCCGATCAAAGCTCAAAACAAAGTTTGAGTTTTTGATAATGAGGACACACCCGTAGTTGTCAGAAAAACCCGATCGGTAAAGAAGAAAGTGATAGGCTGTATTTTTCAAATCTAGTGGAATTGTGGGACGCGTCGTTTTGGACACACATAAGACAGTCACAGCTAAGTGGTATACTGAACAGTGCCTGCCTAAAGTCATTGGATCTATGAAGAACCTGCGGCCAAAATCAAGAATGGCCACCTGGTTCCTCCATCACGATAATGCTCCAGCTCACCGCGCCAAAGCCTGCACCGAATATTTGACCACGACAGGATTGAAACTTTTCGAGAACCCTCCATACAGTCGAGATCTTGCTCCCTGCGACTTTGCACTGTTCCCGCATGTGAAAATGAAGCTAAAAGGGAGGCAGTTTTCCAGTGATGAGGACCTTCTACGGACTTGGGACAACGAGTACGCTTTACTCCCTAGTGAAACTTGGCAGAACTGGTTTAAAGATTGGTTTTGAAGGATGGAGAGGCGTATTGAGTGTAGAGGAAATTATTTTGAAAAAATTAAATAAACAAAGCTATATTGCAAAACTTTCCTGGTGCCCTTTGTACATCTTTAACATTTCATCTTAAATGCCTTTCGCACCAAATTGAAAAGAACTGGGAATAAAGGGCCACCTTCTGTCAATTCCTTTTTTCTTTGTTTTCTATGTTTGTAAAGGTATTCTCTAGTGGTATCTTTAACCAACCCTATATTTTTAATTTTCTCATTGCTTTTTCCAAACAAAATACGCCCATTTTTAATCAATGAATTTCCAAAGTCGTGCGTTTCAGTTTTTATTCTTTAGCAATGGTGGAGATAGATTCAAATCCTGCCAAATCCCCTTGTAATTGACGTAAAGATCGAACACACATTTTGGTGCCTGCGATTTTTTAACTGCAGAAAATTTTTCATTAATTTTCTGAAATTCTTAATAACGACGGAACAGCAGAAAATGTACATTTTCATTAGTTAAAATTGTGCCGTTTATAGTTGACTGGTAGCTCACTGGCAAGTCACTGGCTTAACACACCGAAAGTCTCCATGTCCTGAGTTTTTCGTTGTTTCCCTTTACCGTTTAACTGAATTCTGACAAAGATCTTAAGTCGCACCACAAGCACGGACGAAATAATAACGACTGCCAAATGCCCTTGTAATTGACGTAAAGATCTTGAGGGATGTAAAGGCATAGATTATTATAAATGAATTTCCACACGTCTATCACAGTACGAAAAACGGAAACCGTTTTACATGACAGATACCTATGTTAATCGTGGAATAAAGAATGACTCTGCTGTCGATGGATAAGACGGATTTCACTTAGTGAAAGCCTGACTGTTAACCTGTACCTCATCAACGAATCTATTCCGTAATCAGACAACTACCGTGGAAGGCGCTTGTCGTCTGTTCGTATACAATGCACATGTAACTGTTCATTTTAGAATTAAACATGTGTAATCCGTGTGTAAAACAGTTTCAATTCTGTCCGACAGCTGAAAGTATAGTTATCTGTCACTACCTATTATCGGAACGTGTCATTGATGAGATGCAGGTTGACTGATGAGTTTTCAATAAACGAAACGCCTCTTAACCAATATCTCGTCGACAACAGAGTTGTTCTTTATTCTACAATCAGGAATGTGCCGTATAAAGCGCTTGTCGTACTGTAATGAACGTGTAGCTATTTCATTTACGAGATAATCGCACTACCTATACATTTCCATCTGTAGCACAGTTTCAATTCTGTTCAATTAATGAAGGTATAATTATTTTTCACTAGCTAATATATGTAAGCTATTGATGGATGTGGACTCACAAATTATTATTATTGCGAAGCGTTTAATTATGTTTGTGTAATTGCAAAAAGACCTCAACATAAACTTTAAAAAATATTGTTGTTTCTTGTTGATAGCAGAATAGGGAAATTATTCATGCCATAAATCACCTGGATATAGAACCTCTTATTGATTCATTTCCACAGCACTGTACACCTTCAGTTTGGATATACAAGCTTTCACATTTCAATAAAAGTAACTTCATCAACGCCACTGTATCGCCGATACATTGTTGATTTCTAGACGATAAACAATTTGGCAATTAGCTTCACTCGTTAGCTAGTCGTGTGAAACAATTACGAAAAATGCAAATTAAAATTCTTCTCGTTTTTCTTCCTCGTTCTACTTCTTTTTCATCTATTTCTTCTCAGTCATTCTGCGCTGGCGGCTTTTTGGCGGCATCACCGGTGTTTCTATGTACGCGGCATTATCGCATATACGAGCACCTCTATAAGAAGTTTTTAAGAACTTTCCAATTTACCAGGAGTTCGATGGCCTTATTAACCAATCAAACAAGTTAGGTTGGCAAACTATCGATTTAAAAATGTGTGTATACATGTTATGACAAGGCAAATTTTCGACTGTGCTCGCTCGCGCACTTATTGAATTTATCCTAGCGTCCGTTCCGATAGGTAGCCGGCCGTGTTCACCTTCGAAATATAATACGTTTGACTAATGGAAGCCCGAAAAAAAAACATACTTAGGATAGCGGATTGAAGCCGCGTACCTAATTTATTTTGGAACGAATGGTCCAGTATTGGCAAATTTCTTTTTCTTTTCGCGAATTTAATTAACGAATTTCACTGTGAAATTAACATCGGGAAGTTTCTCATCCCGTAATAATAGCATTAATTTGAAATAAAGCATATATCTATAGCTGCGAAATTTTAATAGTTAATTTAATATTAAAAAATATTTGGCAAAAAATAATTTATTATTTTCTATTAACCGCTTTCTGAATATCTGAACCCTGGACAATGCGATGCGAGATTACAACCGTACAAAAACAAATATGTTAGCATTCCTGGCGATTTTTAATATATTGCAAACTTCATTACCTTGTTTTCTTTGTCCAGCTCGCTTTATTTCGTTTGATTAAATTTTTAATGAAATTGTTTGCCGGAATTGTTCGTTAGAATAAGTACTTGTAAAGGAAAATTTGTTCTAAATAAAACTCTACTACTGTGGGCAAAAAATAGTAAGACTTTGTTCATAATTTTTAAATTCTTAATTTATTCTTCCAAATCTATTTCGTCCCCCTCAAAGTAATCCCCCCTGGCCCCAATACACTTGTGCCAACGTTTCTTCCAATTCTCGAAACAGTTGTTATAGTCAATTTCAGGAGCAGCCTTCAATGCGCGTAGCGATTCACGTTTAATGTCTTCAATTGACTCAAAACGGTTTCCCCGGAGCGGTCGTTTGAGGTTTGTGAATAGCCAGAAGTCACACGGAGTCAAATCAGGCGAATACGGTGGCTGCGGCACGATATTGATTGAAAATTTGGCGAAAAACTCAAGAAGAATTAATGCAGTATGCGACGGTGCATTATCGTGGTGCAAAAACCAAGAGTTGTCGGCCCATAATTCTGGCCTCTTTTTACGAATAGCATTGCGCAAACGACGCATAACACTCAAATAGTATTCTTTGTTGACAGTTTGGCCGGTCGGAAGGAATTCGGAGTGCACCACACCTCGATAATCGAAGAAAACTGTCAACATAACCTTGATTTTTGACTTGCTTTGACGTGGTTTTTTGGGCTTCAGCTCACCTTTGATACGATATTCGGCCGATTGATCGTTTGTTTCCGGGTCATAAGCGTAGATCCAAGTCTCATCTCCAGTTATGATGCCTTTCATTTTGTCTTGATAGTCGGAAAGCATTGTTTCACAGACGTCAACGCGACGCTGTTTTTCGAAAAAATTGAGTGATTTTGGAACAATCGTGCTTTCACTTTTCTTAGGCCCAAATGATCTTTCAAAATGGTTTTCACTGATCCTTCCGATATTCCAACGATGCCAGTAAGGTCTCTGACTGTTAATCGTCGATTCTCAAGCACCAATTCCTTGATTCTATTGACGTGTTGATCATCAGTTGATGTTGATGGCCGTCCTGGACGTGGTTCGTCATCAACGCGTTCTCGACCCTCTTTGAATAATTTGTACCAATCAAAAACACTTGCACGCGACAAACAATTATCACCGAAGGCCTTTTGCAACATTCTGAACGTTTCGGCACCAGAAATTTGATTCCGTACACAAAATTTAATGGAACTTCTTTGTTGAATAATTTCACTCATTGTAAAAATCGCCGAATGCAGTTTTTGTACTTCACTAATGATTATTTTGATGTGACATTTAGCACAGATGTCACTGACAGTCATACCAACCTAGAAAAAAAATATTTCGATGAATGGGTTTTTGCGCGAAATTTAAATTAAAAAGTCCTACTATTTTTTGCCCACAGTAGTACTTCACTAAATTGTTTCTTGCTTTAAGATACAGAATGTTTAAAAAATGGGGTGAGTATTCTATCCAAATATAGTACTCATCAAAGGAAACAAAAAAGTCTTGATGAACATAGGTCCGTAAATTAAGTATTTTAAAGATAAAGTCTGTGGCGGTCTAAAGGGTCACGCGTTTGCGTAAATACCATTACGATATACACACTTTACGTACTTTGCACAAAGGATAAGGGGCCCACGCAAAAATCTGCTTGCCGGAGTCTCGTAACCGTAAAGACCACTGCTGGAGAGAGTTGATTATTTACTGTTATCTTACATTATTATAACAAAACTAACATGTGTTGTGTTTAAAACATACATCGAAAAAACTTGAAGAAAATATTCTACATGATCGCTTGCCATTTATACACTTGACACAGGAAAGGAAGCCTTATTAATCTGGTACGTAGACTCCTGCGGTCGTGGTCCATACTATCTCCTTCTGTGCTTCCGAACTGGAACCGCGTCACTGGTAGATCGAAAAATTTGAAGATGCGAAACTACAAGAGTTACAATTGGCAGAAGTGTTAAATGTGGCTGAAGAAACGATTAGCGACCGACTACGAGCAATGGGAAAAATCCAAAAAATGGGAAAATGGGTGCCACATCAATTGAATGACAGGCAAATGGAAAATCGAAAAATCGTCTGTGAAATGCTGCTTCAAAGATATGATCGGAAGTAATTTCTGCATCGAATAGTGACGAGTGATGAAAAATGGATTTATATCGAAAATTCTAAACGCAAAAAATCATGGTTATGACCTGGCGAAGCCGGACCATCAACTCCGAGGCCAAACCGATTTGGTCGTAAGACAATGCTTTGTGTTTGGTGAGATCAGAGTGGTGTGATGCATTACGAACTGTTGGAACCTGATGAAACAGTCAATTCTAATCGCTACCGACAACAAATTATTAATTTGAAATCTCAGAATGGGCCCGAAGACACGGTAAAGTGATTTTACAGCACGATAAGCCGTTTCATAAAGTAAAACCGGTCAAGAAAGCGTTAAAAGCACTTGGATGAGATATAATATAGCACCCGCCGTACTGTCCAGACCTTGCCCCTTCCGACTATCAACTTTTCGCATAAATTGAATACGCTTGCAGAGCAGCACTTCGCCAATTTCGATGAAGTTAGAAATGGGCATCCATAAATTGCCTGAAAGATGGATACTTTGAATAAATGCAATTCTGATACTGTAGTTTATATATTTTAAATATACTCAATGTCGACCTCTTATCGATCACGTTAAAGTGGCTTCTTTGCGGCTTTCTAAATGGTGACTCCCCCATCCTTACCATTATACGTGACAAATGCATATTATGCACATGTGTTTTACTTTACTTTTTACCAACACTTTTCTATACTTTTCAATGTCTTGGGACATTTACAAAATATAAACGTTCGTAATAACCAAATAAAGAAATAACGACAGAGACTATAACTTCAAACTTCCAAACAAAATAAAGTCAGCAGCAACACGTGTAGCGCTTGTGTGTGAACAAGGATTCAACTTCGCAATGTTTATATGTGTTTAACCAATCAGAAAACGATCACGTGCTGATCACGCATGTTTATGAGTGTATTTACTAGTGGTATAGTTACGTAATTTATTCGGTAAAGATAAATTTGACGATAAAACTCATGCGTGTACTCTATTGAGTGAAACTGTGGTTTTCTTTTAAGTGTATTTCTTGTTTAACGACAGCGTAAAAACTTACTGAACGATTAAGAATTGAATAATTGCATGTTTGGAACTTTTAATTGTTTAAAATCGCAATATTTTTAAATATGATATGGAAACGCTAAAGTGAATTCTAGTGCCCGCCCCTAACTTATTCGTAAAGTGTAATTTTTAACATTTAATGAACCGAAATTTTGAGATTATGTATATACGAGTAATATATTACATTTACTTGAACACATCTTCATTAAATAACAAGAGTTAAAAAAGTTCTTATTTCCTAACAGCTATAAATTAGAAAATGCATGCTTGTGCTGGATCTGTACTTTGTATTTACTGTTGTAAGTAAAATTTTCTCGACATTAGTCCAACATAACCTCAAACAATTATTCGTATATTAAAAATTCTAAAACGTCAGTGGACAACATATAATACTTACGTGGTATCAATTTATGTTTAAATGTTGTTGGTCTGCAGTAACAATTTTATTGGGTTGGCAACTAAGTACTTTCGGTTTTGTAGTATAAAATAAAACACTTTTTTTTTAAACAAAGAATAGTTTTTAATCAATTATATATTTTCCATTTTGCTCAATGACCTTTTGCAATCTTTCTTTCAGCTGCATGATTCAGCGCTCATAAAGTTTCTGGTCCTTATCAGCAAAAAAGTGAACCAGGTGCGAGTGAAAGTCATCGTCATTTGTGAAAGTTTTACCATTCAAAGAATTCTGCAAACTTCGAAATAAATTGTAATCAGATGGTGCTAGATCAGGGCTGTATGGGGGATGTGGCATTACTTCCCAGCCAAGCGCCAATAGTTTCCCACGAGTTGCCAAAGATGTGTGAGGGCTTGCATTATCTTGGTGGAAAACTACACCTTTCCGATTTGACAATTCTGGCCGTTTTTCTTTGATTGCTTCATCCAGTTTTATTAATTGTTGACAGTAAACATCAGAAATGATCGTTTGGTTCCTTGGAAGCAGCTCAAAAAACACAACACCTTTGTAATCCCACCAAACTGACAGCATGATCTTTTTTGGATGCAATTCAGCTTTCGATGTGGTTTGAGCTGGTTTATCGTGTTTGCTCCATGATCGCTTTCGAACTATGTTACTGTACAGGACCCATTTTTCATCACCAATGATGATTCTTTTTAAGAAAGGGTCGGTTTCATTTCGTCTAAGGTGCATATCGCAAAAGTTGATTCTTTGTGTTAAATGAATTTCTTTCAATTCGTGAGGTACCCTAATATCAAGCTTCTTAACTAGCCCAAGACATTTTAAATGTTTTTCAATTGTTGTGTGCGATACATGTAGCCTCTTCGCAACCTCTCGAACAGTTATATGACGATCACCTTCAATTATGACTTTGATTTGGTCATCATCAACTTCAGTAGGCCGGCCAGAACGTTGCTCATCTTTGAGGGAAAAATCTCCAGAACGGAATTTTTTATACCAATTCTGACACATATCTTTTGTGAGTCGCAGCAGCTTTAGTAAAATATGTCGACAATGTTCGTTTCTGCACTCCATTTAAAATTAACCCACAACTAATAGCTTTAATAAAAATCATGCACTACTTGCTTCTGAAGTTACGTCAATGTGGCGACAAACGATAAAGTACAGCACTAACATACGTTATACAAAAAATAAAGCAACGCTCTCTATCAGTAAAAACCGAAAGTACTTATCAATAAGGTTGATATATAACCCCTTTCCACAATTAACTATTTGTAAATTCTGTATACGCATTTCGACAACCAAGTTGTCATCATCAGCAGATAATTTCAAAGTGTCGCACCTGGTAAAACACGGTGCAGTGCACTGTGCAGTGCATATCTTGGTTTTGAACGGTGAGGATCGCGTACGGAGTTTGTTTTTTCGTGGAATTTTTTCGCCGTGTTTTACCAGGTGCGACACTTTGAAATTATCTGCTGATGATGACAACTTGGTTGTCGAAATGCGTATACAGAATTTACAAATAGTTAATTGTGGAAAGGGGTTATATATCAACCTTATTGATCAGTCAATCAACCACAGGCTCCATCAAATTCAACGAAAGTACTTAGTTGCCAACCCAATAATAAAAGATCTGCCATCTATATATAATATTCAAATACATTTATTTGATCGATTTACCATAAGCATATAAATGTCTTCTTAAAAGTGTCACATTTATGTTTACATTGCATAGATTTAGTAGACATACGTTCATAGCTACAAGGCATTAAGATCGTATTATATGTCATAAAACTTATGCTGTAATGTAATTTATCATCATATATTTTGTCTTTTCTAAACCCAATGAAAATTTATTCTCTGAAAATAATTTTTTTTAGAATACGAAGTAGTGTATTCAAGTAACAAGTTAATAAACATTTGTTACCTTTACCCATCATTTCAGTGATAAGTAATTATTTACTAACTAAATACAACTTTCTCGCACGAGTGCAGGTATAAAATTTTATTTGCGCAAATGCTAGAAAAGGTCTTCGCACACGTACTTTGTACAATATTTTTTGTAACAAGCAAAATTTTATTAATATATAATACATTTACACAGGCTCTACTTTTTAAGGAATAATGTTAAAGGTCAATGGGAACACACTCAAAATTCAAACATCGAATGATCATTATGAATTATTATTGAAAAAGATGAAATTATTTCATTATATAATAATATCTACAATACTTTGACATTTATTTATTATTAATTTTTAATTTAGTCAACCTGAGTATAATTTATTCCAGCATAGTTTGAATTGATAGCTAACAATTATTTTATGGTAAAAAAGTAATTTTTAAATATTTTGCTATTTCGCATTCACCTCATGAAATACTGAACGTTACAAACACGAATTATAAATAATTTGTTACCAGCCAAAGCAAAACAAAGCTACGAGTTCACATTTACACAATTTATGGAACGGTACAAGATTAAAAAAATTAAAATGCATACAAAAAATTCTATGGCATTTCCAAAAAATACCAAGTAAAAATCATTTTAGAGACTTTTTATCGGGTAAGTAGCTTGAAGAATAAAAATCTTCTTTCGTGGCAAAAGGATATGCCAGAGATTCTCTAGCGAAATGTATGACAAAATTGTACCGTCATCATTCAAAATATAACGTTTCAACTACTTGTAGATTACAAAATTCAGAAATTTAATTAACCAAAATAATAGTAGCATGTTCAACTTCACGCGTGGAAATTGGTAAATGACGTTTTCGATTAGTGATAGTTTTTACTCAGCTTTAAACATTTTTAATTTAATATATTCCTAATAAATTTAACCGGAGCAATCATTTATTGTTATAGTTAGGCATTAAATATATTTTACTTGTTGATAGTTAATATCGAAAAGAATAATTTTTGGTTATTACTGTTGTTACAGGCATGAAGAGTGGTAAAGACCATGGAGGCAGCGCGGTCGTGTCTCCAAGTGATGTATTTTGCTCTGTGCCAGGACGTTTATCGTTACTTTCCTCAACCTCAAAGTACAAAGTGACCGTTGGCGAAGTCCAAAGACGTCTCTCGCCCCCCGAATGTTTAAACGCGTCTCTCTTAGGAGGAGTACTACGACGAGCCAAGAGCAAGAATGGCGGGAGAATTCTCAGAGAGAAACTGGAAAAAATCGGTCTGAATCTACCGGCAGGTCGAAGAAAGGCGGCAAACGTTACCCTGCTGACATCTCTAGTGGAGGGAGAAGCCATTCATTTAGCCAGAGATTTCGGTTACGTGTGCGAAACGGAATTTCCCGCCAGACAAGTAGCCGAATATCTTCTCAGACAACACGGTGAATCAATGCGACGGAAAGAGTTATTGCAAGCCACCAAACAAATAACTAAAGAACTCATGGACCTCCTCAATCAGGACAGATCGCCTTTGTGTAACACCAGACCTCAAATTCTACTCGATCCCTCCATACAGAGACACCTGACGCACTTTTCGCTAATCAGTCACGGGTTCGGCAGTCCCGCGATAGTGGCGGCTCTTACCGCAATTCAAAACTTCCTTAGTGAGTCGTTAAAGTGTCTGGACAAAATTTATCCGAATCAGAACGTACAAGGACAGCAAATGTTAGTGACATCGTCATTAGATAAAGGAAAACTCGAAGATAAAAAGTGACGATATTTTTACAGAAACTCTTCAGTATTCGGTAACATTTTCTGTATTGTGATCTGATGGGAAATAACTGTAATAATAATGATGATGATAATAATATATTTAAATTTAAACAAATATTATGCGTGAAATAAGAGAGTTGACGTTCCAAACGTTAATTTATTTGTGACGCCTTGTTCGTTTTCTTCCTTTCAAGTCTGTGGATTTTTTATAGAGACTTTGTTATGCGAATGTCGTTTTAATTGTTTTCTTTGTAATTGTTTTCAATGTCTTTTTTACCTTGTTTTGATTTACCTAATTACATATTCCTTAATTATTGGAATAGTCTCCGGATGTGTGTGAAATGAAACGGAGATAATCCCATGCAGTGCCAACGATGTATTTTTTGTCTATAGTTTTTTTTTTCTGGGTATTATTAAATAATAAACGAAAAACAATATTATTTAATTGTTTTTAATAAATATTTTATTACAATAATGCGTTTTTCTTTTATATTTTGAAACATACCTGCGAATGTACCACAAATACTGTTAAAAATAAAATATTCAATAGAACAATAACAAGCTCAAATCACTGAAATTATAGCAGACTTCCACATGCCCACAATAAATTAAATCTTAAAGTTGGAATCATAGACAATCCACAGTATTGTGCAAATTAATGGAATCAAACACAATATATGATAACTAAGAAAACCGTTTATTTGTCATATAATCACGATGAGATGGTATAAAATTATAAATTACTAGTAACTTAATAAGAGATATGCCCTCCCTTGGCTGCGATGACAGTCTGAACTCTTTTCGGCATGGAATCTATTAATTTTTGACAGTTTTCCTTTATTTTCTCGTCCCGAAACCACACCTAGAATTACTGCTTCTATCAATTTTGTCTTCATTGTACAGTCCATTTTATGTAACCTAACCTTACAAATGACCCACAGATGTTCAATTGGGTTTAAGTCTGGAGAATCGCCAGGCCAGTTGAGGAGAGTTATTCCTTGTTTCTTGAAATATTTGACCATAACCTTTGATTTGTGGCATGGAGCTGAATCCTGTTGGAAAATTGCACCTCCGTTTGACTCGCATTTCTTTAGATCTTTTCCCAAATACTTATACAGTAGCTCTTTATATTTCTGGCTGTTCATCATGCCTTCTATAGGTACCAGCGATCCAGTCCCCATGTACAAAAAACATCTTCAAAACATCTTTATAGGATGTTTGACAGTCTGATCGACATGAGCTGCAGTCAATTTTTCATCTCTACTTTTTCTCACGAATTTTGATCGCTGCCCCTGCATCAAAAAATGGTACTCGTCTGAGAACGACACCTTTCTCCAGTCTTCCTCATTCCATCCGGCATGTTTCTTGGCCCAAATAAGCCTCTGCTTCATCATTCGTTGAGGGAGGAGTTGCTTCTTCTGTGGTCGAATGGCTTTTCTTCCAGACTCTAAAAGTCTCCTACGAACTGTCAAGTCATGCTCTTTCACTCCAGCGTCGACTATGTCTTTTTGTAGTTCAAAACTAGTTTTTCTTGGTTTCGGCTTGCTATTTCTGACCAAAAAAGTGACATCCCGGGGTGTCATCTTCCTCTTTCTTCCACATTTTCCCGCTCGTTTCACTTCAATTATTCCGGTATTCTTTTTCTGCTTTAGGATCTTGCTTACTGCACCTTAACTAACACCACATTCCTGAGCAATATCCATCTGTGTCATTGAAGTGTGCTCACTTAATGTCACAATCTTCTCACGTTTTCTGGGCGTGATATTCATATCGCGAACAACCGGTAAAAGCACAATATAAATCAAATTTTGAACTTTGAAAGAGTATATGTGAACAAACTCTATAAAACGCACAGTGTTCCCAGTGATATAGGTTATGTTTTTTGACATAAAGCTTCTGTCAGAACTGACCTAACAATGTTGCCACATGCAGAAAACTAAAAAAATAGTCATGATTCCATTAATTTGCACAATACTGTACGTGAAAAGAATAATTTATTTTTGTTAAAAACGTGCGTTGAACGAATGTACAGTTTTAAAATTTTGAAAATATATTTATAAGAAAAATTACGCATTCATATATAAAAACAGCATGTACAGTCAAAATATTATTTTTCCTAAAAATGTTCGATAACTTCAATTGAAACTAAGACCAAAAGTCAATCTTATAATTCGTTTTTGTGCTATAAATATTGTGTTTATGTCGCTGCTACGGCACCAGCAATACTCTAATTCATTCTAGCATAAAAAAAGAGCATAATAAATGATCATTGGAATGGGGGAATCTACAACAGATATTATGTTTTTAATGCCCTAAAAAAAAGTAATAGGTTGTTTTAGCAAAAATTCAATGTTGAATTTGATGGACTCTGTGGTTGAGAACCAAAATGTACACAGTTTACATTTTAGTTCTCAACGGTACAGATCGCGTACGGAGTTTATTTTCGTGCAGGTATTTTTCGCCGTGGGTTACCAGGTGCAATTATCTGCTGATGATTAGTTGTCGAAATGGGTATACATAATTACGAAAATGAATGTGGAAAGGGGTTATATATCAACCTTAGTGATTAAAAAAAAAATTCAATGCGTCTGCGCCAGTTTAAATATTCATCAATTTGTACACCAAGAAATCTGGTAGGGATAACAGCGTTATATATCCTGTTGTTAAGCATCAAATTTGATGGTACAGGAGAACAATTTATTGTTCTAAATATCGCAAAAGCCATTTCTTGAATCATTTAATAATAATTTATTTGCATGGAACCAATTGTTCATAGCATTGAGGTAGTTTTGACATTCGCTCGTCAAACGAGGTAAATTCTCCTGAAAATCTCCTCGTATGACGAGATTAGTATCATCGATATAGTTTGTTAACGAATGTTTCTCATTCTGAACAACATTATGGTTATCATTTACGTAAATGTCAAAAAGTAATGGTCCAAGAACGCTCCCCTGATGTATTTCCTTATCGAGAAAATAAGAAAGCGAAAAAGTCTTGTTAATTATTTGTTCTGTTTGACAAATACGACGACTACAACTCATTAGCCAGCCTATGTACACCGCAAAGTTCAAGTTGCGTTAATAATATATTATAGTCGACATTATCGAAAACTTTACTTAAATCTAGAAAAATGCCACAAGCTAATTTACGTTCTTCTAGTATGGATAGTATTCTATCTGATTAAAGAAAAAGTGCAGTCTCGATAGATCATCTACTCTTAGTGAAACCGTGTTGGAATTCGTTAAAAATATTGTAGTTTATTAGAAAATTATTTAACCGAATGAAAAGGAGGTATTTCAATATTTTATTAAATATTCATACACTTATTGGTCTGTAATTATTAAATAAGGGCTTAACCAGAACTACTTTCAATATGCTCGGATAAATTTATGTTTGATAAATTGGCAAAATAAGAGTTAAGAACATGACATAAGAGATCCGCGAAATATTGAATACAATACTTTATGATATGAACAGGTACCTCATCAAGACCAGTCAAATATTTATTTTTAAAAGGCTTGACACTAAAGAAAGGTTTCTGAAGTAGGAGCTATTTCGTTTAACCTGTACGTATTAGTACTGTTGTTGAAACTTTGGTTTGAATTGGTGAAAAGTCGAACTGATTTGCTAAAAAGTTATCACATCAGGCAGTACTCTTTTTTTAGTTTTAAATTTGGATTAATAATTTTCCACATCTCTCTCAAGCATTTATAATTCTCGAAGAGTAATAATATTTTCTTGTTTCTTGTAAAAGATATTTGTGTTTTTTTTGATACAATATCTATAAGGGCAATATTTAAGGATTGTGTAATGACATCTTTGGAAGCTAATTTTTCTGATAAAAGCATCCAGCGTTATTCACAAACTTGTCTTACGTTTCGGATAATTATTGCTTAAATACCACATGAAGATGTCTAGAAATGAACCATATTTTAAGTTCGTATTTGTAAGATCGTATAACCTATCTCATGTCTCATCAGAAATATAAATTCCAAATAAAATTTCGGTCGATTGAATTGATTCTATTGTCTAATTGATAATAATAGCTACACATCAATGGAATACAAAGGTTAGCAGTTGAATCTTACTCTTATATATAATAATAAGCCACAACCTTGTGCAGTTCTGTGATTCTTTTAAGTTTTGCATATAAAACTGAAAAAAACAGTAGATAGCTTTTAAAGATTTCATTGTTTTTCGAAGTATTCTTCACGAAGATTAATGTACTTTTGCATACGCTCGAACCAACTCTGCAGGAAATCGGTCCACTCGTTTGTTGGTACATGCAAAATTGCGTTTTTGAAGATATCGACTCCTTCTAACGACAGGAATCTTTGACAACGCAGTCTGTTCTTGATTTTCGAAAAAGTGAAGAAATTGTTTGGATTTAGGTCTAGACTGTACGTAGGATAGTCCAACAATCCGATGTTTTGTTGTGTTAAAAATTCAATTGTCTTGCGTGCTGTGTGCGAACTTGCATTGTCTTGATGGAGGATGATTCGTCGTTCGAGGTTGGTTTTTCGAAGCTAGCGACAACTTGCGGCAAACAATGATTGCATACCAATCGGCAGTAACAGTACTTTGATCTTGTAGAGGAAATGTTGCTACATTACCTGTTTTCGAGACAAATGTCGCGATCATCCTTTTTGGGAGACTCTTCAAGAACGGATGACTTTTCTTCAACTTGGAACACCCAAACAGACGACTAGCGTTTATTTTCTGGCTCGTATGAATAAATCCAAGATTCATCACCATTGACAATGTTGTACACGTTTTTAGAGTTTCCAACAATGAAGTGATCTAGAGTTTTTTGACACTAATTCACCCTAACTGCTGTCTGTTCATCGATCAACAAATGCGGTATCCAACGAATAAAAATAATTCTAATTCTTCTGCACAATTCTTTATGCAAAATTTTTTGTATTGAGGTCTTTGAAATGCCCAATAATGCTTCGATCTGGCAATATATCACATGTTGATCTTCGTTGATGATCTAGCGCACAGCATCAACGTTTTCCTGAGTTACTACCGTTTTTGCTGAACCTGCTCTTGGATTGTCGCTGAGACTAATCCGTCCACGTTTGAATTCTCCATACCAACGAGAAATTGTTGACTGATATGGTGTTTCATTGCCAAAAACAGAAACTAACTCGGCGAAGCATTCTTGTTGAGATAATTGTCTTCGAAAATTATAAGAAGTTATTCCGGGAAAATTTTTCTAGGTTTAACTAGCTTGTTAACTTTGACAGTTCGTTGTAGCTACAACTCTGCACGTATCGCACTGAAACCTTAGTTTTATTTTAACTAAAGAAGGAGGTTCATTTTTAGTACTGATATTTGATTAGTGGCGCCCTCTATGTCCCACTATGCAAAACTTAAGAGGCATCCCACGTACATATTTTTTAAACTCATTTTACTACAGCAGTTTACTACTATTTATCAAAAAATGTATGGCTAATTGTAGCTTATTTTAGTGAACAATGAACTTTCGCACTCAAAAGAACAATCAAGAAGAACTTGTAGAAATAAATGTAATATTAGAGAGATGCTTTCAAAAACGAGTCTACATAAAAAGAAAGACAACGAAATACGTCAAAAACTATAAATAATTGAAACTGAATCATCTTCCACCAAGACAATGCAAGGTCGCACACAACACGCAAGGCAATAGAATTTTTTTACGGAACAAAACGTCGAATTGTTGGGCCATCCTCCGTACAGTCCCAACGATTTCTTTACCATTCCGAAAATCAAGAACGGACTGCGCGATCAAAGGCTCCAGTCGTCAGAAGGAGAACTCGATGTCTGTACCAACAAACGAGTGGAACAACTGCTTCCAGAGTAAGTTCGAGGATATGCAAAAGTGCATTAATCTTCGTGGAGAATACTTCGAAAAACAATGAAGCCTTTAAAAGCTATCTACTATTTTATTTCAGTTTTATATGCAAAACTTCAAAGACCAGCCACGTATAATAAAAAATATAGAAACAAAATATTAAGTGCGATATCTTACCACTATTTATGAGGCATAATTAGATTTATTTACCATTACGATAATAAAAGAAAATTCTAAACATCATGTAAAATTATCATCTTGTGTCCCTTTTATTGCCTCAATCAGAGAACATCGTAAAATCATTAAAATTAAAAAAGTACTCTGTATAACCAAACAAATTACTAATACATATACTTTGTCAAACATTTTCTTAATTTAGATTGACCAACTATTCACGTGCTCTCTCAAAAACTAAATAAAATTATATCTACCATACATCTCGCATAACATAATAACGTAGTACATTTATAAAAGCTATATAATAACCCGTCTTTACAGTAAATACACGAAGAAATTTTTTTAAAAATGATTTTATGGTAGCTGATGTCGCGTCGTCCTGTTTTCATAAATTGGTCCAGTTTTCCTAAATTAGATTATTATGGTAATTTAATGACTTAAGAACATTTATGAGAATTAAATAATAATTTACAAAAGTTGCAACAAAATGCATTTATATTTATACTATATGACGTACAAAAAATACCAGTAATTTAATCAGATTCTTATGAACAAGAAAAATATAATTTTGTAACTTGTTTGCAACGTCCAATAATAATATACAATGAGAAAATATATTTGTAAACATGATAAAGCAAAAAATAGATTAATCGTTATTCTGTAATTTTTATATATTACAGTATACTACTGTGGGCAAAAAATAGTAAGACTTTGTTCATAATTTTTAAATTCTTAATTTATTCTTCCATTTCGTCCCCCTCAAAGTAACCCTCCTGGCCCCAATACACTTGTGCCAACGTTTCTTCCAATTCTCGAAACAGTTGTTAAAGTCAATTTCAGGAATAGCCTTCAATGCGCGTAGCGATTCACGTTTAATGTCTTCAATTGACTCAAAACGGTTTCCCCGGAGCGGTCGCTTGAGTTTGCTGAATAGCCAGAAGTCACACGGAGCTAAATCAGGTGAATACGGTGGTTGCGGCACGATATTGGTTGAAAATTTGGCGAAAAACTCACGAAGAATTAATGCAGTATGCGACGGTGCATTTTCGTGGTGCAAAAACCAAGAGTTGTCGGCCCATAATTCTGGCCTCTTTTTACGAATAGCATTGCGCAAACGACGCATAACACTCAAATAGTATTCTTTGTTGACAGTTTGGCCGGTCGGAAGGAATTCGGAGTGCACCACACCTCGATAATCGAAGAAAACTGTCAACATAACCTTGATTTTTGACTTGCTTTGACGTGGTTTTTTGGGCTTCGGCTCACCTTTGATACGATATTCGGCCGATTGATCGTCTGTTTCCAGATCATAAGCGTAGATCAAAGTCTCATCCCCAGTTATGATGCCTTTCATTTTGTCTTGATAGTCGGAAAGCATTGTTTCACAGACGTTAACGTGACGCTGTTTTCGAAAAAATTGAGTGATTTTGGAACAAATCGTGCTTTTACTTTTCTTAGGCCCACATGATCTTTCAAAATGGTTTTCACTGATCCTTCCGATATTCCAATGATGCCAGTAAGGTCTCTGAGTGTTAATCGTCGATTCTCAAGCACCAATTCCTTGATTCTATAGACGGCACCGGAAATTTGATTCCGTACACAAAATTTAATAGAACTACTTTGTTGAATAATTTCACTCATTGTAAAAATCGCCGAATGTACTTGTACTTCAGAAAGACAAGCGCATACTAAACACTAATGATTATTTTGATGTGACATTTGGCACAGATGTCACTGACAGTCATACCAACCTAGAAAAAAAATATTTCGACGAATGGGTTTTCGCACGAAATTTAAATTAAAAAGTCTTACTATTTTTTGCCCACAGTAGTATGTGGTTCTGGCACTGGTATTTGTTAGAAACCGATAAGACTATAGGGACTATTGGGTTTACGCGATAGGAAAATAGAAAATTTTATGCGCCCACGCCTTTCAAGTATTTTTCGTAACGAAATTATTTTTCAATATGTAACACGTTATAAAAATATTCTTACAACAGGAACTTTCGACTACGAAATGTAGAGCTGTGAAATAGGATTAGAGGGGCTTGCTTGACTGGAACTGGAAGAGCAAGCAATAAAACATATCTCTATAAACAAGCACCTACAATTTGGAATTCTGGCTAATTGTGGTTATACCAGCTATTAAAAGTAAATATCATGTCATTTAGTAAATTTTCTTGTATACCTATCTTCTTCCTACATTTAAATAAAAATATATTTTAGTGTTCAATTCTAGTTGTATGAACAGAAATAAAACATAATTTATTATAAATTAATAGCAAGATTAATTAATTCTGGTACATAGTGTCATATTACAATATCAATTCCTTCTCATTGTTAGCTTCAACAATAACCTAACCAAAAATGTATGTACCATACTATGACAAGTATACTTTACACTAGGAGAAAGAACGTAAAAATACTATATCACTCGTTTACTCGCTCTACATTGTTATAACCTTATTTTCACACAAACTGTCAAAGAATTATAATGCTGAGATGAATGTCAAGTAATTGTTATTTTTAAACTAATATATATAAACTACTGATATTTAACTGTAAAAATGTCTTACAAAAAACGTAAAAGGCATTACCCCAGGTAAGAATGCATATTTACAATTTTCTTTGCTCAATTTTTTAACTAATATCTATAATAGTTTATATATTAGCTACTTACTAGTCTGTATTTATTCTGCTATATATATGTGTGTGTGTGTGTGTGTAATTATAATACATATTATAATTATTAAATACGTTCATTTGATATTTTGCACTACATTTAAAAAATTGCTATTATTATCGACAAAGTACTTACTCATTCTGACATCTAGTGTTAAATAGAATATTTATTATAGACGATAAAGTAGTATTTTTCAAAATAAATTTCAGTTTTCTACTTTTATATTTGTTTATGTAAAGTTGTTAATTTTATTAAAAGTGATAACGTAGCAAATTCATTTAGAACTGAATCAAAATGTAGAAAATTCGCATTATAGAGTCAAATCCTTCTTTTCTAATATAGATACCGCTTCAAGCAATTCATAAACAATAATGGCGTCATTACAATTCTAAATTCGATAAAGGTTATTAGTGAACGAAGTATTCTCTTATGAATACTATTCGCTTTAGTAGAACTTTATAATGCTATTTGACTGTGGTTTAGTCTAATTTATTTGTTAATTATTTTTAGTGCTAGAAAAAAGAAGAAAATGAATGTCAAATATCTTAACAGCGAACATTTAACCGGATTCGAAAATTACAAGGTTAGTACAACAATTGCACGTGAATATTTCATACTTAGATTGTTTATGTTTTTTCCTTGTTTTTGAAACTCGTATTTTTATAAAATAACTCTTGATAAAGAAATAAGAGCATCACAAATACGAGATAGTTTGGCATTGCCTGTTGAACTATGATCTAATTTTATGTAGAAATTATTTAAATAGCTGATGGTTATTATAAAAAAACAAAATGCAAAATAGGATGTTTATTGGAAATTTTTGCTTTTTATTAACATAAAGGTGCTTATTTTAATTTTCGATCTTAAAAAGATTGATGGTATTTATACTTCAATTAAATACATACTGATTACAGGTGTTTAAATTAAATATTAATATACAAATAAATTTTCTATTACATATGTACATTTACTCAGTTCAGACATTAATAATTAAAATATTTTAAGAGTCTAAGTATGTGAAAATGTACTTCAAAAATTAGAATTCGTAGAAAATCTAAATTTGTAGTATGCTTTAAGTTTATTTTAATTAAGTTACGAAATATTTGATAAGAATTTTTAGTGTCAATGGATTCTATTTTAAGTCCAGATGAGATTATTTTTATTAAATGATCAATCACATCTTCTGTAATAAATTATTTTAGATAATATTCAGATTACTTTATTTTACTCAAATATGTTAAAAGAACTGTTACATGTAGAATATGTGTACTATGCATACACATATTTTACAATATTTCATTGATTAAGAAGTTATTATTAGCAAATAAGCCATCGACACTACAGTGTAAAAAACAGTTGTTGTTCATCTTATCTATATTAAGTGTTTCGTGTTGTCAATGTTCTTGTCCTAAATAATCTAAATAATAATTATTATTAATAATATTTACAATATAAGTTAATTTCTTTTGCTTTCTTTTTAGTAAAAACACTCGAGTTACGGGTCTTTTAGCAAGCAAACTTAACTACAAATGCACGTGTTTAGATTAGATAAAAATTCTTATTGAAAAGTTTAGTTCTGAATATCTTTATTATATTATTTAAACACTGATTTTATGTATGTACTTATACGAGAGAAAATCTACCTAGCTATGATACAAACACTAATTGTACATTGTCTAGTAACGTTTAACAGTAACATTTTTCTACTTACGTGTCAAATTTTATTTCAAATCATTTATTATTTTGTGCTATATGAAGTGTTTCAACAAAAAAAAAATTAGTTTGATTTTTATTAAGACAAAGGAACGGAATTCTCCTAAAACTATTCAACGAATAATTAATAATAATAATTAAAATGAAATATTGGCCAAGACAATTTCAATGACTCGTGAATTCATTGAAGATGATGCAGGAAGCGCCCTTAGGACGCAACTAATCCTAATGTTTGCATTAAAGTTGAAACAAGGGTTCTCGAAGAACGTCATTTGAGAATTTTAGCTATTCTACACCATGAACTAAGTATGAGTAAAGTTTCAGTAAAGGAAGGTTTTAGTTTTTTGACTTCCAAACAAACAAATTTCTTAAGATAATTTGGAATTGTTGGATGCAAACACTAACTTTTTCTCTAAAATAGTGGTGAGACTTGGATACTTCACTGAGATCCAGAAACAAAATTATAATTCATACAATGCATCTATAAAAAAGCCCACACACATTCTTAAACTGGAAAGCTCGTGGTCGCCGTCTTTTTTTTGACCAATCAGGATTTATTCTCGTTAAATACATACACAAGAAGACTACAATAACATCTGTTAGCTGTACATTAACAAAATTATGTTCGGCTGGTGACCAAACATAAAGAATTCCTTTTTTCTTGACATTGTACGAGTTCATAAGGCAGCTAATGTTCAACCCATCGTCCACGTGTGTAACTTCTTTGCGCTCGACCACCCACCATTTATTCCGGATTTGGTTCTGTCCGACTTTTTTTTATTTAGAAATTTGAGAAAAAGCTTTCAATGTACATTGTTTTGCAGATGGTAATCAACTGAAAAAGATTGGTACCTAATTTGAAGTCCAACAAAAATGATTTTTCTAGCGGAATAAAACCGTTGCAGATAGGTGGATTATTAGGTAGGAAATTTTTGTAGTTTCTCTCCTAATAGTAACAATAGGTATCCCCAAAATAAAAATTAAAAAATAATGCAAAGATGAGATAAACACGAGGTGTGGTTATTAAATAACAAGACTGACGCTGTAAAACATTTTATTTTGAATTCATACATATTTACTTATTATCACCTTCAATATACATCCCTCTTCTATCCCTACAACGCTCCATGTGAATCTTTCATTTTTCGAAACAGTGCTGGAAACCTTCTTCTGTCAGGTCCTTCACGAAGCGTGCCGCTTTCGCTTTCACAGCTTCAGATTTCACCTTAGGAAACAGATAGAAGTCGCACGACGCAAGATCCGGCGAATAAGCCGGATGGTCTAACACTGGGATGCTGTACTTGGGCTAGAAACCTCTTAACTGATAATACGGAATGAGCCGGTGCATTGTCTCGGTGGAGAACCCATGACTTGTCCTTCCACAATTCGGGTCGTTTTTTCCTTATTCTTTCACAGAGTTGAGGATGTTGATTAATAGTTTGACCTTCAGGAACCCAGTGAAGGTACACAATCCCATGAATATCGAAAAAAACAATCATCATTGCTTCGAATTTGGATTTGCTCATTCGAGCTTTTTTAGCTCTCGGTGAAGATGGGCTCTTCCAGTGCATGGATTGGCGCTTCGTTTCAGGATCATAAGTAAAAACCATGATTCGTCACATGTTATTATCTCTTTCAGTAAGTTTGGGTCATTTTCAATGGCATTCAAAGTGTCAGTACAAACATTATTGTGAGTTTATTGTTGTTCAAACGTGAGAATTTTAGGCACCATTTTGGCACATACTTTTTGCATGTTAAAATTGTTATGTAAAATTTGCCGTATGGATTCTTTATCAATTCCTACAGTTTCAGCAGTCACACGAATACTTAACCAACGGTCAGATCGAACCAGGTTACCGATTCTTTCGATATTGTCATCCGTCTTTGACATAGAAGAGCGCCCCGGACGTGAATCAAAACACGTGCACGCAATAAACATTTGTTGCCATACTCTTCTTCCAATAAATTATAAGTTTCAGTAGCGGTTTTTCCAAGTTTCATGTCAAATTTTACGACAATTCGTTGCTCTATTGTTACACTTAACTTTTTTCTGGCGAAACAAGAGAACAACTCTAATGCGAACGAAGGCTACGGCTATACTGATTTGTTTACAGACGCGAGAGGCACTGCATTCGAAAGAGAAGACTTCTCGATAAATAGCGGTCAATCGTTGCCGTTTGGCGCATGCGCACTTCTTTTGTACCAGCGTCAGTCTCGTTATTTAATAGCCACACCTCGTAGTCTCCGCAGCATTAAAGAAGTTTTAAAATCTAGCCAAAAACATTTGAACACTTTTTTTGCCCGCTTCAGTTTTTGCAAATAAACTTTATAATGGTTAGTTTAAAAATTATTTTATGTCAAAATATTCGTATTTCAAACCCTCTTTACATGTAAAAATTGTTCCTACTATAAAAAACAATAGGTGTGTCCCACTAGGCTATTTATTATTAAATTATTTTTTACTTGGTGCACGCAAAGCTGTACAAGCAATACCAAAACTCATTTATCTTATATATTTTAGTGTTTAAAAACAAGGGCACGTATTTAATTTATAAACTATCGCAACACGAAAATACAAGAGTTAAATAAAGATGAAATATATGTATATTTCACTTTGTTACTGATAATTGTAGATTTACTAAATATCGCGTAATTAACACGAGACTTAGATACATGCAACGTATTATTTATTAATTGACAATGTATATGCGTAATAAGTGTTTTATCTGATATAAATAAGAATTATAAAGAAAATATATATGAAGAATTGAATCAATGCATGTGTTGTGTTTGTTATGTAAGATTTCTTTTTATAAAATTTCTTGCTGCATAAGTAATTATTTAAAATTTTGCTTAGTATGTTTTCTCAGATATTAATCGGCTTTTAATGATCTCATCTCTAATAAACGTCTGCGATATAAATACATACTGCGTCAAATGTGTAAAATTATAACAATTAAATATCAGGTTGTGACATATGAAATGTCCGATTTTGTAAGGAATAAAAACAAGTCTAAATTTAAAAAAATATAAATATTTATTCTGCAAAATAGTCTCCATTTACATCAATAGTTTGTTGCCAACGGCCTGGAAGCTGAAAAATTCCCTTTGAAAAGAAATCTTGGTTTTGACGGCTCACATATTGCTCAGACACTGCCATTACAGACTCCCGGTCAGGGAAGTCCCCATTTTTTAAGTGATTGTCTAAACTTCGGAAAAAATGAAAATCAATTGGCGAAAGGTCAGGTGAATAAGGTGGGTGAGGGAGAATTTCGTAACCAAATTCCGAAAATTTTTGGATTATCTGTCGTGCAACATGAGGTCTTGCATTATCATGAAGAAGTATGGGTCCATGTCTATTGACTAGTGAGGGCTGCGAGCGGCTCAATTTTCCATGCATAGTTTCCAGTTCGGCACAATAGGTTTCACCAGGTTGCAAAAATGAATAGTGAATAATACCCTTACTGGTCCACCATACAGTCACCATAATCTTTCGCGGGTGAAGTGATGCTCGTGCATGCTGTCTTGGTGCTTCACCTCGATCTAACCATTGTCCTGACCGTCTCCGATTATCATAAAGTATCCACTTTTCGTCACACATTACCACTCGATGAAGAAACTGTTCAACTTTCTGTCGATAATATAATAATAATTTTCACCAAAAACATACACGTCTTCTTCACATTGGTGCGATTCAGTTTCTTCACTTTGCCAAGGAAAAAACGGTGACATTACATTTGTAACAACCTGATATAAATGTTTCCGCAAGGCTACCCAGTTTACATTACTTTCAACACACGTAGCTCGTCGTCATAAAATCATAACAATCGCAAATTTCCGAAGAATTTTCCAAACCTAAAATTTCCTACCTAGAATTTTATTAAACCAACGAACATTACATTTGTAACAACCTGATATATAGGATCGACACTTGTAATATGCCTTTGCACAGATGTTATGTTTTTAAATTGAAGATAAATTTTTTCTTTAGGCAATAAACATTATCTGATCTTTCAAATGAAACAAATGCAAACACATTTTGTCAAATGAAAAGAAAGTTTGACTTTGAGTCGCTAACTTTTACCAAAGCAAATCCGTTAATAATAAAAGCATAATGTGAATGAAGGTGGGTAAAGTTAGACGGTAATGAAATATTTCATTAAAAATTATTCGAATTTCACAGTGCACATCTTGGTTTGCAACGGTGCCTTTGCACGGAGTGTATTTTTCGATAAATTTCTTCGCCGTGTTTTACCAGGTGCGACATTTCAAATTAAACAAATGCTGATGATGACAACTTGGTTGTCAAATGCGTATACAGAATTTACAAATAGTTAATTGTGGAAAGGGGTTATATATCAACCTTAATGTGATCAAGTCAATCAACCACAGGTCCATCAAATATCAACTCAATTCAAAAAAATTCAACGAATTTTAAAATAAAAAAAATTCCGAATGTGCAGTATATGACGAAGAATTATGTGTTAGCTCCGTAAAAACATCAATACTTTATATACAGTATTTATGAACTTTACTATTGTGCTTTATATACATATACACAGTCTGTGGCAGAGAAAACAGAACTTTTTTAAAATAGAAACAAAAGCTTTCTGTTTTGGTAAAATTCATTTATTTTATTCAAAGTAGTCGCCTTCGGCTTCAATACAACGTCTTGCACGATCAATAAACATGTCAAATGAATTTTTAAGTTAATCTTTAGAGATGTCCTTCAAGATCGCTACCGACGTTTTTTTAATAGCTTCGACGTCGGAATAACGCTGTCCTTTCATTGGCGAATGTAGTTTGGAGAATAGATGGAAATCACAGAAGGTCAAATCCGGTGAACACAGTGAATGGTTGATATTTAAAATGTCATTTGTAGTTAGAAAATCAGTGATAAGCGTCGAGCGATGAGATGGTGCATTATCATGTAACAAACGCCAGCTATCATTTTCACGATATTGAGAGCGGACACGACAAATATGCACCAAAAGATGCTTTATAACACCAAGATAATATACAGCATTGACTACTTGTCTAATTGGTACAAACTCTTTATGCCTTTCAAATCATAAAAACAAATCAACATTGTCTTCACTTTTGACTTCTCCAAACGGCTTTTTTCGGTCTTTCTTCGCTTGGATGCTTCTATTCAGAGCTCAGAACTTTGACGCTTGGTCTCTGGATCATATTGAAAACACCACCATCGCGAGCTACAATAGAATACCCAAAGTGTTCGTCCTTTTTTGAGTCTTTAATCAAGCCTATACAATGTTGAATTCAGTTATCTTCTGTGGTACAAACCTTGCATAAATCTTTCTCAGTCCCAATTGCTGTGTCAAAATACGATGATTGAATCTTTGAAAATATTTAATGCCATTCCCACGTATCGCAATGAGGATTTCGGCTCATTTCTGATAAATTCACCCACAAGTTCGATGTTACTTTCCGCAACTACAGACTTTTTGCATCAGGATGTTTGTCGTCATTTATGTCCGTACGACCGTCTTTAAATCGTTTATACCACTCATACATACTCGTACGTGATAAACACGTTTTATCTTATACTCGTTTTATCAAATCAAACGTTTCAGTAAACGATTTACCGAGTTTAAAACAGAACTTTACGAGGGAGCGTTTTTATATTCGCGGAATGGGGGACAAGGGGTGGAAATAAAAAACCAAATTATTTTTCTTTTTCAATATATTCACCTGCAAGACGGATACATTTTTCACATCTTTCAATTAATTTATTTATACCCTCATAAAAAAATGATTTCTCTTTATCTGCAAAATACGCCGAAACTGCCTCCTTGACTTCATCATCGGCAGTAAATTTTTTACCTCGCAGCTCTTTTTTCATTTTCGAAAACAGGTAATAATCACTCGGGGCCAGGTCTGGGCCGTAGGGTGGGTGATTCACAATTTCGAAGCCCACCTTATGCAGGGCAGCTAACGCAACGCGGCTCTTGTGGACGGGCGCGTTGTCGTGCAAAAGCAGAACACCTTTTGTCAATTTTCCCCGTCTTTTCTCTTTAATGGCTTCTTTCAGTCGCTCTAATATTGAAGCGTAATATTCTCCGGTTATAGAAACACCTTTATCTTTATAATCAATCAACAATATTCCTTCCGAGTCCCAAAATACCGTTGCCATGAGTTTCCCAGCTCATTGTGACACTTTAAATTTCTTGGTAGGTGCTGTGCCCTTTTTATGCCACTGCATGGAGTCTTGTTTGGACTCAGGTTCATAATGATGAAACCAAGTTTCGTCTCCAGTAACAATTCCACTCAATACACCATCCTTGTCTTCATTACAGAGGTCCAAAAATGCACGCGAACACTCTACGCGCTGTTGTTTTTGCGGCGGCGTGAGCATTCTCAGCACCCGTCTTGCGCTGACCTTAGACATGTCGAGATGATCGTGTAGGATTTTAAAAATTGTTGTATCGGATACTCCAACCATTTCTGCGAGTTGTTTCTTCTTTAGTCGAGCATCTTCGAGTACAATTTGTTCAACTTTTTGGATAAGTGCTGGCGTGGTCACCTCAATGCTCCTGCCCGGCCTCGGGTCGTCTTCAAGGGATTCCCTTCCCTGTTTAAATAAACTATGGCACTTGTACACCATGGTTTTTCCTGGACAAGAGTCGCCGTAAACCAATGACATCTCATTCATTATGGTCGCGACTGATTTTCCTTGCCTGGTAAGGAACTTTATAACGGCACGATATTCGATTTTTTCCATATTTCACTTTTCACTCCTGATTATGTTACTTGGTTGACGATAGCTCAAAGACTAACTGTCTAATAACAATGAAACTTCGTATTTATACTAATCATGAGTCGCTGCACAGGCCACGCCCCCAATGCGCCTACTCACCCCTCTACAACCCGCTCATTCCGCGAATATAAAAACGCTCCCTCCTATATTTACTCTTTGTTCAAAATTCATTTTTCGACCAATGCCATATACACACTGTTACTTTATGCGAAATTTCTCTGCTTCTAATGGTGCAAATGTCATGATATTTTGACATAATATTGGTGAAAGATCTACCTTACCGACGCATATTTTTTTTAATAGATGGCGCCCCTAAGAATTACTATTTTTAAAAAGTTCAGCTTTCTCTGCGACAGACTGTGTATGTATTACAGCATAAATGTAATATTTATAAACAAGAATAAGTATTGCATTTTAAATTTCAATAACAAAAGTGTCTGATTTGTTAAAGTTACTGAGGAAGAAGTTATTAAAAATAAAATGAATATTTTAATTCCCTAAATGTTGATATCTTTTATTTTCATTAATATTTATCAAGAACATAAAGACTAGTTATTACAATAGATTTTTCGTTGTATGCCAAATTTTAAAAAATATTTTAAGGGAAATAAAATATACCCAAGTTCCAAAAAGGCCACAAAATCTGAAGAAAATTTCTTATAAAAATACTAATATTACAGTAATACCAAGAGTCAGCAAAGCATCTATAACGTCTAGCTTTTCTTCATTTATTGTCACCAGAGCATTCATAGTCAGTATCATAATCACTATCACTTTCATTACCTCCTTGTACAGTGTGTAAACCTGACGAGACTGGTGTGAGGAATGCTATTTATTGCCAATAAACTTATATTGGACTTTTATTCCCTTGAACATACTCTCCTCACCTATATATAGACCGCTGTATACGTGCTTTCCATTATTCAAAACAATGCTGTAATTCATCAATTGTCAGCTTCTTCAACATCTCCGCAGTTTTTGCTTTTACACGTCCAACAGACTGAAAATATGTTCCCTTTATTGCTCTTTTGAGTTTTGGGAGCAAGTAGAAGTCAAATGGTGCGAGATCTGGCGAATTCGCCGTACAGCCCACATCTAGCACCCTGTGATTTCTTTTTGTTCCCACACGTGAAGAATAAACTTCGTGGTCAACGGTTTTCTACGCCGGAAGAGGCAGTTGCAGCATTCAAAACTCATATTTTGGAGATACCGCCTTCACAGTGGCAGCAATGCTTTTCTGATTGGTTTAAACGAATGCAAAAATGCATTGGTTTTCAGGGAGAATATTTTGAAAAGCAATAAAACTATTTTCGATAATAAAAATTTTTTTTTTGTTTGCTATTCCCGAAATATACACGGCTACCCTCGTACAAGTAAAATTACAATGTCTATTATTCTTCAAGTTCTTCAAAACAATTGTAACCTTTACTTAGTCAACAAACAAAATAAAAATATTTATTAAGATTGCAATAATTCGAAAATATTTTAACGTGCAACCTTTTTTTTGTTTGTTTTTAGAAAAACAAGTCATCGAATAATTACTTATTTAATTACTTACTAATTATATACAATTTTCAAAAGTGGGAAGCAATCATTTTAATTCATCATGCAATACATTTATATAACCGAAGTAAACAATTCTTTTCATCTTGGTGGCCTATAATCTATGTACATAAATAAATTGCAGTATTTTTTTAATTTTATTTTTTATCTTCTATTCTTAGATGTAGAATAAATGAAAATTGATAGAAAATATTTTATTTCATGCAAATACATTCCACTGAAATAGTTAACTGGTGGGCCATTTAAAAGTTAAAATTTAAAAATGCAATAAAACAAAAACGATTTGAAATTTTTCCAAATTTATTTTTTTGTTGTGAAGTACAATTGTTCCGGTTAGAGATGGAATATTATTTCATTCATATGGCTGCCGCGGCTGGCCTCACAGTACCCCATTCGATCGGACCAATTTTCGAGCACTTTTTCGAGTGTATGGGGTCGTTTCTCAGCAATGGCATCACGAATGTTGGCCTTCAAATGCTCAATTGTCTCTGGTTTGTCGGCATAACACTTGTCTTTAACGGCGCCCCACAGAAAATAGTCCAACGGTGTCAAATCGCAGCTTTTTGGCGACCAATTGACATCACCATTTCGGCTAATTAAACGGCCATCGAACGTTTGACGCAATAAATCGATTGTGGCATGAGATGTGTGGCAAGTTGCACCATCCTGTTGAATCCAAACGTCGTTTACATCAATACCATGAAGAGCGGGCACAAAAAAATCGGTTATCATGGTGCGATAGGTGTCTCCATTGACCGTAATGGTTGCGCCGTCCTCATTTTCAAAGAAATATGGGCCAATGATGCCTCCGCTCCACAAGCAGCACCAAACAGTCACCCGTAATGGGTGCATTGGTTTCTGTAACACCACGTGTGGGTTTTTTGAGCCCCAAATACGGCAATTTTGCTTGTTAACGTACCCACCAATATGAAAATGAGCTTCATCCAAAAAGATGATCTTTTTGGCAAAATCGACATCATCGTGCAGTTTCTCGTTGGCCCATCTAGCGAAGCGAAAACGAAGCGGATGGTCATGCGGCTTCAAATCTTGAACCAGTTGAACTTTGTAAGGCGTCATACCGAGATCTTTTCGCAAAATCCGACGTAAACTAGTGCGTGAAATGTTCAATTCTTGAGATGACGAGTTGATGTTGATGGATTCTCACGCACACTCTCAGCCACAGCCTCGATAATTTCGGGTGTACGCACTGTACGAGCACGCTCACGTCTTGGCGCATCAACAATGAAACCAGTTTCACGAACTTTAGCAATAAACTTGCGTATACCGGGCACTGTTGGTCCTTCTCTGCAACCAAATTTTGTACGACATTTTCGTGCAACTTCCGACCAATTGTCCTTGTTTTGGAAATAAATATCCAATAAATCCCAACGTTGCTCAAGCGTAAATCGATTCATTTCGTTCAGTGGAGATAATATACTGAATTGTGTGACAGAATAGATTGACATAAGTATCGCCAGATTCGAAATAACCAGTGGTTCAAATTTAAACCGATAGATGGCCCACCCGTTACATTACTTTGTGTAAGGTGTTTGTGTGGTATCGGTTTTTTTGGGATGCGCGTGGAATAATTTTCATTGGCTATCTTGAAAAAGGAAAAACTGTCAACAGCGAGTATTGCGCGAACTTATTACAATGTTAGAGCAAAGAAATCAAGCAAAAACGGCCGCATTTTACGAAGAAAAAAGTGTTGTTTCATCAAGACAATGCACCAGCTCCCAAATCCGTTATTGCAATGGCCAAAATTAATGAATTAAAGTTTGAATTGCCACCTCATGCACCCTATTCGCCAGATTTAGCCCCCTCGGATTATTTTCTGTTCCCCAACGATAAAGAAGTGATGTCGACAGTTAAAGGCTATTTTGAGGAGCAAGAGAGTTCTTATTATAAAAAGGGTATCAAACTTACTGAACATCGCTGGGAAAAGTATATAGAGCTGAAAGGAGATTATGTTTAAAAATAAATACATTTCTTTCCAAAAGCTTTATGATTTCTTTGTTGGGTCGGGTACTTCTGGGACCACCCTCGTATGTTAACTTGCGCATATAACCAAACATGTGTTTACTTCTACAATCAATCCTTGTAAAAGTAATAAAATTTTTCATAAATACGTAATACTATTACAATAGAGAAATATCTTAGAAAAATGAAATGTACCAAAACCTATGTGACATTCGATGTTAGAGTAACAGTCGAACTGAAAAGTCCCCGGTCTACCATAGTAAAACACAGTTTTTTGGCAAAATTCGATTTTATTATTCAACATAGTTGCCTTCGAGGGCGATACACCGATTATAGCGTTCTTCCAACTTTTCGATACCATTTTTGTAGTACGAATTGTCTTTAGCCTCGAAATAGTCCTCAGTTTCGGCGATCACCTCCTCATCCCTGCTAAATTTCTTCCCGGCGAGCATTCTCTTGAGGTCTGCAAACAGGTAATAGTCGCTGGGGCTACATCTGGAGAGTACGGTGGATAGGGAAATAATTCGAAACCCAATTCACTTAATTTGGCCATTGTTTTCATTGATTTGTGACACGGTGCATTATCTTGGTGAGACAGCACTTTCTTCTTCTTCATATGGGGCCGTTTTTTTGCGATTTCGTTCTTCAAACGGACTCTGGAGTGTAGTGATGAATCCATGTTTCATCCATTGTCACATATCGATGCAAAAATTCGGTTTTATTACGATTTAACAGCTTCAAACACAGCTCAGAATCATCAACTCGTTGTTATTTTTGATCGAATGTGAGCTCGCGCGGCACCCATTTTGCACAGAGCTTCCGCATGCCCAAATATTCATGCACGATGTGTCCAACACGTTCCTTTGATATCTTTAGGATGTCAGCTATCTCGATCAACTTTACGGTCATTTAAAATGACTTTGCGAACTTTTTTGATGTTTTCGTCGGTGACAGCCTCTTTTGGTCGTCCAATGCGTTCGCCGTCTTCGGTGCTCATTTCACCACGTTTAAACTTAGCATACCAATCAATTATGGTTGATTTTCCTGGCGCAGAGTCTGGAAACTCCTCATCAAGCCATGCTTTTGCTTCGACGATATTTTTTCCCTTCAAAAAGCAGTACTTTATCAGCACACGAAATTCTTTTTTTTTCCATTTTTTTAAATAGCAAAAGTAGCTTCGCTCTTAACGCAATATCTCAGTAACTAATGGTCAGATTGCTGTCAAATTTTGACACGTTTCGTTTGAAGGTTAGTACTATCTAAAAAAAACATGGATTTAATAACAGTAACGCCATCTATGTGTCAGACCGTGGACTTTTCAGCCGACCTGGTATTTAGCAAATTCTTTTATAGTTACAAAAAACAGTTTTCATATTTGTTATTAAACTTTTTTAACGTTGTTAATTGGAAGTAAATATACTTTATCATAGCGAAATGTTCACATTTGATGATATTCGACATTCACGGAGTGTACGAACACTTTTGGGATTGACTGTATTCAACAAGTATTTACATAATTGATTTCGATATCTTTCGTAAAATAATATTCATGAAGCATTTTTTTTTCACTGTAACAATATAGAATATCCGCTTAAATCAAATTTCGATGCCGATTAATAACCCCTTTTATCTGATTATGAAAATTTTGTTTGCCCAATTTAATACATTACAAAAGTACCTCGTAATTTGCTCTACAGAAATGTATATAAATCACAGTTATTTCCAGTGAATCATGCCACCGCTTCTATCGACTTTGAATCTTAAATGTTGTAATTTAAGTAGTGCATGAAAGAATGTTTCTTTTTAAATATTGCAGCATTCAGTTTTATACTGTAAATTAACATGTAGAAGGTCAAATAGAATGTATGTATATAGATAGTGTATGAAATCAATATTTGCTTGTTGTAAGATACTCGATCTAATCTTATTTATTATTCGTTTTCCATGAAACGCACCTGTTTTGTAAAAATTTTTCTGAAAAATATGCACTTTTTGCCCAAATGTGTAAATTTTACTTTTAAACATTTTAACGAAACTGATCTGCACTTATAAAAAATAATGTTACATGTCCTAAATACGAATGAAATTGTATACTATCTAAGAAGACAGATTTTTCTATTTAATGCAATAAATGTTATCTTTAATTCCACTCTATATCTCCCGTATTACGAGGATAGTTTGACAAGTAGTGAGAATGACACATAGGTGGCGCTCTAATTGGTAAAACAAATGCAATGTAATTTAGGTTGCCTATTTATATGTTTACATTCCGATGTTTAGATAAATCGGTTGATTAGTTTATTTTTGACAGCTGATTGAGAAAGAAGCAACACGTCGTTTTGTTAAAATGAAAAAAGCAGAGTATCGTGCCGTGAATAAATACTTCGCAATTAAGGGTATGAAAGCTACCGAAGTAAAAGATGAGTTACGGGAAACATTAGATGAATCTGCTCCATCAGCCGCCACAATAAGTAGATGGGTAAATGAATTTAAACGTGGTAGAACAAGCTGTGTTGATGCAGCGCGCTCTGAAGCACCCAAAATCGTGACTTCTAAGGAAATGATTATAAACATCCATAATATTATTACGCAAGATCGACGACTCAAAGTGAGAGAGATAGCAGACATGGTAAACATTTCAACAGAATGCGTACACCACATTTTAACGAAAGAATTGGGCCTTTCTAAGCTTTCGGCAAGATGGGTGCTGCGATTGCTTACGACTGATCAAAAGTTCACTCGTTTGCGCATTTCCAATGAGTGTTTGGACCTTTATCAGCGGAATCCGGTTGATTTTTGTACACGATTTGTTACTTGCGATGAAACTTGGATACACTACAGTATACCCGAAACTAAACAACAGTCGAAACAATGGTTAGAACGTGGTTCTGCACCTCCAAAGAAAGCGAAAACCACTTTATCGGCAAACAAGGTGATGGCATCAATTTTTTGGGATTCATTGATTACCTTCAGAAAGGTGCTACAATACGCAGAACTTCTACAAAAATTAAATGTTGAGATTCGTGCTAAACGGCCAGGAATGGCAAAGAAAAAGATTCTGTTTCACCAAGACAACGCTCCCTCGCATACCAGCACAGTTGCGATGTCCAAAATTCACGAGTTGCATTTCCAATTAGTACCGCGTGCGCCTTATTCGCCGGATCTAGCTCCTTCCGACTTCCACCTTTTTCCAAAATTGAAAACGGCAGTAGGTGGAAAGAAATTTTCGTCTAACGACGAGCTTTTCATCTTCGTAAATGAGTATTTTGCAAGCCTTCCGGAATCGCATTTTAGAGATGGCATAAGGACATTGGAGCACCGTTGGAATAATGTATTGGTCTTTTAGGCGAATATATTGAAAAATAAAAATTATTTTGTATTTAAAAAAATTCGTTTTTCTTTTCCATTCTCACTACTTGTCAAACTACCCTCGTATAATTCATATAATCAAGGACAAATTTAAATAGAATAGTAGGTGGATTGTCTTTTCAGTTTTGTATATAAAACTGGAACAAAACAGTAGATAGCTTTTAAAGACTTAATTGCTTTTCGAAGTATTCTCCAAGAAGATGAATGCACTTTTGCATGCGCTCAAACCAACTCTTGTTCCATTCGTTTGTCGATACAGTCAAAATTGCGTTTTTGAAGGCATCGATTGCTCCTTCTGACGACTGGAACCTTTGACCACGCAGTCCGTTCTTGATTTTCGGAAAGGAAAAGAAATCGTTTGGGCTTGGGTCCGGACTGTAAGGAGGATGGTCCAACAATTCGACGTTTTGTTGCGTTAAAAATTCAATTATCTCGCGTGCTGTGTGCGAACTGGCATTGTCTTGGTGGAGGATGATTCGTCGTTCGAAGTTACTTTTTCGAAGTTCAGCGGCAAACAAATGGTTATTTATCAATCGGCAGTAACAGTTTTTTGATCTTGTAGAGGAAATGTTGCTACATAACCTGCTTTCGAAACCAATGTCACAACCATCTTGTTGGAGACACTTTGAGAATGGATGACTTTTGCCGGCTTTTCTTCACCTTGGAACACCCAAATAGACGACTAGCGTTTATTTTCTGGCTCGTATGAGTAAGTCCAAGATTCTCCACTACTGAGAAATGTTGTACACGATTTTAGAGTTTCCAGCGTTGAAGCAACCTAGGATTTTTTGTCACAAATTCACTCGATATGCTTTCTGTTCTTCGGTCAAGAGATGCGGTAACCAACGGGAAACTAATTTTTTTACACACAATTCTTTATGCACCTCCTGAGTGACTGCCGTTTTTAGTGAGCCTGCCTTTGGATCGTCGCTAAGACTAATCCGTCCACGTTTGAATTCTCCATACCAACGAGAAATTGTTGACAGACGTGGTACTACATTGCCGAAATTACAAACCAACTCGGCGAGGCATTCTTGTTGAGATGATTGTCTTCGAAAATTATAAAAAATTATTCCGCGAAGATGTTCTCGATTAAATTCTATTTTTCAACTAACTTGTCAACTTTGACAGTTCGTTGTAGCTACAACACTACACCTATCGCCCTAAAACTTTGGATTTAGGTTAACTAAAGATAGAGGGTAATTTATAGTGCTGACATTTGACAAATGACGTCCTCTATATCCCACCATGCAAAACTTAAAAGACATTTCACGTAGAGAATATTATTTGTAAATGATTAGATGAAAGCCTTTATCGTTGCTTTAGATTTTTAAGTTTATTTATTTTTGACAGTCAGAGTTTAAAAAAATAAACGTAAAGTATCCATATTCGATAATTAAAAGACTCTTTTTCTGCATTCATGTTAACTAATGATTTTCTCTTTCTATTTTACAGTACAGTTGTAAAGATACTAGTCCTTTAAGTAAATACGTAATGCACCCATTTTGGAATAAAGTAGTTTTGGTAAGTATTATTCCTATTTTTATATTTGGTGTCTACAATATTCTTTATACTATGTACGAGGATGATTTAGCGGGAAGTGAGGTTTAACCACTAACAGCATTTTTGGAATATAACATTATATTCCAATTTTGCCATCTTTTTTTGATTAGTAGTGGAAATAAATGTTTAAATGATTAATATTAAAATGTATGAACTCACAATTCTTAGTATAGCACAATATTTATTATTTATTATTAAGGACTAAATACGAGTACATCAGGTACGTAGACTTCCGCGGTCGTGGTCCATATTACCCGCTTCTGGGCTTCCGGACTGAAACCGCGTCACTGGTACAACTGCCGACGTTTCAGTTTCAGTGCGACAGACAGCAACAGTAGTTGAGCCCTGAAGATGTCCCATACGAGTGGGTACGAAACGTCGGCAGTTATACCAGTGGCGCGGTTCCAGCCCGGAAGCCCAGAAGCAGATGACTAAATACATCAGTTGTTATTTCAAATGAACTAAGATATGTATACCGAGTGTGAAAAGTCAGTTAACCAATTTGCATATTAGTATAAAGGCAAATAACAATATGCAAAAATTTTCATTTCATTGTACAACAAAATAGACAAAACGTAAAATAATAAAGGTTATCAGTTACGACCTGTGTTCAGACTGCATAGCATCTTCATCAATGCACTTTTGCCACCGTTTGAGCAGCAGGTTTTCCTAAAAAAATTTCGTGTTCACGCGGAGATCGTTCAATTCCTCTCCAATTCTCGTTCTCAAATGTGAGATATCACATAGTGAGGTAACAACACTTTATCCGTGAGTAGTCCCAACAGGGCGAAATCGTACGGCGTTATATCTGGTAGTCACGTGGGGCATTTGATTTTGCCTCTTCTCCCCATCCATTGCCAAACTCATTTAGGCACGAACTTGTATTCCATAATAAGACAGGGCGCCATCTTGTTAAAAATATCGAATATCCTCTGCGGATTATTTTCAAGTTCAACCTTTAATTCCATGAGAATTTCCAAATAATTTTCCGCATTCACAGTTTCTTCAAAGAAATACGAACCGACTAGATCACCTGCGTTCCATTCTACACTGTTATACCAGGAACATTCAATTCTTCTGCGATGGTTACATGAGGATTCTGTGATGCCCAGTAAACGCAATTGTGACGGTTAATCCGCCCGTTTAATTTGTACTGCGCTTCATCGCTCCAGAGAACGGATCAGTACACATATGAGTTATCTTCCGCGCATCATCCTACTCATAAAACTGTAGCTACGATCCGAGTCGTTCTCAATCGATGCTTGTAATAAACGATAGCAACGAAAATTCAATTCCTTTGTAATGCGGTCCGACAGTCCTGATTGAAGCGCTGCACGACGTGCTGATTTCTTAGCTGTTTCAATAAATGTTTGTGCAACGAAATACATTATCTCTTTTGTCACTACAGTAGAGAGCCGATCACTACGTAGTATATCTAACACCGATCTATGAATTTCTTGCGCATCTGTCTCGTAGACACAGGCCTTATTAGGATGTTCTACATACTCTTGACGGACCATGTTGTTGTCGGCATTATAAAGCAGATACCCGATCAAGAGACAAGTACGTTCATTCTTCGTGTACTTCATTCAAAATTGCGCTGTCATGGCATGTGAAGGAGATAAACGGCACTCGTATACTAACATTTGCTACACTATGCACGCTATATTTAATTGTATATCCAACAACAGTCGCTAATACACAGTCTTACAGCATCGTTAAGCAGCTTTTGCCGTACTTGTTTTATATATGTATAATACAAAAACTACTAGGAAAGTTTTGCAATACAGCTTTGTTTATTTAATTTTTTCAAAGTAATTTCCTCTACACTCAATACACCTTACCATCCTCCGAAACCAATCTTTAAACTAGTTCTGCCAAGTTTCACTAGGGAGCAAAGCACACGTTGTCCCAAGCCCGCAAGGGTCCTCATCACTGGAAAACCGCCTCACTTTTAGCTTCATTTTCACATGCGGGGACAGTGCAAAATCGTAGGAAGCAAGATCTAGACTGTAGAGAGTGTGCTCGAGAAGTTTCAATCCTGTCTTGGTTAAATATTCGATGCAGACTTTGGCGCGGTGAACTGGAGCATTATCGAGATGGAGAAACCAAGTTTCCGTCCATTCTTGACTTTAGCCGCAGGTTCTTCATAGATCCAATTACTTTAGGCAGGCACTGTTCAGTATACCACTTAACTGTGACTGTCTTCTGTGTGTCCAAAACGACATGATCCACAATTCCACTGTGTTTGAAAAATACATCTATCATTTTCTTCTTTACAGATCAGGATTTTCTGACAACTACAGGTGTGTCTTCATCATCAAAGACCCAAATAATGTTTTGAGCTTTGGTCAGCACATCGTAATAGTACAGCCAAGTCTCGTTACCTGTCACGATGTTGTTCACATACCGAGATTGCCCCTTACTAAACTTTTTTTTAGCATCCCCGGCACCAAGTCACACGTCGTGTCATCTGCTCTTCAGTCAGTCGATGCGGCACCCAGAGAGAACAAAGTTTCTTCGCGTGCAAATGATCATGCAGAATCGAACGAATTGCTCGTGCATTTAGGCCTGAACTACCCTCTATCTGTTGGTAGGTCGCTCGCCTGTCCTCGCCAAGCATTTTCCTCACAGTAGTAACGTTTTCCTCCGTAACCGACGTTCGTGGCCTTCCCGGCCTCTCAGCATCCTCCACAGTTAAATTTCCCCTTTGGAATTCTCTATACCACCTGAATATCGTTGTGCGATGTGGACTAACATCACCTAGTGCAAGAGTCATTTCTTCGAAGCACCGGTCTATGTTTAAACCACGCACGAAATTATAACGCAAAACTGGCCTTATCTCATTTCGTGACCACGATGCCATCGCAAGCACTTTACACTGTCACAGCTAATGAATAACTGAGCCCATCGACATGGCGTGGCGGCTACTGAACATTGTCGATTCATTGTTGCATCATACCGCAAAACTTTCCTAGTACCCTTTGTACATACATATATATATGTATATATATATATATATATATATATATGTATATATATATATATATATATATATATATATATGTATATATACACTCAGCGGCAAAATTAACGCATAATTTATAAAATTTAAATTTTCTTCCGAAAAAAGCTACCAATTTGTTTTGTTTGCATTTAACAATGAAATAAAGCATTTAATGCTTAAAAATAAAATCATAGTTGGCGCACTTCAATGTTTATTAAGTCAGTTTAGTTCTGTTGTCAGAAAAAGTGTAATTATCACAGATCAATTGTATTCGTTAAATTCGTTAAAAGTTGTTATTTTGTGTGACTTTCTGTTGTCTTTATTGTCATTTAAAGCATTTTCTTTGTTATGGGTATTTTAAATCGGGATAATGCTATACGAGCAACGACATTGCTTCAAGAAGGAAGGACTCAACAATATGTCGCAAATCTTCTTGGAGTTAACCAATCGACTGTCTCCCGACTTGCTAGACGACTTCGGGAAACTGGTGATGTAAGAAGGAGACCGGGGCAAGGAAGGAAACGAGCGACTTCGGCGAGAGATGACCGATTTTTAACTTTAAGTTCCCTACGTGATCGCACTTTGACTGCTACAAGGCTTCAGGGTGTATTAGAAATAACCCGTGGTGTACAAGTTAGCGAAAGGACAGTTCGAAGAAGATTAGCAGAAGTTGATCTGCACGCTCGACGCCCTGCTAGATGCCCTATTCTGTTACCACGTCATCGGACAGCTCGACTAAATTTTTGTCGTGAACATGCAAATTGGGGAATTGATGATTGGCGAAGAGTACTTTTTACCGATGAATCCCGGTTTTGCATACGAGGTGCAGATGGCCGTCAGAGAGTCTGGAGGCGACCAGGTGAACGTTTTGCGGAATGCGCGATTGTAGAGAGAGATCGATTCGGTGGAGGTTCTGTTATGATATGGGGAGGCATTTCTTTGAATGGCTCTACAGATCTAGTCATTGTAGGTAGGCCTACTTTAAATGCTCACAGGTACATTGAAGATATTCTTCAAGACCATCTAGTGCCATTTGCTGTAGGAGTCGGCGAAAATTTCCTATTAATGCAGGATAACGCGCGACCTCACATAGCTAATATCGTCAATAATTTTCTAAACGAGGTTGGTATCCAGTGTCTGAACTGGCCTGCACGCAGTCCGGACTTGAATCCCATAGAGCATCTATGGGATGATATGAAACAGAAGCTCCAGCATATAAGACCACGAATAAACACAATAAATGAACTTATGGTGGCGCTGGAAGAGGAATGGGGAAATGTTAACCAAAACGTCGTTCAGAATTTGATTGAAAGTATGCCACGTCGAATTCAAGCTTGTATACGAGCACGAGGTGGCCATACTAGATACTGATCACCATTTTGTTTCAATACTGATCACCATTTTGTTTCATTGTTGTCATTTTAATAAATTATGCAAATTCAAAATTCAGTGCAGAAAAACAATTAACGGTAACATAAGGAAAAACAAATGAATTTAATCAAATTTCATTCTTTGAGTGTTTATGTACCTTTGTTTTGATAAGTCATAAGTTTGTCAGTAATATTTTTTGATTTGTTAATAAATTATTTAAGATTTACTGATTATGCGTTCATTTTGCCGCTGAGTGTATATATATATATATATATATATATATATATATATATATATATATATATATTGTATATCTAGTAATAATATTCTTTCGTTTTTTTAATGTATAATCTTTAAATTTAATTTTCTTGGAATTTCGACTTTGCTTTGAAAAGCAATAAAAAAAAGAACTCTAACGTTAAAGTTTTTTCTTTTTATTGTTTTTCACCAAAGCCGAAAGTCCCAGACAACTAAAATAAAAGTTGTATATATTTATATATAGCATCGCGAGAATATCGATTGAACACGTATTCCATTTTTACACCTACAGTTGGGCATGTCCAAGCTATTAGTAAGGTGGGTACCGTCAATTTTAACTTACGATAAAGAATTTGACGATATACAAACGTCAAGTAATATTTTGAAGCTGCTAATAAAAATCTAGCTTATTGTTTGCGAAATTTTTTAACGGTTGATGAAACCTGCCTTCGCTACTATATTTCTAAAACCGAACGGCTATATTAACAATGGACACTTCATGGCAGTGACAACATATTCATCGGCGGGTGAGGTAATGGCTACAATTTTTGGAGATGCGAAGGGAATAATATTCGTGGACTATCTTGCAAAGGGTTAAACAATTAATTGGCTTTATTATACGGCACGACTAGATGAAATTTTTTAAAATGTCCTCAAAGGTGGCCCATTAAAAATCACGACAACGTGCTTTCTCATATCAGACAAAATATTCACGAAAAATTGGTGCATTTGAGATTTCAGATTGCCTCAGTCACCCTGTTACATCTAGCCAAGACGTAGCACCAAATGATTTGCAATTATTCCTCAAACTCAAACTTCTCGTTTCTGGACAAAAGTTCCAGTCGAATAAAGATCTTATTACAATAACCAAGCAGTATTTTGAGGATTTTGAGAAAAATCATTACAAAAATAGCATTTCTACAATTCACCTAGCTGATAGCTCAATGGTGTGTTACAGACTTAGCACGCCAGAATCTTGAAATCGAAAACTGCTATCCGGAAAAGTTTTTCGTGGTATCTCTTCTCATTCGGAGTTAGTATCAACAGCCACAAATCATGCCCCATCATGAGCGCGAGTCCAATAGTTGTTCATAACTTGCCAATAATCAGTCGTGCAACGTGGCTTGACTTCCTTCGTCTTCACTTGTATGAGATATCTTCAAGGCTGTTGTCGATGGCAGAAGTAGCAGTTAAGTCTTGAAGATGTCTCACGCAAGTAAAGACGAAACGTCAGAATTAAAAGTACTGAGGACGTGATTCCAACACGGAAGCAAAGTTGAAGTCAATATGGACAGTTACTGCGGAAGACTATACAGATTACTCAATACTACAATTTTCGTTAACTTGGGGCATGCGAAATCGTGGATTACTTTTACACAGCAAGGGAATCGAAATTGAAGGGGAAATATTAAAAAAACTGTCCTGACTCATTTGTTTTATTTCACGTTTCATTTTCCGTCAAATCATCCTTGTATATATTCAATTTCTTTCTATAAACATTATGTACTTACAATAAGCAGAGCCTTGTATAAGAACATAGGAGACCAGGACATCAAGCACGATTTATAGTAGTAAGAATAGATAGCACACGAGTTTCATTTGGTACTCTATCCTCAATTAAAGTGCAGTTTATGAAGTAATTGTTGTTATTATGATTATGTTAGAATGGCAACACGCTTACGGGGAAAAAAACTATAATAAAGTTACTATCAGACACGTTTTGTGTGAGGTATTCGCAACGATTTTGCAAGATAATCTTCTCTGTGTGCTGTACGAGATGTGCCTATAAAAAAACGTGTTAGTGCTATAAAAACTTTTATTTCATAATTTTGGTATTATCCCCTTCCATATTCGCAGAGCAGTTAATTCCTCCTTCCTTACACCGCTCCACTCAATTTTTCCGTTGGTCAAAACAGGGCTGCAAATCATTTTTTTAAAGCATGTTCATGGTCTCCGTCGCTTTTTCTTTTACTTAACTTCGTTGTACTTTTGATAGAATGGTTCTTTACTTTATTAAAAGGAAAATATATAAATCATTACTTTATTTATAAAATATTTGCTACGTAAAATCCAATTTTACACATCGGACTCTGTTTTTTAGCTTTGTCCAAAATGGGTTGCACCAAACTTACTCACATTTTTGGGTTTTTTATTTACCTTAGCCACCTTTATACTGTTGTCATGGATGGATTATGAGTTTTATGCGTCAACTCGTGACCGACCCAGTTACGTACAGCCATTGCCAAAATGGGTTTTTCTATTCACAGCAATTAGCATATTTATAGCGTATACTTTAGGTAAGTTATTTAGTTAAGTAGTTATCTGTGGGAAATAATGGGTGTTTCAAATTTCGCACTTTTGTTTAAAGAATAAATAAAACACATAATTTGCATTCAGTTTCGAAAACCTTTTTTTGGTAATTGAAGCATGAGTTATGACATTTATATGCGAAAAATAATATCTGCCAAATGGCCTCCTCTTGCAGCTCTACAGACCTCCACTCTTTTGTTAAAATTTTCAGTGACATTTGGACATAGTTGAGGCTCTATCTCACCAATAACACGAATAATTTCATCTTTCAAGACAGGAATTGATTGTGGATTGTTTTTATAAACCTGACTTTTCACATAACCCCAAAGAAAATAGTCTAACGGTGTCAAATCACATGATCTTGGTGGCCAATTAACATCACCGTTTCTTGAGATTACACGTCCAGGAAACTTTTCTCTCAATAAATCAACTGATTCGTGTGCAAAGTGAGGTGTAGCGCCATCTTGTTGAAACCACATATCCTCTAGATCAATATTCATTAATTCAGGTCACAAAAATTCGGTTATCATCCGATGATATCGATCACCATTGACAGTTACAGCTTCACCAGCAGCATTTTCAAAGAAGTAAGGTCCATTTACACCACCTGACCATAATGCACGCCAAACAGAAACTCGTTTAGGATGCATAGCTTTCTCATGAATAATTCGAGGATTTTCTTCACCCTAGATACGGCAATTTTGTTTATTAACATAGCCACCAAGTTCAAAATGTACCTAATCGGAAAACATTATTTTTTGAGAAAAATCAGCTGGTTGTTCATTGATAAAATTGACAAATGAACATTTTAAATGATCTAATGGCTTCAGTTCCTGTGTTATTTGAACCTTATATGCCTTCAGAGCTAAAACCTTGTGTAAAATAGGCCATGTTGTTGATCCACTAACTCCAAGTTGTTGTGAACGTCGTCTAATGGACATTTCAGGATCTTCAGCAACACTTTCACGAACCAAACCAATATTTTCTTGTGAACGACCACTGCGACTGTATTTTTCACTTTTTTGATCTTCCACGGAACCAATCTTTTGAAATTTTTTAATAATTCGACCAATAGTGCTTTCAGATGGACGATTATGTAAGCCATAAAATTCACGTAATTTTCTAAAAACTCTTCTCACTGAACGCTGATTTTCATAAAATAATTCAACAATTTGAACGCGTTGTTGTACCGTATACGAAGCCATTTTTATAAATGTCATACATCACACTTTTTAAATGCCCACATACCCAGACAAATTCAGTGCGCCATCTATATTTTATTTATTCTTAAAAAAACCGCGCAATTTGAAACATCCTTTATATTAGCTTAACAATATGATTTGGCATCTTAAAACTTCCCAACATTATCCTACAAAAATGAGTATAAATGTGAACTTATATATTAAATTAACTATTGGAAACATAAATGTGTTTAATTTTATTCCAAATTTTTAAATTCGTAGATGGTATCGATGGTAAACAAGCGAGACGAACAGGTACTAGCGGCCCACTAGGAGAATTATTCGATCACGGTTTAGATTCAATATCATCGGCCTTAATTCCAATATTAATGTATCATATATTCGGAAGAAGTGGTAATAGTCTAACGACTTGGAGGTTGTACCTAGTACTATGGAACGTTATAGTAAATTTTCACCTAACACATTGGGAAAAGTATAATACAGGCGTGTTGTTTTTACCTTGGAGTTACGACGTTTCCATGTGGACAGTAACTATTGTATTTTTAATCGCTGGCGTAAGTAGAATAGTTTTTAAATCAAAATTTTATCTTACAGTAATCATACGAAATATCATTTTAAATGTAACCAATTACATTTTAGATTTATGGGCATGAAGTATGGGATTTTAAGTTACCAGGGAATATATCGTCCGCGCGTATGTTCGAAGCGACTTTATACGTTTCATCGACGCTCACTAATCTACCTCCTTTATTTTACAATGTGTACGCCTCATATAAAAACAAAACTGGTCATATGAGATCTTTCTCAGAAGCGATAAGACCCCTAGTCTCCGTGGCGATATTATTCGCCCTCACCACATTCTGGATAATCAAAGCTCCCAATGTATTAGAAACAGATCCTAATGCTTTGTTCTTCATGACCGGAATGATATTTTCAAACATTTGTGTAAGTAAATTTCCTCCTAAAAATATATGCAATCATAGACACGTATTGGAAACTATAAAATAATATGATTTGAATGTACTAAGAATGATAACTAGAGCGGCGACGAAAGTGGCAATACCATAGGCGGTACGGTAGAACGGGCAATTGGTGCGCAGTGAATGAGATCATTCACATCAAATACAATACGGTTCACGGTTGGTGTTTAAGTGTAAATTATAAACTGCGGCGAAAGTGTCCGTAGCAGTGCCGTGTCTAGACTTATTCTTACACAATTAGTGCTTACCTAGTAATATGTAATTTCATAACCCTGGTAATGTGTTGTGGAAGTAACTGTACATCTGCATCATTGCATACGTCTCTACGGTTGCTTCTGTAAATGACGTCCTTCGCGACGAGAAAATGTTTTTGTATAGAGAAAAAGATCGTTCGGCGTCTATTGATGTAATTTTGGCAGAAAGAAGCTGTTGTTCAAAATCATTCCAGGGCTCACTATTTGCACATTTGTCATAAATAGTTCGTAAAACATGTAAGTCCGGATTTTTTTTTAAAACACTTAATAATTTTTGATGAGCTCGTACACCAGCAGCGTCAGTTAAACTATGCAAATGAGCGGTCACATTTTGCACTATGCATAGTGATGCGTCTAAGGGCAGCGAATCGTTTTCGTTTTGAAGTTTTGTAATTGCTTCTACTAATGGATGGTAATTGTTATATATTGTATGCAGATCTTCCAGAATTTGGGGATTTTCAAATTGATGTTGACTGTCTCTGATTGCTTGGGATTCGGTTGGCCTAAATTTTGATATAACGGATTTAACTTTGTGAAAATTCTTATGGTAATAAAAAGCTGCATTTAGCCACGTGCCCCATCGTGTAAGAATGGGTTCCGGTGGTTCCGAAATATCTGGACAAGTTTTATGAAATTCTTTAAGTCGTTTAGGGGATTTAAGAAACACTTGTTTGGTGGATCCAATCAAATGATCAACGTTTTTATAACTACTTCTAACATTTTCAGCAACTAAATGAAGAGCATGAAGTACACAAGTAATGTGTATTAATTTAGGAAAAGTTACTTTTAGTAAACGTCCGAGTAGTAACATAGTAGCAGCACCATCTGTTACAAGCATGCAGACTTGAGTACTATGAATGTGAAATTTCTTTAAGGTGTTCATTATTATTTGCCGAATATTTGCCGCAGTACATGCTTGTATACGTTTACAGGCTAACAAATAGGGCTGTGAAAATGTGTTGGCTGATAAAATACGTACGATTACGTTTATTATACTATTTTTTTTTAAATCAGTAGTCTCATCTACAGTAATCTACACATTTTTATTATGCAATTCTCTTCTTGCTATATTTTCAAGCCTCTCTCTTAAACGCGGCAAATGTTTCTGTAAAGTTCTTCTTGCAGGTAATTTATAATTTGGCAGATATTTATTCCAGAACACTTGAAAAGGGCGGCAAATTACATGCAGTCAACATAAATAAAAAATCATAAAGCAATGTTGCATAAGGTATTTCATTTCTTTTGTTCAGTTTATGTATTGCACTGTTCACATGTTTTTTACAATTGTCTTTCTTCCGTATTAAAAGTCGCTTGTTACAAACCAAACACAATACTGCACATCCATCATACTTTAAATCGGGAAATTCTGCTATGTATTTTCTAACCGACGTAGCAACCGGCACATACTTTCGCGACATGTTTGTGTGAAGTTATTATAAACACTAACCGTGAACCGTATTGTATTTGATGTGAATGATCTCATTCACTGCACACCAATTGCCCGTTCTACCGTACCGCCTATGGTATTGCCACTTTCGTCGCCGCTCTAATGATATACAGTTTGTACAATAAGATGTGCATGCTAATAGAAGAATAGATGTATAGGTACAAAGTACATCGTATATGTTAATATAACGTCCAATCTCTATTTTAAAACTCGCTTCACAGAAACTTCCTATACGTACGATCAAATTTTCTGCATAATTCGTAGATAATGAGCGCCATATCTTCTTTATATTACGAGACAATTGGGAAATTTTATATACACGTTTCTCGCGAAGCTTTTGCTTCATAAGAGCCCAAACATATTCAATCGAGTTGGCATTTGGGGACTGTAAAGGCTGATCCAATACAATATCCGCAAAACTATTTGCAGCTTCCACTCCTTACACAGTTTGCTTTAATATTTTAGATCGTCTTCCAATTTTGATCCAATCTGCGCTGTTATTTTGAAACCACACTTTTGCTGATCTTGGAAGTCCTTTTGTGTACAATTTTACCACTAGTTTCCTGTTCAAGATACCGGTAAACACGCACAAGGTTCCGAAACCCCTCGTATTAAAGCAACATCAGACATGAACATACACAGCTGTATAATACTTTCTTTGTCGGTTGACCATGTCTTCTTTCCATGAGGGCAGACCCCGAAAGATGATCCATCTGTAAATAGAGTGTCTGACCGGAGATTGGTCAGACGTTATATTTACAGATGCAATTTTCTTATGCCCAACAGTTTAATAATTGTGCTTCAATAACCTACATCATATTTGCGTAATCTGCTTCTAATTATTATTAAAGTAATATTTATGTTCTTCTTCGCTAGCTCGGATTGTCCTTAACGAAGTGTTAATTGTTTAACGAAGTCTTTTCACTTTATGTACCTAACTGCCACTGCAATTTTCGTTTTATGACATTTACGACGATGACTTCAAAGCGTCTTGCATCTGCTGCACTCATTTCAACAAAATCTTTTACCCGCGTCACATACATTGGATAACTAAACTAAAACTGACTAGATCTATTAGAGGGAAGATATTCAGCCGCTTAGTATGTAATGACTTACTAGTATTATTGTATTTTAATCGTAAAGCTGAATAATTGAAAAAAATCAGTGAGAAGGGATACAGATTTGTTCATGGCACGATAAAAAGAAAAGATTTTTTATTTTCTTTTTAATTTTTCACCTTAAGCAGTTTCCAATGAAACCGAAGGCCTTCTAATAAATGAATATCCTCAGTATATATAATACACTTTGCCCAACTCTATAAAATAACGGGTGGCCCATTTAAAAGTTTAAATTTAAAAATGCAATAAAACAAAAACGGTTTGAAATTTTGCCAAATTTATTTTTTTGTTGTGAAGTACAATTGTTCCGGTTAGAGATAGCATATTATTTCGTTCATATGGCTGCCGCGACTGGCCTCACGGTACCCCATTCAATCGGACCAATTTTCGAGCACTTTTTCGAGTGTATGGGTTTGTATCTCGGCAATGGCATCACGAATGTTGGCCTTCAGATGCTCGATTGTCTCTGGTTTGTCGGCATAACACTTGTCCTTAACGGCGCCCCACAGAAAATAGTCCAACGGTGTCAAATCGCAGCTTCTTGGCGACCAATTGACATCACCATTTCGGCTAATTAAACGGCCATCAAACGTTTGACGCAATAAATTGATTGTGGCATGAGATGTGTGGCAAGTTGCACCATTCTGTTGAAACCAAATATCGTTCACATGAAGAGCAGGCACAAAAAAATCGATTGTCATGGTGCGATAGGTGTCTCCATTGACCGTAATGGTTGCGCCGTCCTCATTTTCAAAGAAATATGGGCGAATGATGCCTCCGCTCCACAAGCCGCACCAAACAGTCACTCGTAATGGGTGCATTGGCTTCTGTAAGACCACGTGTGAGTTTTCTGAGCCCAATTTTGCTTGTTAACGTACCCACCAAGATGAAAATGAGCTTCATGCGGAAAGATGATTTTTTTGGCAAACTCGACATCATCGTGCAGTTTCTCGTTGGCCCATCTAGCGAAGCGAAAACGAAGCGAATGGTCATACGGCTTCAACTCTTGAACCAATTGAACTTTGTAAGGCGTCATACGTAAACTGGTGCGTGAAATGTTCAATTCTTGAGAACGATGACGAGTTGATGTTGATAGATTCTCACGCACACTCTTAGCCACAGCTTCGATATTGTCGGGTGTACGCACTGTACGAGCACGCTCACGACTTGGCGCGTCAACAATGAAACTAGTTTCACGAACTTTAGCAATAAACTTGCGTATACCGGGCACTGTTGGTCCTTCTCTACGACCAAATTTTGTACGACATTTTCGTGCAATTTCCGACCAATTGTCTTTGTTTTTGAAATAAATTTCCACTAAATCCCAAGGTTGCTCAAGCGTAAATCGATTCATTTCGTTCAGTGGAGATAATATACTGAATTTTGTAACAGAATAGAATGACATAAGTATTGCCAGATTCGAAATAACCGGTGGTTCAAATTTAGACCGATAGATGGCCCACCCGTTACATAATTTACAGTTTCGCCTTCAGCACTAGTCAGTGGGCATTTCGTCAGATTCGGCGAATATGGCGCAGGTTCGAGCACTTCAAAACGTAGGTCATGTAGTTTTTCAAAAAAAAGCCTAGAACCTGCGCGCGGATACGTTAAATACTCTGGCGAGAGATCGTTCTCTTTTTACTCAGATCTGGACGCTTAAGCTGAATAGCAACCTCCAATTGGTCCAATAGTGAAATGTAATACTCTTCTATGAAAGTCCAACCCTGTTTCAGATAGTCAATACACACCATGATCAGACTATTTTAACCATGGCTTTTTCTACAAATGGACCCCCTTTCTTTTTCTCACCTGCCCTTACCTCCTGCTTCATCACTGGCGCATCATGGTGAACATTGGCGAATATATACTTTATCGTCTGTTATAAAACGTCGAATAAACTCAACTCAATATTCTTAGGAAGTGTCCATTCAAATGCGTATATCGTCGATTATTAACGGATTTTCGACGTCTCAAGCATTCGTCTGCAATAAATATAGAGCTACGTTTAAAATAAGAATTCTACTTTTTTTTACCATGAAGAGAAACGAATAAATTCCTTAAAGTGGAATCTAACTCTAACTAATTTTTTATGTCCGTTCCGTACTTCCTTTTATTTAAAACAAAGACCTTTAATAACTCAAACTTCGCTTTTATTCATTCTTTACAAACTATCAAAACTTATTTGCTTTGATCGAACGCTGCAAACTAGTATCTAAATGCAAGCATCTGAAACTTTGCACCACACCATCTTAGGATCTTCCTTGAAAAATATCCAGTAATTTAATTATAGTTGCGCTATCTCTGTCAGGCCGGCAACATTCCTAACCCACTCGTATTATTTACTCATGTGATATTTTCGATAAAATATTTTTTCTTAATTATCTTTAATATTTCATGCATATATTATGAAAAGACATTATTTTGCCGCGATCATATATTCTGAAAATATGTGTGTAAAACTATCAAAAAATGTGTGTTGAAAACTGTTATAATATAATAATTTAAAATGTAATACTATTTCAGTGTCGCCTAATCGTTGCCCAAATGAGTCACACTAGGTCAGAATTGTACAACTGGCTGCTGTTTCCTACTGCCACTACCGTCTTTGCCTCATTACTCATACGACAGGCACAGGTTGATATAGCACTATTATATGCTTTGTGCATAGTTGCGACTTTAGGTCATATTCATTATGGCACGTGTGTTGTAAGTATTAGTATCAATTCTTACCAAAATACTTTATTTGCTTTTAAACGTCAGGTTAATAGAATATGAAACGAAAAAATGAGAAAATTATACTTCCGCCTCGATAGAAAAGAAAACTAACTAATAAGTGGAAGTACAGTGAAGTACACTTATTGGATAGTTTTTTTCTGAGAGATGGAAGTATTTTTTTCTCACTTTTCCGTTTCGTCGTTGTCGATTTGACACCGACTAGATGATTTACATGCAGTCGACAAAACGAGGCTACCTGATGAGTTATAAATGAACAAAATATATAGTACTCAATGCTTTGTTGGGCGTAACTTTTCATTAATTTAATAGAATATTATATAATAAAGTAATCATAACAAATTTCCATCGTCTTGTAGGCGTGCTGTTATCCGATCAAACAAACCTAGATTTTTTTTTCTGGAAGCACCTATTTTTGTACCAAATTAAAAAATGGGGATGAAAAAATCAAAAGCTAGTCACTTTATTTTATCAAAATGACATCCCATATCTAAACTTTTTATATGCAACGCTGTATAACGGATGTTCATTAATGTTTGAAATCACTATCTTGAAAATACAATGATTGTTTTAGTTTTCAAAATATTGCCAAAATAATAATATTGGGTTGGCAACTGAGTACTTTCGGTTTTGTAGTATATAATAAAACACTTTTTTTTAAAACGAAGAATAGTTTTTAATCAATTATATATTTTCCATTTTGCTCAATGACCTTTTGCCATCTTTCTTTCAGCTGCATGATTCCGCGCTCATAAAATTCTGGTCCTTATCAGCAAAAAACTGAACCAGGTGTGAGTGAAGGTCATCGTCATTTGTGAAAGTTTTACCATTCAAAGAATTCTACAAACTTCGAAATAAATGGTAATCAGATGGTGCTAGATCAGGGCTGTATGGGGGATGTGGCATCACTTCCCAGCCAAGCTCCAATAGTTTCCCACGAGTTGCCAAAGATGTGTGAAGCCTTGCATTATCTTGGTGAAAAACTACACCTTTCCGATTTGACAATTCTGGCCGTTTTTCTTTGATTGCTTCATCCAGTTTTATTAATTGTTGACAGTAAACATCAGAATTGATCGTTTGGTTCCTTGGAAGCAGCTCAAAAAACACAACACCTTTGTAATCCCACCAAACTGACAGCATGATCTTTTTTGGATGCAATTCAGCTTTCGATGTGGTTTGAGCTGATTTATCGTGTTTGCTCCATGATCGTTTTCGAACTATGTTACTGTACAGGACCCATTTTTCATCACCAATGGTGATTCTTTTTAAGAAAGGGTCGGCTTCATTTCGTCTAAGGTGCATATCGCAAAAGTTGATTGTTTGTGTTAAATGAATTTCTTTCAATTCGTGAGGTACCCAAATATCAAGCTTCTTAACTAGCCCAAGACATTTTAAATGTTTTTCAATTGATGTGTGCGATACATGTAGCCTCTCCGCAACCTCTCGAACAGTTATATGACGATCCTCTTCAATTATGACTTTGATTTGGTCATCATCAACTTCAGTAGGCCGACCAGAACGTTGCTCATCTTTGAGGGAAAAATCTCCAGAACGGAATTTTTATACCAATTCTGACACGTGCGCTCAGTTAAGCAATTAGCACGATAAACTTCACATATCTTTTTGTGAGCCGCAGCAGCTTTCTTTCCTTTACGGAAATAAAATAGTAAAATATGTCGAAAATGTTCGTTTCTGCACTCCATTTAAAATTAACCCACGACTAATAGCTTTAATAAAAATCACGCACTACTTGCTTCTGAAGTTACGTCAATGTGACTAGTATCACGCGACAAACGGTAAAGTACAGCACTAACATACGTTATACAAAAAATAAAGCAACGCTCTCTATCAGTAAAAACCGAAAGTACTTAGTTGCCAACCCAATAGAAAATAGTTTAGTAACTTATTTGCCGCGACATTTATTACGATAGATTCCATGCTCAATTGAATGTGTTGTTTATTCATTATTAACAAATCTAGGTAACCATCCATATTGTGATGCATAGGCATCAGAATCAAACATTAATGAACACAGTGTAGACAAATGCACTCATTTAATATCTAATAAACTGATAATTTAGCAATTGATAATAATAACATTAGATTTAATCAATAAAATTGTAATTTCCACTGTTATTTATTTAACTGTAACTGTATATGAAATTTCCAAAATAGCTTAACAATAAGAACTTTTAAAATACTTGCGTCGCCTAAAATAATTATAGAATTTCAATTTCTACTAACTAGTTCAGAAAGTTCCAAAATATCTTTTTAAATGTAATAGAGGAGCTGTCGGTAAATTAACTCTTCGTTTTTATTTCAGGTGAGACAAATGTGTGATCATTTCCGTATAGACTGCTTTAGAATTCGTCAACATAAAGATTGACTACTTGCAGACAACGCATGATTTTGTCAGGCGTTGTCCCTCGGACGCCTTCTTAGTTACGTAATTTTTTTGTTTTAAATATATTTTTTACTGTAGAACTATTTGGGCAAAACCATACGTAATTAATTAGTTAATGTAGTACCTACACAGTGACTCGAAGAAAACTGAGACAAACGAGAAAGACATTTATTAGAAACTTTCTATGGACGGTATATTTAAAAATAGATTTAGATAGATTTTACAAGGAGTAGTGATAGCATAATATTAATAAAGTAAACAGAAATAGCTATTTAAGATAAAAATGTTCAAAATTGTTCTCAACTTTAAAGACGGACACAAATCAAAAACTAATTTTATTATTGATTATTATCATAGGTTTCACTTACGATCTTCTTAGTCAGCATCATAAATAATATTTTTATGATTAGGAAAATAATAGGAAATTATTATTCCTGTTTAGAATCGATCTCTTCTTCTCCTAAAAAAGTATCATTTTGAAATCATAAACGCTTTTAAATAAACGAATGTGTTAGGAAGATTATATAACGTGCTCAAATCTTCAATTAAGATAAACGTAAAAAGTATAAAATTTGTGTTTAAAATGTACTAGACCATAATGCCTATGCCATAATTGCTGTTTGTAATTATTATTGCTTATTCTACGAAAAATTTTTCTGTAAATTATAGAAGTTTATTCGCTTTTACATGGAAAAAAGGCATATCAATTTTAACACATCCCAGCAAAATTCATCGTTTGATTCTATTTTCATAATTGGGCTTGTAATGATGGCCGATACTCGTAAAGTCGTTTCATTACAAATTTTAAGTATTGGATATTACGAAACTATAACAACGTACTTTACTTGCCAGCAACATAGTCACGGATTAGTAAGTATTAATATTCGTTTTATTTAATATTAGATTCCCCAAATTCTTCAAAAAATGTTTAATTTTCGTTTCGTATTTTTGAAGTTATTATCATGTTTCCTTTTCGAGTAATTACCGTGATCTAATTTATATTTTTCAAACACTTCCTTGTTGATTTTTTTTAATTTATTGAACATAGAGAGGAAATAATATTTATTTGAAAAGCATCTAGAATTACACTATTAAAAAATACTTACGGAAATGAATGTCAATTAATAGTATTAAATATGAAGTGTACTAGTTCTTAATAATGTTTGAAAATTTTAAAATCAAAATATTCTAATGCAGTTTCAGTATATTGTTGTCATATGGTCTGTTCGTATAAGTAAATCCATTGCGTACTGTTGATTTGTATGAATTCCAATTAAACGTGAAAATCTAAATGATTTAAATATGTACTCTGCTTGTTCCAACTACATTATCCAATCTTTCGTTTTCTAGTTCTTGTGTTGACTTGTTACAAATTACAAACAAATATATCTTCATTCATTACATGTGCTTCAACTATCTCAGTTATTTTTCTTCTATATATTTCAATCTGTTCTTTTTTTAATAATTTAAAAATAAACGAATAATTAATACACCTATACTTCCTTCTTTGTCATTTTTGTTAGGCTGTCAACTGCTCCAAAATACTGTATTTTTTTTCTAGGTTATATACATTATTCTTTCGACTGCGTCGAAATCTTATTTTCGTTTCTCGAAATGTTTTTATTGCCAAATTTAAAACAAAAAAAAAATCAGTTTTTGTCGTTAAAAGTTTGAGTAAACTAGTTTTTCCATTATTTTCAATTTAATTTTGAAAATATGTAATAATCATGTACTATTTCAATTAACTATTTTTATCTAATGAACACTGTGCCTTTTTATAGCGTTTTAGTACCAACCCTCTAATAGCTTGCGCAGGTTAATGTAATATTAACAAATAGATCATAGCAAAATTAATTTCTGAGGATGTAACATCGAGACTTGAAGACCGATATTATAATAGTGTCCAGTTTAATGTTGAGATATTACTTATAGAATTTTTACGATCATTCTTTGTTTCGAATTGTTAAATATATTTAGCACGTGTTTTATATTATTCCACTATTTATAATTTCTATATAAATATTGCCGTTTTTTTCATACTGAACAAATCTAATAGCAAAGCTTCTTCATGTTGTCTGAGTTTGATATTGCGTCGCTGTGTAAATTTGTTAGTTTCCGCTCTCTTGAATTCTCTCGATTATACTATCTATACATATATACAGTAATTTTTTCGCATTATTAATTATTTATTTCAACACTTATAATCCAAAGATTGTATCTAATACGCTGATTTAATCGAAAGATATTGTGATGCATGTTGATCATTTCTATTTTTGAGGGATTTATTAGTTCGTACATTATATCAATTCAGGACAATTTTGTAACATAATTTTATATATTATACGTAGGATACGATTTCTTCTATATTAAAATAGTGTGTCTATTATAATAATTATAGTAATATATTATTTTTCAGTTTAATTCAATAAAAATGGGAAGCTATCATTTCTCAAGGGATAGAGACATCTTGATAGTTAGATTTCGAATTTCTCGATAAATGTACAGGTCTCGCTCGGGAATTTCAAAGAAAATTGAAGAAATTCACTGTAACATATTAAACTATTTGTATTTTTGAAAATTCTAACCAATCAAATGCATTTTATTAGAGTTCGATTATTTAGAGAAGAAACTATGACTCATCAAAACCTGCGCGACGAGATTCTACCATAGGCGTAACACGGTGGCTCGAATAGGACTATATATATATATATATATATATTTTTATTAGTAATTGTTGTTTAATTTAAACTTTAAATTCTTAATAATTTTAAATGAACAGAAACACTCGAAATATTGTAATGAACAGATAAAATAATTGAAAATTTAGAGCGATATTAATTATAATAACACAGGGACATATGTTACTGTAGGATTTACTAGGTTACAAGATGAGGCAATAAGTAATTTTTTAAAGTAAAATTGTCGCTAGAATGTCAATTATCAAATTAATTAAACGTAAAACTTCTTTATGAACATATGCAAGGAAAGTTAATAGGAAAAAGTGTATAAATGATTGTTTAAGAAAATATATTGCATCCAAACAATACTTAACCTAACTTTAATTATTTCTGTATATATTTTTTACTTCAATCGTAATAATTTTTCAGTTACCAGTTAAATAAGGATAGAACTGATAAAATGGTTTTGAAAAAATAGTCTTTTATATAAATTATGAAGCTAACAAGTAAAAACAGCACACACACTATAAACACACGAACAACAATGGACATCACTGCAAACAGGGTCGCCCCTTGAGCGCATAATTGACTTGTCCTAAACCAAATTTCGTCCGAGCGCATTGACCTTGAAGTTTCTTCTCTAAATAATCGAACACTAATATGTAGACACGATTAATTTCAGCAACGTAAATTACATTAGTCTGTGCAATATTTATTGCATTATATTCTTTAATATTTGAATCTAATCACCCTAATCTAGTAGATCTCATATTTAGATACTTGTTCTAACCGGTTATGCTTGAAAAACATTCAAATACTAGCTTACCGCTTTGTTCCTGTGAAAGATAATCGCTTGAAATATCCTCACTCACATAATTAACATTTCTAGTTGTTCCTACCATTGTACCATTTATTTCAAGCTTGTCATATTATTTTATAATAGCGATAAGTGCAGATATCATTATCAAAGACCAGAATCGTGGAATTAAATAGAGATTATACAGTAGCATAGACATATAAACATACAATGACGTTGCACATTCTATTAAAATAATTTAGACTGTATGCGAGTAATAATAATTTGGCTTACACATAAAATAACATTTATATATACGTCAGAACTCAAATATTATATTTCCATATCTTTAGAATACATGTCCATATTTACATTTTCACGTCCGACTAGCACTACAATTAAACCATGTAAGTAATAACATTATTTGAAGGTTAATACTGAACCAATGTTACATAATCTATTTCTTTTTTGTAACAGTTCTTCTCCTGATACTTGAAAGGCGGTTTGAATTTTATATATATTTATAATCATTAACAGTGGGGTCATCTGCCGTCTCCTTTATGAATTTAAGCAAATGTTTGAACTAGACCACCATTTGATGCCACAACCTTGGTCTCTAATCATTTTCAATGCTCTAAGGAAATGTTTGATTGTCTTTCAGAAATGATTGAAACTTACTAAATAAAAAATAAACTTTTCAACATCTCATTCCAAATTTCTTTTTTTATGCTAGGATGCTCTGTAGGTGAATTAAAAAAACATAGTATCCCCATAAAACATATTCGCAGATAGATAAATCTAACTGAACAAAGAAATAAGAACAGAAACCCCGTGCTGTCATATTATTAAAATAGTTTCATGTGATCAAAACCATTATACAATTATATCGTGAATACTACTAGTGTATAGAGATTACTATCAAAACATCGTCCCCACAAACTCCCTAGGTTTTCACCGAACCAATATTACTAAATTTTGTTGTTGATAAGAGTTTTTCATTTGAAAGTGAATCTTATCAGATATAGTTCATAAAGAAGGAGTAGAATTAGATGGTATAAAGGAACACTTAAAAAAATTGAAACTAGGTTTTATAACCTAGTTTCAGAAATGTATGTGCATAGTTAATGTTTCATCTTATTCATACCCGTAGTAAAAGCATTATATGTAGGCTCAAGAACAATAGTAGTTCACACAAATAAATCTATATTGTCACACAAATAGAATAACATATCTTGTACATACACAAAATATATAGTGAACTTAATTCAATTGCCAAGAACTATACACAATAATATCTTTGTTTTCGTTTTCTTAGGATATTGTTTTTTGTAATACTTCATAAATAGATAGTCCAGAGATAGACGTAGTGATGAGTAATAACAGTGCTTTTAGTAGCGTAAAGATTCCACTATTCATCCTATACTAACTTACCGTAAATTATAATAAGCTTTCTCTTTCTTATGTTGTCATCACAACTTGGAATTCAAGATTGTCCACACGGGGTATTATATAAGAAAGTGAAAGATAATTATATTTTTGACAAGTTAGTAAAGGATGTGCAACTGAAGTCAAATCACTATTACCTATCCCACTAATCTACATAAATTTACGAAGTATTACAAAATTAACGATTAGGTACAGAAGCGCCATCTACATTCAATGTAAATTACCACAATTACATTAATAATGAAATAAATTTTTCTTTTGAAAAATAAAAATCCGTCGCTAAAAAGATTATTAACTTCGCACATCGTCACTAATCGTGAATTGTATAATATTGATACGAATCAGCCTAGTTGTAGCGAGGATTTGAAACCGATTTCCTAGGATCGTTCTCTAGGTAGTAGATGTAATATTGTGATCCCTCTTTCAAATACAGTTTGATGAAATTCTTTCTAATAAACTCCGTCATTATCATCCGACAATAAAGAATATAATGTGAACTTTAATTCAAGCACTTAATATCCTTTAATACAAGCACATAAAACTCTTTAATGCAAGCACATAAAACTCTTTAATACAAGCACATAAAACTCTAATACAAGCACATAAAACTCTTTAATACAAGCACATAATACTCTTTACTGCAAGCACAAAATACCTTTTAAGACAAGCACATAACACCCTTTAATACAAGCCATATCGTATTAACTATTTACGAAGTTGGTCATGGTGCAAAAGTATTTTAAAATTGCACATTTTCCCGGCGAAACCTGTAATTATCAAAACCGAAACCTAAAATTGTTACAATTACAGTTTTATTAAATTAAAAAAATAAATTTAGAAACACCTTTCTTTACTTAGGCATCCTAATTATTATTATGTACTTATAAGATGAAATATTTGATAGAATGATACCAAAGATACATATAATAAGATTGAACGACATGTATAAATGTATTACTACTAAATGTATGTTAAGATTACGTGATAAACTATTCTAATACTAACTAGACAAGTTCAAGTATGAATCTTCACCCTACCCTTGATACATGGTGGTATTTCTTGTTTTGCAAGTCAATCTGTAATGCTGCGATAACTACACGTGTTTCCCAGTAGTTTAAAAATATATGTATATATTTTGAAGTAATATACAATATGTTAATTGAAAAAAATTATGTAGCCTCGAAAATGCTTGTAAACTTTATGAATACAAACTTAAAAACATTTATTAATGTTGTTTTCTTTCAAACATCCAAATTAAAGCAAATTCTAAAAATTCGTGATGAAAATAAGTATATAATTAAGTAAGTAAATTAAGTAATTACGAGGGAGCGTTTTTATATTCGCGGAATGAGCGGGTTGTAGAGGGGTGAGTAGGCGCATTGGGGGCGTGGCCTGTGCAGCGACTCATGATTAGTATAAATACGAAGTTTCACTGTTATTAGACAGTTAGTCTTTGAGCTATCGTCAAACAAGTAACGTAATGAGGAGTGAAAAGCGAAATATGGAAAAAATCGAATATCGTGGCGTTATAAAGTTCCTTACCAGGCAAGGAAAATCAGTCGCGACCATAAAGAATGAGATGTCATTGGTTTACGGCGACTCTTGTCCAGGAAAAACCATGGTGTACAAGTGGCATAGTTTATTTAAACAAGGAAGGGAATCCCTTGAAGACGACCCGAGGCCGGGCAGGAGCATTGAGGTGACCACGCCAGCACTTATCCAAAAAGTTGAACAAATTGTACTCGAAGATGCTCGACTAAAGAAGAAACAACTCGCAGAAATGGTTGGAGTATCCGATACAATAATTTTTAAAATCCTACACGATCATCTCGGCATGTCTAAGGTCAGCGCAAGATGGGTGCCGAGAATGCTCACGCCGCCGCAAAAACAACAGCGCGTAGAGTGTTCGCGTGCATTTTTGGACCTCTGTAATGAAGACAAGGATGGTGTATTGAGTGGAATTGTTACTGGAGACGAAACTTGGGTTCATCATTATGAACCTGAGTCCAAACAAGACTCCATGCAGTGGCATAAAAAGGGCACAGCACCTCCCAAGAAATTTAAAGTGTCACAATCAGCTGGGAAACTCATGGCAACGGTATTTTGGGACTCGGAAGGAATATTGTTGATTGATTATAAAGATAAAGGTGTTTCTATAACCGGAGAATATTACGCTTCAATATTAGAGCGACTAAAAGAAGCCATTAAAGAGAAAAGACGGGGAAAATTGACAAAAGGTGTTCTGCTTTTGCACGACAACGCGCCCGTCCACAAGAGCCGCGTTGCGTTAGCTGCCCTGCATAAGGTGGGCTTCGAAATTGTGAATCACCCACCCTACAGCCCAGACCTGGCCCCGAGTGATTATTACCTGTTTCCGAAAATGAAAAAAGAGCTGCGGGGTAAAAAATTTACTGCCGATGATGAAGTCAAGGAGGCAGTTTCGGCGTATTTTGCAGATAAAGAGAAATCATTTTTTTATGAGGGTATAAATAAATTAATTGAAAGATGTGAAAAATGTATCCGTCTTGCAGGTGAATATATTGAAAAAGAAAAATAATTTGGTTTTTTTTATTTCCACCCCTTGTCACCCATTCCGCGAATATAAAAACGCTCCCTCGTATTATAATTATTAGTTTCCTCGGGAACTGCTCATGCGTGGACAAGCGTTTTCGATTAAAATACATTTTAAACAAGGGATTCTCAATAATTAAAAATAAATAAATTGCAAATCATTTATTAATATAAAAGATTCAATCAATTACATACTGCCCGTCTTCTTCGATAACTTTTTGGCATCTTTCGAGAAGCTTCGTTATTCCTCGTTCATAGCAGGGCCTTACCTTTATCGACGAAAAACTACAAAATGCTGAATCACAGTCTCATCCGAGTCGAACTACACTTACACTACGCAAGGAGTTTTAAAGAGAACGAAAAAAGAAGTCTAATAGCGCATGATCGGGCTAGTATGGTGGGGGTGGTAGCGCATCCCAACATCCAATAATTTTTGATAGATTATCAAACGTGTGTGGTCATGCGTTGTAATGAAATACCATTGCTTTACACCACATTGTTGTGACAATCTATTTCTCATCTGTCACTTCAAAAAAGTATAGTTTTCTTCACGATCATGGAGTAGATCTTGCGACCGTAAGTAACTTATTTGACTTCTTAAAGAATATCGAATTTGCTAGCCTAACCTATCTTCTTCATGTGGCCGTGAACGCTTGAATAATAGATGTTTAACGTTTCTACATCTTTTTTTAATAAAGAATTAACTCGATCAACGCTTTCATTTTGTAGTTATCAATCTCAGTCAGCGTCCTTAACCGAGGAGTGTTGTTAACACTAAAATCATTAGCATCAAATTTTGTGAACCCTTGACATTCTTGTAGAGCAATACTTGGTACAAAATTTCAAATGCAATCCAATCGTTTGATTTTCTTCAGAATGACTTTATTGAAATAAGAGTGTCTTACGTCTTACAACCAAAGAAAATCAAGTAAAGAACAATATGCAAACAAAAGGATTGATGAAAAATACAAATAAAGAAACCATAAAGATATTAACATACCTGGAACAATTAAGACAAGAAAAAATAATTATTTAGGTACGAAGGGGCAATCAATAAACTTTCTAAAACCTTCGAGAATTTGCAACAAAGCATCTCTTTGTGCACTGATGAATAATATGATGGTGCTATAATAAATCATCTTGAGGAATATCTCTCTCTGGATAACTTACATCAATGGATGATAGACGTTTTAAAGTAATTGGCCAAACTTCAACCTTTACAAGTGTGATTTGATGGGAAGGTGATTCTTGGAATTCCACAAATAAGCTAAGGCATTCAATTTTTTTTAAGTATTATTACCTTTCAACTTCAAGGCATTTGGATTAACAAAGCTAAATTGCCATTATGTCATTTTTATACAGAGTTTTCTCAAACATATTTCTAATTAGGAAAAGTTTGAGGAGCAGTTCAAAGTCACTTAAGGATAGATCTGGCGAATAAGGTGAAGGCACAACCCAAAATTTCAATTAATTCCATTTTTGCGAAAAATACAACTGCTGTAAGAAAGCCCATTTTTCAATTTGTTCAGCAGAGTGGTATAGTAAAATTTTAATTTTCACTTATCCAAACTAAGGGAGGAAAATAGAAAAGTTTTCTATCTAAAAATGAAACAAAAGACCTTTGACTTTGATTTTATTTTTCAATTATGTTAATTTAAGTAACTTCTGTTGTCGTGATTTCAAAGGATAATGGCCAGTTGAAGATTATGTGCAGGCCTTTTTTTGAGGGTAGAAAATCCTTAAGAGCCAATTGTATGGACTCTGATTTTGTTTCTGAGTCCAGTAATATACCCAAGTCCAATTACCTTGCACTACCTTAGTCAGCATCTACATCAAAAAATACCAAACTTATTTGACCAAAATGGATTCAAAACGACATCCTTTTTATGTACTCCACTTTGCAATAGTAAGTTGAAAATTAAAAAGACCTTATTTTGTATTTTACGATAAATGTACAATCTTTTGCCACTGTTTATTTTTGGTCTGTCAACTTTACTTCTGGATATAAAATGTACAATTAACTTGCCTAAATTAATATTTGTAATGTAAAAAGTGTATGATGATTATGTATATGAATACAATTAAAACATTTTTATATAATTTCACTACTTTTGTTGATGCATAGCCAATTTATTCTGAGATAAATCATGTCTTCATTACTATTTCAAAAAGATATCACATAAATGCTCTCCTTTCTATTTGTTTACTTTTTTTTAAATAATTTGCATTAAAGGTACATATTACATAACCAGTTTATTTAGCATACTTGGTAAAATATTCTTTTTTTACTTGTTCACGTTCTTCAATTGGTGGTAAATGTGGCTTTACACCGTTCCTCCTTCGCTCTGCTTGTACAAACATCTAGAATTTAAAAACATATTTTCATTATTTACTGGTAATCCTTAACCCCTTACCCAAAAACCTTTGCAAACTTTATAATTTTCAAATTCTAACTGACACTTATCTTTATCAAAATTATTGCGATTTAAACATTTATATGATATATTTTGTTCCTTCAAACAAGGATTATATTTTTCTTGGTCAAAATTGTGTTCACGCATTTTAGAATTTTGAAAAACAAAATGAAATGGAAAAGATTAGATTTACCAGCCAAAAACGAAATGTCAGAAAATTTGAAAACATTGAATTTAATACCATGAGTTTGTTCATTTTAAGTGTATTAAGTTTAACAATCAATTTGGATATTGTCTTTTAGATTTTCTTTTTGATTAAATAGTACGATAAATGTATTTGGACTTGATTAAGAAATTCGTATTAATAAATTCGACATTAATATTCTTTTGTAAACTTTCTAAAAATTGCATTTATAATTATAAAAATCATAGGTACCGAACTTAAAAATTAATTAAAATATTCCGCAATCAATTTAATGAAATTAGATCTATTGGGAGAAGCAGTTGTTAAAGCAATTTATTTATAATTCATACAACTTGAACTTATTTGTATGTATTAATCAATATTACTGTAGCAGAGTATTTTCATTTAGAACAGAAATCTTAGTGGAAAATCAAAATTTATGTATTATTTATAGTTTGTTAAAATAATGTCAAAAAAACTAGTACACGTTTCGATTTGTAATTTAAACGAACGGACTTATAAATTATATTTTAGAGGTCTTCATTACCAACAAAAGAATATCGTTTGTCAAGAGTGTAAATATTCCAGAGATTCTCAACTAACCTTATTCATTATCTATATAATATTGTCTCTGTTCATAACTTAGTCTATTTTACATTAAAATTATAAGTTTAATAACTTTCTTTAAAGTAATATATTTTCATTCAGAATTAGAAATAACTTCTATATACTAAAATTTAAATAACATTTTTGGAACTTCTGAGAAGAAGAAATAATTTATCACACGGGTTCGTACGGTGACTATAAGTGGTGACTAGCTACGGAAAGAATGAAATATAAACGTAAATAATTCAAAATTTTACTATTTTTTTATTTATATTTGTTCATTTATTTTAACGTTCAAATCTAAGCGTATTTATGTTTTATCAAAAGCGTTCCTGATATTTTAAAGTGCGTTTTTATGTTTGTGAAGCGAATATGTCGAAGAATAAAATTGTTATGAAAAGTGGATGTACTGACAACAAAGTAGAAATTAAAAGTAAAGTAAGTAGAAAAATATCTAACACAATTATTTACGAATATATTGGAAGAACATTGAAGACAAGAAATGTTTTCAATGAGTTCATTCACTTTGTACTAATGTGTTTTTATTCACTTTCTATATGACACAGTAATCCTTTAAAGATAATATGAATCATGGACGTTTAACCTGTAATTAAATATGAAATGTAACTAAAACAATAATATTTTGCAATTGAGAATATTTTGAGATATATTCAGAACAGTACGATTCATATATTGCTACGAAATCATATTGCACTGTGTATGATTTTCATCATAACATTGGCATGATAGAAATGTTAATATAATTATTATTTTGTAATTATAATTCAACATTCTTCAACAGAATAATAATGATTCATTATCATCATATAGAGCATGAAGAAGAGAGAAGTCTATTGCATACCAAATTATAATTCATTAAAATTTATTAGATACATTATAGATTTATAATATATTCTGTAGTCGTTGCTAAGTCTGAAGCCTAATATGCAATGAAATATGATGGAAGCTATTTTTAACAATATGAACAAAATGAAATTAACTACCAATTTAATAATTTGCATTTTTAAACAAGTTCAATATCCTTATCATTTATTATCTGTCTTTATATTTATTATATTCAATTTAATACAAAAACTTTAATAATTTAAACACATTAAATAGTGTAGATTATTTTAATATTTGCTGTCTGATAATGTAGTATAATGAAGAAGAAATTATGTTATGTAATCCTAACCATATTTTTTTTTCTTTTAGTTCGATGCTGAATTCCGAAGATTTTCATTGGAAAAGGATAGCCAAGCTCGATTCGAAGATTTCCGAACGCTAGTAGAACGATTACATCGCCTGACAGATATTCCATTTCTGGTATCTTACATAGACCCCAGTGACCAAGACTTGTTGCCCATTAACAATGATGACAACTTACGAAGAGCTCTTATAAATGCCAAGCCATTACTTAGAGTCATTATTCAAAGAAAAGGTACAGCATAATTACACGGTATTGGTACATAAATATAGTAATTTTGTACGACTTTCAGGAGACAGCCTAGAAGAATTAAATGGATATGGTACTATAAAACCCCGAAATTTAATATCAAGCATATTGGGTGGAGCCCCTGCGAAACACAAATCCTTAGCAATATCTAATCCACTTGACTTTCGACAAGTGTCCGCTATCATAGATGTTGATATAGTGCCTGAAACATGTAGAAGAGTTAGATTATTGAAGCATGGAAGTGATAAACCACTTGGCTTTTATATTAGGGATGGAACAAGTGTAAGAGTTACACAAAATGGTTAGTCTTATTGTTTATATATACGTTAAGAATAACAATTTATTTAGGATTGTTACGGTTTAATTTTCATTTAGAACATATTTCGGCGTATGTATAATGTCTAGTAAAAAGAAATCCATTATTTTTGCATTAAATTGAAGGTTTTATTTAGCATAGTTAGAATGATCCGACTTAGGTCAAATATGCACCATTTTGTTCGATAACTTGTTGCCATTTTGAAGGTAATTTCATAATGCCTCTCTCGTAGAAACCCTCGTCCCTATTGGCAAAAAACTGGGACAGTCGATTTTCACAAGCTTCTCTTGAGGCGAATTTTTCACCAGCAAAATCATTCGCCATAGACAGGCACAGGTAGTAATCACTTGGTGCTAGGTCCGGACTATAAGGTGGATGCATAAGAACCTCCCAACCAAACTCCCGGAGCTTCTGGCGAGTCACTATCGATGTGTGTGGCCTGGCGTTGTCCTGATGAAACACAATTCCTCTCCTGTTGGCCAAAGCTGGTCGCTTCTGGGCGATTGCTTCCTTCAGACGGTCCAATTGTTGACAGTACAGGTCCGAATTAAGAGTTTGGCCGTAGGGAAGCAGCTCATAGTAGATAATTCCTTGCCAATCCCACCAAACACACAACAAAACCTTCCTGACCGTCAAGCCTGGCTTGGCCACCGTTTGCGCCGGCTTACTACGATTCGACCACGACCGTTTTCGCTTGACGTTGTCGTAAGTGATCCACTATTCATCACCAGTAACCATCCGCTTCAGAAACGGACCGATTTTGTTGCGATTCAGCAGCGATTCGCAGATGTAAATTCGGTCCATGAGGTTCTTTTGCGTTAACTCGTGTGGCACCCATACATCAAGCTTCTTTTTGTATCCAACCTTATTTAAATGGTTCCAAACGGTTTTTTGTGCAATGTTTAGCTCCTGGGCAATCGAAACAGTGCTTACATGACGGTCGGACTCGACGATTTCCATTATTTTATCGATATTTACGACAATTGGCCTTCCAGAGCGTGGTGCATCTTTGACATCAAAATTGCGCATGATTGACTGTTACAGTATCAGGACCAGAAACACTATTCACATTTTTAGCCGCCTGGCTTGCGTTTTCGCCTTTATCGAAGAAAAACTGTAAAATATGGCGTATTTTAACTTTGCTGGTGTTCATCTTTGACGCGCGCTCAAACAATATTAAGTCAAGTAATCACAAAACTGTCTGAGAAGTTCGTTTAGTACGAAATCTTATCTTTCGAACGCCATCTAGCGGAACGCGATCACACTTATACAACGCGAGATACAGATTACTAAAGCCATTTATTGGAAAAATAATGGATTTCTTTTTACTAGACCTTATATATTTATTTATTAAAAGAACCCCGTCGTATTATATAGAAGGGACGCCTATGAACATCCATGAGGCTATGTGGAAACACGTATTTGAGATATCGTATTCGTTTCAAAGTTTTAAAATCGTTTTAAATAAATATACTTCAGCGTACGTTTACGTCGACCTTGATTTCGTTATATCTAAGAATCGCTTTTTGTGATGACCAGGTGTTCATATCACGAGTGCAAAACATTCCCCCCCGTTCGTCTTACTCGCCCTGGTCCGATATAATATATCTATAACGATAGCATTTGGAACTTCGTAGAAGGGTGGACGTCGAAATTGACTTCGTTCTTTTTTTTGATCAAATGTGAGTCTCATTCGTGAGCTAATTCACCTTTAATGTGTAAATCATCTTAAGAGCCCGTTACCATCCACAGGGCTTCTTGTATGCCGGGTTTTCTAGTGACGACCTGCTCATCAAAGCACCGGCGATAGGCACGTCCATTCCTTCGAATTTGGTAAATCCGGATCCCAGTAGTGGATTCCGAACTCCTCCGGGAACTCGCACCTCAGCTTGGGAGCGATAAGTAGCCCCTTAAATATCTTTTTTTTGGTTTTACCACGAATGTGATTTATTAAAATTGAGAGAATTAAATATCCGTGGAAAATGTTGATTAACACTCTAGTGTAATGTGATGTTTTTTTTTTTTTAATTAAGGGAATTTGATTTTGGTGGGATATGTTAATTTGATGATCTAAATTTAAGTAAATTTATGTAAATAAGTCAACTTGTTTTTGGAGGTATACATATAAGCGCCGTCTGTAACCTCTATATATATATATATATATATATATATATATATATATCTGGGAGGCTCCAATAGTTATAGTATATTACTCAATATTCTTGAATACCTGATAACCTATGAGATATTCTTTTTTTTTTGTTGTTGACTGTTGAGGAGCATCGCTCAAAAATAAATTTGTAGTTAATAATTGCACACACTGGGTTTGAATCAACGTACCCGACATTATGGTAGGAAAACAGGGCAACTCAAGGCCAATAGAGCTACGGCCTTGAGAAAATAGAAATAACACCAGCCATAATTTTGCTCTTGGCGCCCTTTCCTTTTTTTTACATCTTAGCTCAAACCTGAGCTTGCGAACCCCGACCTCCGCAACAGTAGCCGGCATTTTTCTGTTGTTGCCCAGATTTACCCAAGCTCCTCCGAGCGGTCGTTCGCGACCCGCAACAATTTGCTTGTGTGCAATCTGCACGTAGCAGGGTATATTTAAATTATTGTACATTCTTTAAAAATCTTGCATTGGAGCGTTAGATTATTGCTTCAATTTAAACTTCCCAAATAGAAAAACAAGTATATATTTTAGAAGTCTCAAATTTTGGAAACGTTAACTATACAAATATACAATATGACAAAAAGAAACTAATCATACTGTATTGAGAATAATGATTAAATTTCCATTGAAAAATTCGTGTTTCCGCTCCACATAAATGATATTCTGTATTCGAACGGATATGCTTCAAACTTCTATGGTTCATTCCAGAGTTACTTGTAGGGCATCATCTAGCTGTTGTAAATTCATTGGAAGGTTATGAAACATACCAACTCTTCGTCCTATCACATCTCCAACACGTTCTATGGGTGATAGAGCTAGCGAACGCACAGGCCAATTAAGCATATTGATATTGGCCTTTTTTAGAAATAGTGATGTAACAGCTGCAACATGAGGACAGGCATTGTCTTTCTGGAATATTCTAGAACTTAGTAAATATATCTTTGAGCATTTACACGGTTTCAACGGAATACTAGAATTTTACTTATACTGATTCAAACCCTAACCATCAATCCTCTTGTAAGTGCAATCTTACGTTATACGGAAAAATTCAAAACTGCTTTTTTCTTCGATGTTGAACTCATCTATGACCATCATGGGTCCACAAACTAAAACGAGATTCGTCTGGAAATACGCTGTTGTTCTATTGATCCCAATCTGCTCGTACGTTACACGATTCTAAAGGCACGATATCGACTAGTGAAAGGTCGTATTAAATTTAGATGATACCAAATTCATCCAAGCGAACGAATATAGCGATATATGCAAGGCATTGTTATTCTATAGCCTGTCTCTATCAAAAAAACATTTCCCGTAGGTCTTGAGGTGCTATACCGAACCTTAAGGACAAGCAATCTTAATCTAATTGAAATGGGTGCGCCCGATTAAGGGTTAATAATAATTTTATATCATAGTAGTTTATATACCAGGTGTACTGGAAAGTTATTACCGGTGTTTCTAACAGATGTCGCTAAGCTTAAGTATGCTTTGTTATGACTTGCCACATATGTCATTTTATTCTACTGATATCAAGCTTCAAAGCCATACATGTTATATTTTGCGAAAGTAACACCGTCATAGATTTATACCTCTTTGAAAATGTCGAGTTTTGTGCCTGAGAAAGTGCATTTGCGGCACGCATTGCTTTTCTTATTTAATCAAAAGAAAAAAGCCGGCGAAAGTCATCGATTGCTGGTAGGAACTTACAGTAACCATAAAAACGTGTGAGGCGTGGTTTCGATAATTCAGAAGTGGTGATTTCGATATGCAAAACAAAGGACGTTCTGGTAGACCGAAAAAGTTCGAAGATGCGAAACTGCAAGGGTTATTGGATGAAGACCCAACCCAAACTGAAAAACAGTTGTCAGAAGCGTTAAATGTGGCCCAAGAAACGATTGGCGACTGATTACGACCAATAGGAAAAATCCAACAGATGAGAAAATGGGTGCCACATCAATTGAATGGCAGGCAAATGTAAAACCGAAAAATTGTCTGTGAAATGCCGCTTTAAGGGTATGATCTTCAGCCATTTCTGCATCGAAGAGTGACCCTAAGCGCAAAAAATCATTGTTATCATCTGGCGAAGGCGGCCTCGCGTCTATGCTCTATGTTTGGTACGACCAGAGCGGCGTGGTGTATTACGAACTGTTGAAACATGGTGAAAGTTGTCGGAGCGATTAGTATCGCTATTGACAACATATTATCAATTTTAGCCATGCATTGATAGAAAAACGTCCAGAATGGGCCCAAAGGCACGTTAAAGTGATTTTACAGCACGATAACGCGTCGTCTCATACAGCAAAATCGGTCAAGGAAGCGTTGAAAGCACTTGGATGGGACATAATATCGCACCCGCCATACTGTCCAGACCTTGCCGCATCCGACTATCGCCTTTGCGCATCAATGGAACCCGCGCTTGCAGGGCAGAACTTCGCCAATTTCGAAAAAATTAGAAAATAGCTCGATGAATGATTTTGCTCAAAGGACGAACAATTTTTTCGGGATGACATCCACATATTGCCTGAAAGATGGGCAAGATGTGTAGAATCAAGTGGCCGTTACTTTGAATAAATAAATTTTTCCATTTTCGTGAAAATTATGTAGTTTTTTTTTACGAAAGAACTGGTAATGGTTTTCCGGTACTTCTGGTAAAATACTGTAAAGATTGCCTTGCTATGCAGTGTTTTATTTTCTCTGTTAGCTTCCAATCTTTACAATTGCACTTATTATTTTGCAAAAAAGAATTCATTATTTTATTTATTTCGAATATTATTTATAATAATGTATGCTTTAGTAAATAAAGTGTTTTAGGTTTGGAAAAAATACCCGGAATCTTTATATCTCGATTAGTTCCCGGAGGATTAGCCGAATCGACGGGCCTTCTAGCAGTTAACGACGAAGTTCTGGAAGTTAACGGCATCGAAGTATTCGGAAAAACTTTGGACCAAGTAACGGACATGATGGTTGCCAACAGTTCGAATTTAATAATAACAGTGAAACCGGCCAATCAGAGAACCGTAGGTCCTCCAGTAAGAAGAAACAGTTTCGGTAGGAATTCACAAGTGTCCAGCGGTTCACAGCATTCGGCGACGACGGCCGGTTCGGACCCGGAAGACAAATACGACCACGACGAAATCGTGGATCTGACGGGAAGTGCCCTGGAGGAAAATATTATGAACAGGGACGAAGGAACCATTTTGCATTTGTAATAATCGTCTCGAACGAATGAACAGTGCGTGATTTTTACGGTGAGTAAAAGTAATATATAAGAATAAATATTTTTTTTAAATTCTGTTATATTATGGAGAGCTGCTCAAAAAAGTATGTGTAAAGAACGTGTTATAACAAGGTTTATAAAGAGTTTCAGTGAGGTTAACTGTTAGCGTTAGCTTAAAATTTAATGTTGACGCTCTAGATTTGATATTTCGCTATTTTTTGACATTTGCATATCGTTTTCGCAGCTAAAAAATTTAAAGCCGTGCCCGCGGCGTCTCGAAACTGTGTTAATATTAATGTAACCTTACCTACTTAAGTAAACCTTGGCTGTTGATATATTATGTAATCATGTACTTAAAAATAATGAACTGTAAGACTTTTATATACATTCCATTATATATTTTTCTGAATTTTTTTAACAATTATTTGTACGTTTTACTTTATATATATAAAAAAGAACGTCAAAAGTCTTAATATAGCTTTTGCGTTTTATTTCCATTTCTCCATTAATTTCGAATCTAGAATTATTAATTTTAATGTACCTTGCTGGCTGTGAAACATACATTTTAAATGAAAATTTTATTACTTTTTTAAAATTCCCGATTTACATTTTTAAATAAATTAAAATTTTTAATATATTTTTAAGGAACATGTCTTCCAAATAAAATATATAAACACCGTTTCTGAAATTCCGTATTGTTCTGTTCTAATCTACCCAGCTGCTACACAAATATTTTTTTCGTTTTCTCAAAAACTTGTAGGGTATTTTGCTTGTTTTCATTATCATAACGTTGGTACGTTGTGAGCAATGACGTCTGTCCGTAATTGGCAACAGAATGCTTAGGTTAACATCAATGTGAGATTGGTTCACTACTTTCTTTCACCTTTATCATTGATAAACATAAGTTAATTACTTAAAATGTTCATTCTACACGCAAGCACGGAAAAATGTCACTAATGTACGAAGGTAAAAGTATGCCAATCTGGAGGTTTTTACAAACAGATCGAATTGCTCGCTGTGCACACATTTATTCATTCACAATCCATGCTCAATTACAGACAAGTGTCAGTGTTGAGTTGAATTTATCACATTACCGTCTTTTTTTTATCGTGTTTCTCCATCTGATCCGATTCCTCACAAGTTTTTGTAGTTTTCTCCAATCCAATCTGTTCTCCTTTCTTATTTGTTTATTTCGTCATTCCCCCTACTCCTTTCTCTAAACAGCGAAGTTGACATTCTATAATCGTACATTTTCCATTATTTTTCCAACTGATCCAATTCCTCACAAGTTTTTGTAGTTTTCTCCAATCCAATCTGTTCTCCTTTCTTATTTGTTTATTTCGTCATTCCCTCTACTCGTTTCTCTAAACAGCGAAGTTGACATTCTCTATATCGTACATTTTCCATTATTTTTCCAACTACAACGTTCACTTCTAATCTTGTTATTGTTTAAGTATTTGATATCTTATCGACAAGCTTAATATTTTCATCTTTCATGCACGTTCACTTTTGCCATTTTTTGTCTTTTAAATCCTAACTTATTTAGTGAAAAATTAGTATTATTTTAACTTTTATTCTTTCATCTAATTCAATTTCATTCTCTTTTAGGTATTGTTCCAAAATATTTAAATTGTTTAACTTCCAGTTCTTCATTTGTATTGTAATATTTGCTTTCTTTAGTGTTTCTCTTATTATTAATCATACAGTGCACTCGCGATAATATGAACTAATAAAAACAAGGGCAGTTCAAATTTTTGGGATTGTTCATATTTACAAATGGCACAAAATTTGAATAAAACCAAGTCATTTACTTACCACCTAAAGTTCTTTCCTGTATAAATGTATAAATGTTTTATTTTAAAACATAAAAGGAACTTTTTCATTAAGTTTGTTTGCAGCAAACAAAAATATACTTATTTCTATACATATTCATATGCATAAATGCTAGAAATATAAAGCTAATGTTCAAAAAAGTCGGTTATCTTCTTTTGCCGTTTCTTTTGGTCGAGAACTTTTAAAACTGCCTTCTCACGTAAGTCTCTTAAAACATTTAAAACTCGCTGTTCAACCATTTCACCTTCAGCCCAATACAACGCCTTATTGAAAATATCGACAGCCTCCCCGGCTTTAATCGTCCCCTTTGGTTCCTCTACACAATTATCTTAATCGGATATGGCTTCTACTTCATTATCTTCATATTCAATAGCATCCTCATTCCATTCTTTAACGTTCGAAGCCGTATATTCAACCTATGAAAAAATATAGAATAACACACAATTTTTAGTACATTTCAGAGAATACAAACCTCTGGTAGTAAGGCGCATAAAGCATTGGCGGCGCTTTTTTTCAATTCACGTAAATTCATTTGCAAATTTTCTCTAACAACACTTTCAATTTCATTTTCGGGATCATCTTGATTCACTACTATATTTAAAATGTTGTTCCAGCATTTAGATAACACAGCTGAATCCACTCTTCTCCAAGCTGATTCCAAAATAATGATAGCTTCCTTTAATGTAGTCTGCTTCATAGTTTCTATCAAACCACCCCGTTTAGCAGCAATGGAAGCCAAAAGGCTATTTCTGTAATACAGCTTTGCGATCCTTATAGCATTTTGGTCCATGGGCTGGATGAGTGGGGTCACGTTCGGTGGCATAAACATCTCAAAAATAGAGCCGTTTTCAGATTTTAATTCGTCCTCAGATGGGTGAGATGGGGCATTATCTATTAAGAGAATAGCTTTCACTGGAAGCCCTTTTTTGGTTGAAAATTGTTCCACCTGAATTATGTAAAAAATATTTTAAAATGAATAGGTATGTGTCGATTAATGTCAATATAAAAACTTTTACCTCTGGAACAAATGAGCGATGAAACCAGTCTTTAAAAATGTTACCAGTCATCCACGCTGATTTAGAATGACGATAGTGAACAGGGCAATCAAAATTCTGGAAACAACGGGGTTTTTTTGACTTTCCGACAACAAGCAGTTTAAGCTGATGAGATCCCGTAACGTTTGCACAACACAGGAAAGTAACTCTTTGTTTTTCAGTCTTTGTACCTGGGGCTGATTTTTTTTACAAATTATTCACTTTTGTTATTATTATTATTATTATTATTATTATTAAAAAACTAACTAAAAAGTGCACTTGTTTGTTTGACCATTGACATTTGGCATTCAAATGTTAATAACTCGGGGTTTCCCCTAATTTTTATACATATTATGTAACTGAAATCCGTTTCAAAATAAAAAAAATAAATGTTCATATTTTAAAGCTTCATATTTTGGAGTAGTCAATGGCAGAGAAAAAGTATTCATATTTTGGAGTGTTCATTTATTAGGGTGTTAATATTATCGCGAGTGCACTGTATTTTATTTCAATTTACTTCCAGTTGTAATTCTTATAGTCCTTTATAACAGACTTTCAAGTTATAATACAGATTTTATTTCATTTTCATCATTAATAGAATTTACACTGCAGCGTTCGATCAAATTCGCGTACTTCGGGGAAATGCAAAGTTTAGCTGATAATAAATTTAGATAAACATTCACCCTGTAAGTGTAAATAAACAGTTACCCTTGCTTGCATTTATGACTTGCCACCCCTTCACTTCTTCGAAGCACACGCCGCTGACCAAATCCTCGCAGTGCTAACCCATTTATTAATAATGATCAGCAAAATCTAAGTAGCTTAGTACAACTTTTTCCAGGTTAAAATATTTCAAAGTTTTAATTTTACAAGTTACACTCATTTTCTCGTCCATTACAATGGCGAACAGATGGATCCATATCTATTATGTTGCACTGTTGTCTTCATATTCGAGTTCCGTTTGTTTAGTATTTCCTCTATAGCATATCTTCGTACCGAGTTATATGTTTTTGATGTGTCTTTAAACAAACACACATTGTCACGCATTTATATGAAGCCTTAAAATATTGATTATTTCCATAAAGAAGTCAATAAAAAACGCCCATGTTATTACATTATCTCTACTTACAATACCTATAGAAGTTTAACAGTTTCATTCATTAGTTTCATTAAAGTCACTTTCTATTTCGGACATGGTCATAATGCCATCGTTTCATTTCAAAATGTCCGTATTAAGAAAGGGTTCGTACAAAGAAATACATTTGTACCAGACTTAATAAACGACTCTAAAATTTCATCTATGGTAGATGACGTAACTGTTCTTTCTTCTATAAGTTTTTCACTTAAAATATTTAATGGTAGGAAGTCTTCATCTTCTGCGTTGTCACAATCACTTAAAGGATTCTTCCAACATTTTGTGATAATGAATGGACTTAAATCATTCCGTGCAGCCCAAAAATTTTCGCAAATGCCTTAGTGTAATATCTTCCTTGTACGATATTAACGGGATTTTTTGGTGTTAAAATTGGCATTTGTTCTTTGTAATGTAACGTTTTAATCAATTGGTAGGATCAAACATGCTACCTTTGATGGTAAAATTATTGTAAAGGCTGCTACATCTTTTGCTACCGATTTCTTCTCTGTAGAATGGCCGGGTACGTTGTCATTGAGAAGTAAAATGATAAATTTAGATTGTTTAAACATTCCTTAAACTAAAAGAGTAAATTGCATTTTTATATACGTGGAGGCCTATTTTAATTACCCGAATAAATTTCTTATCAAGCCATTGTTTAAATAAGTCTTGTCGTCTATGCATTTTGGAAATGTGAAAATCAATTGATTCAGAATTATAATATTTTAATGATTGGTAATTTATTTTCAGCTCCTTCAATAGTAAGAGATTTAGATTTACGCAAGCTTCTAGTGCATGCTTAAAACGGTATTTGTTTTTCCGATTTTCCTCTAGACGCTAGTTTTTCTTGATTAGAAACGTATGTTTTTTCGGGGAACAGCTTCGATAGTAACTGTTCATCAACGTATACAACTGACAAACTTTTCAATTGTATCTTTTAAATGTTTTATAAAGTTTGGCTCGGAAGAAAAATTTTCACAGGCAATATGCTGTATCTTTTTAAACACATTATTCTTTTGTTAAACTTCGTTATAAATTATGAAGTCATTGACACAGATCGTCTGTAATAATTTGATGTAATTTCTTTCCACCATTTATTAGACATCTATTAGTCATGGAGTGAAACTTTTTGATTGGATAAATCTCTTATTAGACATCTATCGGTCATGGAGTGAAACTTTTTGATTGGATAAATCTCTTATTAGACATCTATCGGTCATGGAGTGAAACTTTTTGATTGGATAAATCTCTTATTAGACATCTATCGGTCATAGAGTGAAACTTTTTGATTGGATAAATCTCTTATTAGACATCTATCGGTCGTGGAGTGAAACTTTTTGATTGGATAAATCTCTTATTAGACATCTATCGGTCGTGGAGTGAAACTTTTTGATTGGATAAATTTCTTATTAGACATCTATCGGTCGTGGAGTGCAACTTTTTGATTGGATAAACCTCACCTATAGGATTATTGTAAGATTCTACAGCGTCCGAACACGACTGATCTACTTTCTTCCCATCCTTTTACTTACGCTTAATCATAATTTTTCCTCAATGGCAATTGGACAAAAATTACCGGCGTCGTGTGAACCTGAGTAATACAATACTGTTTCATATCCATTCGTAAGCGTTCGTGGTTCCACTTTCGCAAGTTTTTTAAGTTACTTTCAGCGTGTTTTTCCTTTTGCTCGTATATTTCCCAACAGCAGGATATCTAACATGTATTAATAAATTTTACAAACATTAAAATAGATCGAGGCAAAAACATGTGTTGTTTATTTTTACAGTTGACAATAATTTGGTTACACAATTCTTTGTCCTAGTATCCCATTCAACTTGTAAGAGCTCTCCATTAGCAATATCTGCTAACATCATTAATACATCCTGATGTGAAATCACATTACTCCCACGACTTAATGCATCTCTTTACACATTAGCGCTAAAAAATTTTACTCACTTGATATTACACCAAATGCACGAAAAATTACTGCATTCAACTGAAGCAAAAACAGTTTGAAGTGCTGACATTCTTCACTCGCGATCGTATTCTATAGAGTTCAATTGCTCGCATATTTTGCGTAAAAATATCTAACCAGTTATGGATAGAAACATCTCGGGATGCATGATCCTAATAAACGAGAAAAAGAATTACAAAAGAAGTTAGAAATCATCAAAAAGGACGAGAAACGAGCTGAAACAGTTCGTCAAAATAAAGCCAATATCTTTGCAAACCAAACAACCGCCTCTCCTCTGGTTAAACTCTGCCACTAAATCGGTTTATTTCCTTATTTACAAAAAGTAGCATTTATTTTGCCAAGACTTAATCCAACCCCCTATAATATTACTAATGTGATTGTATAGAGATTAAGTTTGTGCATTGTCTTTTTTACGTCCTAATATTGTCGCATCCCCTCAAAAAATACATATATATATATATATACATACAGTGAGTTCATTAATGATTGAGATGGAACCTTATGCAACCAAACATACACTATTGGTAGCCTTACATTCAAAATTCCCTAGACCCTAGAAATCTATAGTTTTAAAAAAATTATCCAATACACTTAATATGAAATTAAATTCAACTTACCGCTCTAACCACCAAAAATTTACCAATACTTCTGAAAATTACTGATAATTGATAACACGTAATTACAAATCAAATAAGGCAAAATGTCAAACAATTTAGTAGGGTTATAAAGAGAGATCTGTCACGATCTAGTTACAAGGATATTTCATACCAACTGTAATCTTTGTTGTTGTATACTTGGTTGCATAATCCGTCTCAATCTTTATTGAACACATTGTATATGTATGTATGTTAATAGTGATCAAAGTATTGGTGAACAACCGATATATTGAATGAGTTTTTTTTGTATGCTTTAAGTGATTATATTTAAGGAAACATCATTGTACTTATTTACAGTTTTTTTTTTTTAATTTGTAATTTTAATATTTAAAATTATTTCTAAGAAACATGTATTGGTACTTAATTCTAGCGAAAAAGTAAAACGTTCAAATAATACCAAGTAAACAAGTAAAATATGAGCTTATTAATTAATAAAATTTTGCAATAAATTAATAATAAAATGTATCATATTTATATAAAATTTTACGTAAGTCTCGCATCATTCTATTATCGTTTTATTTTGCATTCTATTATCTCAACATGTAACTTCATTCTATTATTCAGTATTTCCATCATTGTACTATATTTATTATATTTTAATTATTATTAATTATGTTATTTAAATAATCGATTATTTAAGGAAGAAAAAAAGTCATATATTATAATACTTATTATTATTATCAACTTATTACATTCTGTTTCATTTTTTTTAATTATTATTTTTATCATCGCTATATTTTGTTAGCTTTAATTTGTACGCTGTGTACTCGGATATTTTAGTGTGGTCTTTAAAACATTTTGTAGAAATTGTTAAGCAAACAAAAGCAGTACAAGGTTATTGGGTTTAGAGGGGGTGGTTGAGTAAGCACTCGAAATCTTATGCAGATTTTTATTATGTAAGCAAATTTGTATTTTAGACCACTTTAAAAATTACCAAATTTAGACTGTAGTAATATTTCCCGTCCAGTGTAGATGAAAAGTATGACACACAAAATTTGTTCGAAAAGCAAATAATAAAAAAAAGATCTTGACTCAACGAGGTTCGATTTAATCAAACGCAGCGTCTGTATTTTTTCACACTTAAAAGACACTCTTAACATATATTTTAATATACGCAAGAAAGTTTAAGAAAATATCTTACTTACTTAATCCTATAGACTCTTATACCTTTCGGTGTCGAGTTTTAAGAAAATATATTTATTAGAATTTGATTTTCAATCCCCTTTTTTATTTATTTAATACTTATTATTTACTTCATTTCAATTTTTTTCTCATGAGAAATTTAGGGCTAAAAAAAGTTTTTTTTTCTATGAATAAAGGTATGACACGTTTGAAATCGAGGGGCAACGAAATACGCAAAAAATACATACCATTTCAAACACATTAATTACTAAACGTATGTCCTATTTTTCCATTTATACAATTATTTGTTACAAAATACGTACTAATGTCTTGAAAAATGCAAAACAACGTTCAAAGTAAAATTACGTAGAATTTCATGGCTGTATCACTTGTAGTATAATCTTCTTACGGGTTTCCCTGTGTTGCCGTAGTTTCTTCTATCGACGTTTCGCTGTTCATACTGTAAGCTCCTTCAAGACCTGTTATTAGATAGCAGCTGGCAGAATAAGCAGCGAAACGTCGATAGAAACTACAGCAACACGGGGAAACCCGCAAGAACATTGTATTACATTTTCCAATGTAATATCAAATAGTAATTTTTTTAATTTCATGTTACGTGTATGAGACAGTCTTTCAAATGTTATTTTTAAATAAAATTTTTATTGAAACTACTACTTATTTAAATTGCGAAACAAAAAAAAAACATTATCCTATAATTTCTTGTGAACAACTAACAATGAACAGAATGTGTAATAGAAAAATTATTGGATTAAATTTTGTTTACTTGTTTGAAGCAGGAGATTCCCCGATAAATACTTTACTTTCAGCTTCGAAAGCTAATTCATGATTAAAAACGATACGTATCACTGTCGTCTGCTAAATTTATAATTATTTCAGAATAACTGACCAGCTATGATGTATTTATTTTCTGTTTATAACATGCTGACAAACTTCTTATACAATGTCGATGAAATTAGTGGATGAAATAAATATCTCGTTCTCTAAATCCAGTAACTTTACAGGATTTTGGAGAAAAACGCGTGATCCAGAATTGTCACTGTAATTATTTGATTGTAGTAAATTGATGATTGATATTATTATAAAAAATCGTAAACAACATTTCTTGTTGCAATTATTTCTATTTGTCTTTATGGCGTTTTGTTCTCATCACTTAAATGTAATATCGCCCTTGACATACATGGCGTAATGTACCGGTTTTTCGACATTTGTATCATTTCTCCACTTTTCCGAACTTTTCGGTCGATATAGCGACTGTTTCACGTCGGATGTTGGCTTTCACAGTATCGAGAGTCCCTAGTTTGGCTTGTCTTGTTGACTTTAAGTAATTCCACAGCAAAAAGTTTGTTTGGAGGCATCAAATCAGGCGAACACTGTGGTCATTTTTCATCACCATTTAAAAGAAACAACTAGGAAACAATGGCTTCGATTGTTGATTATGTTCTATGGACTGCGGCGCCGTCTTGTTGATCATCAAAAAATCCGTTACCATAGTCCGGTTATCGTCATACCACCCTCATCTTCGAAGATGAACAATCCGATGATACTGTCCGCAAAAATTCCGTACCACGCTGCCACTTTTTCATTGTGTAATGGCTCTTCATGAGTTAATTGAGGGTTTTCGAGATCGTCGAGACACCAATGTTGTTTCTTTACGGTTCCATTTAGCGTAAAATGTACTTCATCGCTTACGATGATTTTGCGTCAAAAATTCTCCTCTTGGCCATTTTGTCAAATGTCACATTATCCAAGCTACGGCGCAGACAAGGAAGAGTCATTGAGTCAATTGAATCTTATCCGGGAATAACTAAATTAACACGGATTATGCTTCGGACCGTGTAGAACGACGTCGGCTTGATGTCAATATGGCCGCGATATTTTCAATTAATCGTCTCGATCACTTTTTACTCGAATACCTAGCATTGCTGAGATTATCACTATTTACAACTCTTCCGTGCAAATTCGTTATAATGTTTTTGCTAGAGCACTTTTGATGTGTTTTTTTTTAATGAAATGCACGTTAAGTTTCCACAATTGGGAAGTTGTTTTAAATGTATAACTGAACAATTTCGTTACTTTCAAGTGGAGTGAACTGTTCCATGACAAAACTAAATCTCCTTGGACTGAAGTTTCAAATGCATGTTGCCTTTAGTCGATTTGAAAGAAAAATGGCAAAATTATAGTATTGTTCGACTCTGTATTTACTACTAAAATAAAATTGATCCAATATTGGTAGTGTAAACGACACAGACATAAGGGTGTCTTCGTTATTACTCATATCTTCTATGCTTATATAGAAAACGAATTTATCTACCTTCTTCTGGGCTTCCGGGCTGGAACCGCGTCGCTGGTATAAGTGCTGACGTTTCGTACCCACTCATATGGGACATCTTCAGGGCTCCACTACTGCTACTGTTTGTTGCACTGAAACTGGTGTAAGTCGATAGCGGACGGGTTTATATATGGGTAATGGGTCAATTGAGCGTTATGGTGGCGGTTGGGTTGTTTGGAGATGCAGGATTGCCAGGCGTTGTGTAGGGGTGTAGGGGTTATCATCACGGTTAAGGTTATTGGGGTGCTTAGAGATCTCTAATAGATTCACGGATTTTGCGAATTTTATGAAGATGTCTCATACGAACGGGTACAAAACGTCGACAGTTATACCAGTGACGCGGTTCCAACCTGAAAGCCCAGAAGAAGATAACCACGACCGCGGATGTCTACATGCCAGATTAACGAATTTATCTTTTTAAATTCAAGAAGCAACATGTTTGTTGAACTTATAATTCTCAACAACTCTTTTTGTAAAAAAATCGTCTATGTCGTTTGTTCTTTTAAACACATTCTTTTTTAAATTTTTGTGATAAGAAATACCTAACAAAAATTACTTGAATTTGAAAATATAGCCCATTCTATGTTTACGACAAAACTTATTTTACACCAAAGAGGAAATGAGTATTAGATAAATAAGAAATTGCGTTAACAGTTCGATTCAACCAAATCAAATATTTTAACATTACCCTTTCCATCACGTCAATACATATACGAGTCATTTCTAAGTGCATATTGTTTCATTATAGCTTTTCAATCCTTTATTAATAAATTGAAAGAATGAAACAGAAATACGAATCTTTATGATCTATATTTACACAGAATTATACAGAACCTTTTTTCTTCAAGAATGATAATTTTACATTCATACTTTTATCTACATTAAACACATTCTTTTAACATATTTATTTACATAATTTTCTTATATATTTCCTGATAATGCTACAAACATTACTACCGTCTAAACAATTTTACTTAAATTTGTATATAATATCCATTTATGAATTATGTACCTTCTTTTTTTAAAACTTATTTTTAATATTATTAATTATATAATCGTACCTTATCTGTTTTTGTTCTTTTGGAAG